>JAHLSL010000024.1:7424587-7524315 GCA_025920805.1 Petroica traversi | reverse complement strand
CCCGCCCCCGGGGCAGCCCCTCGCTGCCCGCCGGCCGTCCTCCGGCCACTTCCTCGGGAACACCTACCTGCTTAACCACCTGCCCCTCCCAAATACTCCCTGCCCTCATCACATCCTCGCTCCTCGCCTTACCCCGACCCACTTCCCCTGCCGCGAACCTGCCTGGGCTCGCTCCCCCAGTCAGGGCTCTTCAGCTCTCGTTGCACCCGTGCCTGGCCACCTTTCTGTCACCCTCTTTCTCTTCTAGCAGTCCCCCCCACTCCTTCCCCTCTCCCTCCTCGTCCAGTGCCTACCTACACGCTCTCCTCCTTGTCTTCTGCCTCCAGGCTCACAGCTCTCTATCAAACACTGACCTCACCTGAGCAGCTGTCCCTGCTTCTCCCCGTGCCTCCCCACGGAGCCTCTGCCTGTCGGCCTCCCTTATGTTCACTGGCCCGGAGACCCTGCTCCACCCCTACCTACTCCACTAGCATTCCTTCTTAACCTGCTCCATGCTGGAGTTCAGGCCCAGGAGACACAGGAAAGCAAAGGGCACAAGGGGGTTAAACACTGTGGAAATCTCAGCTTTTGAACGCACCTTCCAGGGACAGGCTCAGAAAGAGCAGGTCATAAAAATAAAGTCATCTCCAGTGGAGGAATTTGAGCAGAAGGACTTAAGGATTTTTCTAAAGCACTCCCAGCTTCACCCACCAACATGGCTGTGACATTTCACCCTCTAAGGGAAGGGATGTCACAGTGACCTTCCCCAGGCATTCCGTAAGGTCACACAGGAGGACACTGGTCAAAGCACACTCTATGTACAGACAAAAAGAGACACAGATTGACTGGTTGCTTAATTGCTCTCTCCCATTTATAAATGCTCTTTTCCATGGTTCTTTGAGATCCACACCTTGACAAATACCCTTTCTGTCCTCAATTGGTGGGACTTTTCATTTAGCAAAGGGCTACCCAGCGTGTCTCAATCTAGCCACAAGTAGGAGTACACCCAGAGTGAGGAATGTGTGGGACAGCATCTGAAAAATGGCAAGGTAAAATCAGATTGTGTTTTATCACCCTGTGGAGCAGTCTAGGAGACTTCTATTTTAGATACTGGAAAAATGGCAGAATACTCTTATCTTTGGAACAAAAGGAAAGTACAAATGCAGTGTCCTGACGGGACACAGGCTTCGGGAGAAAATAATAAATAAAAATTAAAGAAAACACTACTTTACAGGCTGCCTGCAAATTCAGAATTAAAGTGGCTAAGCTACCACACTAAACACCTCCAGGCTGGTTTTCTGTGGAACAATAGAAAACTCACTTAGACCAAGCATGCACTGAGAAATTACTCTTTATTCTTGCATCTGCCTGAACCATACGTAAACTAAAGGAGCATTTTTTACAGTCCTGATCTGGCTTAAGAATTTGAAATAAAATGAGAGAATGTAATTTTACTTTCGGGTCAGGTTAACTTCAGGACTGTGGGTCACTATCTCGCCAGGGGGAAACAGAAACTTTCCAATAAACAGTTCTGGGCCTAACAAAATCTCCAAGTTCTCTTCCAGACTCATGATTCAGAACTGATTAGCAGCTTGTTTAGAAACGAGATGACATTAAAAACAACCTGTTAGCCACAGCCTCTCCTTTCATGCTAGGATTAGGCAAATGTGGTAACTCTGCAGAGTCACTGCCAGTGACATTCCCTCTGTGTAACTGAAGATGACTTAAAGTAAAACTGTACTGGAGGCAGCTCTTCTCAGATGTGTTTTGTTTCTGACCATGTGAAAGTTTCATTTGAAACACACTTTCTGTATCTAAAGGAGAAAAGTAAAAGTCAAAGCACAGGGCTAAATTCAGGGGTGAGCAGTGGACAGATGAGTATCTCCAGAGAGGATTGTGCCTGAAGCAGGGCTGGATTTCTCCTGTTAACTGTGCAGCTGAACAGCACAGCAGCTCCAGTGGCATTCACTTGGGCTGATCCCTGAAGGCTCGCTCTCCCCAGCCAAGCACCATGCCAGCCAGTTACCCCTGGAATGTCTCAGCTAGGAATAAAGAATTATCAGCCAGCAAACCAGAGCCAATTTGGCTCTACCACGGATGAGATATCCCATCTCCTGACCAGCAGCCGAACTGACGTCATCTTTCTAATTTGGGAAGCACCCCTGGATTACTATCAGTTTCACTTACTGAATCTTCTGTTAATCCAATGGGGAGAAAAAATAATTTAAAAATAAATTAATGATAATCTTAACATGCTGAGAATACAGCAAACAATTCTGCCATTTCCTAGGAGCAGCGAGATACCCATGTTTTCCATTTGGTTGCACCAGTGCTATTATCAGATGTTGGGTATTGCCCTTAGCTAACACAAACAGCTCTGGTGATACAGCAGATTGTGTTTGATGTGCTTATTTAAGAATATGATGAGTAAATTCTGTTCTTAACCTATATCTTCTACGATAGCAGTGCTTACTAATCTTGGCACCTGGCACACACATCCAAAACTGATTCAGCAGACAAAGCTGGGGCTCATTTACCTCTCGCCTTCCAAACTGGCATGAGCTAAAGACCAGAAAACCCACTTTGCAAATCACTTCAGAATGCATTAAATCCTGGCAGACCAACACACACAGACCAACCGACCATCCAACCAACAACAAAAATAAACATGTTGGCCTTCAGGATCTTAGGGAGATTATTTAAATCATTTAACTGTCTATCAACAGCATGTAATTATTCTCATCCAGAACTCAACAGCAATGTTACACTCTAGAAGAGAGGATCAGAAAGACAGACAGGACTGCTATAAACTGAGGGGTGAAGCAAAACAGAAAACTTAGAATGTTGCCTCCTGCAAATGCAGGAATGATCCTCTCCTCTACAGGTGAGCAGAATCAAGCCACACAGTTCACATTTACATTAATGCTTTCTGCCTAAAAAAGCATCAACCTTGATTTAACAACAAAGTGATAAAAAGTGAGGCAATTTTCTTGGTGATCTACAGGCAACTTAGACCAAACCTTTACCAGTAACTTAAAAAAAGAAAATCAGTCATTGGTCTAGTAATCCATGAAAGCAAGGCAGCTTTCTCCATCTGGTGAGAAATGTCTTACTTCACTGTGAGCCTGCTGTAAGCAAGGTGAAAGTGAACCTATAAGGAGGGCATGTGGCCCTCCTGCTTAGAAGGCAGAATGGAGAGGGGATGATGGTATTGTCAAGGGCACAGGCAAATGACAAAGGCAATGGTTTCTGAAATGGCTCTGTGACTTCAGAGAGGTACCAATGGAAGTAGACAGGGTTTACAGCAATGCACAGTGTGGGAATTGCTTACTGAAGAGGCCTCTTGCCAACACTGGCTTGCCTGGTTCTAATGGCCCCCATCCAACAGTTTGTGCAACCAAGGTATGAGGCAAATTTTGCTCCCAAATCTGCTGAGCCCTTCAGGGTGATGAGGTTTGGCTCATGGGAAAAGGAGTTGACATACTATATATCCTTCCTAGATCTACTTTTCTTTATCACTTTTTGCTCTTCTGCATAGCTGGGATGTTCATCGCTGCTGCTCAAGGGGCCACCAGGGCACACATGTCTACTCAGTATGGATCTCTACCCATGAATTTGTTTTCATTAAATGGAAATCCTGAAAAATTTTGATTCAGAATCTTAGAAAGGTAACATTGAAAGTTTTCAGTAATGTGTGATGAGTTTGGTTCACTAACATAATAGTAAGTAATACACTCTATTATGAATTATGTAATCATATTAAAGACCTGTATGGACAAAATTTCAATGACTGGTGATTAATCTGATTTTCCCCAATTTCAGGACTTTTGGATTAATCTCTAAGGCCATCTCAGAGGTAAGAAATGCAGCAAGGTTACTCCAATTTGCCTCTAAGGACAGTCTGCTATCATAACCCAAAAGAAGCAGCCGAAATGTCACTCATTTATCTTCTCAAAATGGAACAGTTGCAAAAGTGTGAAAATGCAAAATGCTTAAGCCTTTGAAATCATGCTCATATGGTGGGTGGAGACTTGAAACTATACGGAAAGTGAATTTGCCTTCAGGCCTTTTCAGCAGGTTGCAGCCTGCAAATTGTTAATATTATATGCAGTAATCAAGTTAGTGATGGGGAAGTTTTACATATGCATGTAGGAAAAACTTATAAGGCAGAAACAAATTAAAATATACCAATAAAACTGAGGGGTTCTGCAGAACTGCTCTTCTGCTACACTGAGCCTGAAAGATTTTGTTGTCACAGCCACTCCAGAAGAGGTCACGGGTCACCATCTACAAAATTAATCAAGGTGTTTTCATGACTGTTGGCAAGATTGACTGCTCTGCATCTATGGTACATTAACCTTCCCTTTAACTGATTTTATTCAAGAGTTGGATTGTGTTCCTCTAACACCCTCTGACCAAAACTCTTTCCAGGATTTCATGGTCTTTCTGGTAGCACTTTCTCTCTGCAGACCCTGAGAGCTGATCAATTTGTCAGATATTACTGAAGTTGCCATACATGAAAATATGGTTGTTCTCAAGCACAGACCTCCACTCAGAATAAGAAGAAAAGCAACCAAAAGAGGACTAAATGTTGAAAAGGGTTGAAGACGTTCAAACCACAGAACTGTCTGAAAATCTCTGCTGAAATCCAGACTTGTATTAGAGTGATCAAAACACAGTGAACAGCAAACAGCATTTGTGGCCCAGGGCACCTCATTCCCCCAGTTCTGCTTCTGTTTTTGGTACAGAGCATCTCAGTTTTCCATGAATCATTGCAGCCTTGTGCCAAACAAACATCCAAGCCTTTCCAAGATGCATCAGGCAGGTGTCACTCTACCTGCCCCCTCCCTGGCCATCCTAGATGCAGGATCCAAACATGTTCAACTTGTCTTTGAGCCACTGAAACACTCTGTAAATGCAAAACCTCGCATATTGCGTGATGGAAGACATAACAAGAGATACAACAAAGAAAAGGGAAGAGATAAAGAATGGGAAAACGAAAAGCTGGGAGCGTGCAATTATCAAAACTTAATGATCAGGGAGTGCATAGGTGTCAGAATGTAATGACTTTCCTATTAGGAAATATTTCAGAGGTGGGGCTAGTAGAAACTAGGAGTCATTTTTAATTGAGTAAAATAAAGCCTAGGAGGGAATGCAGTAGTAATTTCAAATATGCTGTACTGAGTTAACCAATCTCATTAAGAGTTTCATTTTTAAATTCTTCCCCAGCACCAAGTGCCAATATTTCTGGAGTTCAGTGCAGCCAAGAGATGCTGGTAGGTAGTTTCTCTTCCCCAACCCCCCAGTTCTATACTTTCTTGCTAAAAAAAAAAAAAAAAAAAAAAAGCTTTTCACAGACGATAACATAAATGCATATTCTTGAGAAGCTTTTGACTAACAGTAAGGCTTTGAAATACAGGTATTGGCTATCACACAGCAAAAAGAAGACCTTTCAGCTCTGTCCTTTCCTTGAGGTAATTTTACATATTGACATGCAGTCTTGCTATGTGATAGCCAAGAGAATTATCTTTGTGATTGTCCTCCTTCACAAAAGGACAAAAGCCAGGCTGTTAGTCCTGCCTGATATCTTTGGAATGGAAATACCTCCATCAACACTTTCCTTTGTGTGATACCTGTTCCTGCAGCTTAGCAATTACTCTCAGAAAGAGCTCATCCAAGTCAGTGGGACTTCTCACGTAAGAAAAAACAATCTCATACCAAGTAGTAATGCCATAAAGTCACCTGTTGCAATAACACGATCCTGAGTACAAAACGAAAAAGCAAGATTTGTAGGGACACTAGAATATTTACTTAGCTGAATATTTTCACAATTTGGGGGAGAAAAAGTAATTTAAAAGAATGTAAACAACTAGAGGTATTCATATTATTCCTTCTGCTATATAGATCTCCTACAACTCTTTTCATCATTATATTTAGAAATGTGTTCTGAAAGAAATGGGTCTTTTTACCTTTTTAGAAGAATGCTAGCAGAGGCAGGGCTCAAGTATTTAATATAGCACCAGTTCAGCAGAGAGAATGAGGACTGCAGTGGCCACAAGCACTAGACCCCATAATTTCTTTAGCTTTACCACAGGACTTCCTCCCCTCTAAAATCAGGGAGTGCATTTGTATTTCCCTTAAGCAGGGAAGAAAGCTGACCACCCCAAGATAATCCATAACTGACTGGGGAAAAAAAGCTTTAACAAGAAACACCATAAGTTATTTTACTAGCCTCAACACTCACTCTGGTTGCCACAAACCTGGTCACTCCCCTGACATTCCTTTTCAGGCCCTCAGGCTCTCTCCCCCTGGCTCAGGCTCTCCTGAGCAGCCAATGCTCACAGCCCAGACCATACTTTTCTTCTGCAGTGTCAGGAACAGCCAAATATGACCCCAAAAGCCCAGAGGATCAGCTGGGTGGAAGGGATGTGAAGGCAACTCCCTGCTTCCCATGGCCCTGCCATTAGCAAGGCAGCAGTGACAACACCTGCTCAGAGGTGGATTCTCTCAGCACCCTCTCACCTGGCCCAATAGCCAAAGAGATGCCATTTTCTAATGAAACACTGATTTTAACCAAGCCACTCAGAGCTCCCAGCACTGAGGATTTTCCGGACTTTGCCTGACTTCCTGTCCCTAAACTCAGGGCCCCCAGCTTTTAAACATTCTAGGCAGCATCTCAGCATGAAGCTTCCAGGATTACAGTTTTGGATCAGTGTTCCACCTAACAACCACTTGGGACTGGTGATTTATTTGGGGGAAGGGCTGAAGTCTCTACCAGACTTCAGGGAGTCTCAGTATAAAAAGGTAAGGGACTGAGTTCTGTCCTGATGTGAGATCTCAGTGCAGCTGTACCTCTGAAAGGTGAATTCCTAAAACTATTAGTATACCCAACGGCAACAAGCTGCTTCCACTAAGTTATAGCTGCTCTGTGGTGCAAAGGTGCCCATTTCTACAAATGTTTTACCACAGGATAAAAAAGATACACTCCACTTTCCTGAAAGCTGAAGAATAGTGTCTGAAGTTTTACACTGTTTTTTGGTTTTTTATTCTCAAAGAACCTGTGTTTTCTGTGGCTGTTCAAGTGAAAAAAAGCATGATGAAGACATGATTTTTTTCCTTAAAGCTGGTGTAATTATAAAAAGGCTGATATCTGGTATACCAATATTTGGGACTCATCTGGACACCTCTGGATTGGAAAGCTTTGCAAACTTCTATACAGTCTTGAGTTTTTTTCCCATAATCTTGGTCTGGCAATCCTATAATCTCCTGCACTCCTCATTGCAAACTTCTCCTTGACTGGCAAACAAGGAGGCAAAGTTTGAACAGGAATGTAGGAAGGCAAAGTAAGGAAGTGCATTGATGTCCTTCACATGAGATGAAGCAAGACACAAGAACCTGTGTTTGTGCACTTGGCAGGGAGCACCAGGACAAATCAGAGACTGCTAAAAACAGTGGGTTGAGCAGTCTCTGGAAAGTTACCATATAAACTGTGATGGACAGCAAATACTGATCTGTGGGGGTCCTGCTGTGAGAAATGCTCTGGTTTACAGCAGCAATCTGGGTGTGATGGCTGTACAATGTTCTATTTCTTATCCCCAAAGGCTCACCTTCTCTCTGTTGGTTTGGTTTTGGTTTTTCTATGAACAACTGCAAAAGCCAAAGGAGAGAACCAGATTTTCTGTCTGTGATGGGAAGTCTCCAGGACTGTTCCACACAGCACAGAGTGTATGCAACTGCTTTTAGGACCATGTAAAAATGCCCTACGGATTTATTGCTGAGTCCGGTAAGAAGTTAAAAATAGTAGTAAGCCCCAGAGTTTACACAAAACGGCTACTTCAAACCCAAGAAATGTGCACAGAGATTGTATTTGTTTGCATATCCAGATCCATGCTTTGCAACCATACCTCCCACACCAGTACACGTTGGAGTATTTGCCCTGTTTTAGCAGCCTGAGGTATGCAGTTAAAACACATTGTATTTTCAGGCTACTGAATAGAGAGGACCCGCCTTGATTAAAGAATTTAATCGGGTAATGTGATTAGATGATTTAATCAAAGCAGATCCTGTCCTACTGACATCATATAACATGATAATTTTCCCAGCTGCACTGTGCACTACCTGGAAAAATTCCCAGGAAACTTCCCTCCGTTATTCCACCCAATCCCATGCACTTCTGAGCTGGTATTTCAAGGCTTAGTACACTCACTCCAGAGCTGTTGCAGTATGGAAAAAAATGGAAACAATAATTTTTGAGTGTTAATTTTAATTTAAAAACGCGTGATTTATGTCTAAACCATAAGATTCAATGTTTATTGGTCATCACTTTGAAGAATTTCATTAACTAAGCACATATCACTTCTTTCTACAGATATTTCAAGATACCATTTCATTTAGGACATTCTGATGGTAGACTTTAACCAAAAGGTAAATTTACAGCATTGTTTCTAGTGGTGCTTGTGGTGCCAGCAGGTGTCCAGTTTGCTGAAGAAATAACAATCCTGCTTATACAAGATTCTGTGGTTACAAAAAACACGCCTGTGAGGCAGGGCTTTGATAGTTACGAGAAAATTTGCTTTCACTTTGGAGTGAGGGGCTCCTTTGCTGTTGTTATTTTTTTCATTTGTTCCCTGGAAAGTGAACTTTAATGCTGGAATATAGTTCCTTTTAGAAGGAATTGTTCAGCATGTACCTTGGTCACCTCTATTCTGATACATGTGCATGGAAACAGAGCAAAATGTTGCCTGAATCTGAACCTTCCTAGGGTATAAGTCATGGTTGCCTTCTTTTCTGGGGCACTGGGGGATGGCCCCAGGTATGTCTGCAGCATTAAGATGACACTGATACAAAACTAGGCACTGGTAGTGAAAGGGACAACACATGGGCACGAATCCTTCCAGCAAGGGCTTAATACTGGCTGCTCCCTTCCTCTGATGTTTCAATGCATCCCAGGTCTTGGCTTTTGTCCATTCACAGTGTGGATTTACAAGCTAAATTACACAGCTTTCTGTCCTTCCTTTTAGTGTCCTTCCTAGCTAAGTGAATGTGGAAGCAGGGGAAGAAACATTGTGATAGAAAGTAAAGCCAGACAAGAGAACTGCATTTACTCCCCTGCTTAACTAGAAGGCAATCATGTTTTTTTCCTTTGTATTCAAATTGCATGCACTTGGGACTGACTCTGGGTGTATATACTTGAAACACTAAATGAATAGATATTTTTATTTGTTAACCTCAACAAGATTACAAGGAGGTTGATAGTGCTGTAAAAGAAACATTTTCCTATCAAAGACCAAAAGACTACTGGTGATATGAATTCAATCAGAAATCCTGCTACATTTAACTTGATTGTTTCCTAAGGCTTTCTGGGGCTCACCTGACAGTGAATATGCTTTCTCCACAGGCATGTATTGGCTGATGAAGTGGATGTGGATGGTGAAGAGGAACCTGAACCCTAGAGAAGAGTTCCATCTGCCACGCTGGAAGAGTTGCTGCTGTGCTGCTGGCTGTTTATATAAAGATTGAGGTCAGGTCCTTCCTTCTTTGCTTAAATCAAGGCCAGATAACACCTCCACTAGTTTGAATATTTCAAGCACAATATTTAATGACATGGACACTTGTTTTAGGCCTTTCATTTAGAAAGATAATGTTTGCAAACACAAGAATACAATCACCACATGGCACTCTGAGAGAGGTCAGGAGATTCACAGGAACACTAACGTCACAAATGATAAGACAGACTGCAAATGCCTAACTTGCTAGCTTTGCTCCAAAACAAAAAGGACATTTGCCAACTTGGCACCTGTATCTTCTTTATCATAAGAAGGTGTCAAGCATTCCTTTTACTGGGTCAGGAACATAGAAGTAAATGTTTCTATAAAAAATTGCTAGAATGGATGATCTGCAATGATTTATCCTAGTCTGCTTCTTTAGAAGGAAGGGTCACTGTGGCATCAGAAGGCACAAAGCAGGAGTTAGGAGACAGGCAGATCTAGGTCGTACATTCCAATATTCTGTGGACAGCAGTGTCATTCTATTCTTCTCAAAATGATCAAACCTCAATTTAACCTGTTAAAGTTTTCACCTGCTACTCCAGGTAGAGCATTTCCCAGTCTGACACCTCTGAAGATGAAATGTACCTTTAACAACTGTACTTGTGCTTAATTAACTTCCTTTTCCTCCTTTGCTTTTCCCCCCTTCTCCCCTTCCCTCCCGTCTTTCCTTTTGCCCTTTTCTACTGAGAACCTGTCATATCTCCTCTCACTCTGGTATTTCTAAGGTAAATAAACCAAATTCCTCCACTCACATCTCAGTTCCTCTGGTCATTCTGACATCTCTTCTCTGTACATCTTCCAGTCTGGATTAAGCTCCTTTGAACACGGGTAACCACAGGCAGGGACAAAGAGCAGGAAGGGCAAGGATGCAAACTTTGAAGACATCCTGTTTACATGAGAACCCAAACAGAAGAGGCTCATTCTGAAGCCATTTGAAAAGCTGTTGATCCTAGCAGGCTGATAAAGTAGAATCAGCAAGTCTAGAGTCTTTATCAGATTAATATATTTATTTATTAAGGTGTTTCTTTGGTTAGTTTGAAGGTAGTTTCCCACTGGAAACAAAACAAACAACTATATTTGCAGAGCATTAGATAATATTAGTCTGTTTTATAAAGACAAAAGTATCTAGGAGGAAGTCACTGGAGGTTAGATGTCTTTTTTAAATGGCAGACTCAAAAGAACTGATTTTCCAAAGAACTAACTCATTTCAAATTCAACAGAATGCTCAGGTATTGAAAAAAATTAAAAGGGAAAAATATTGTAACATATTTTTTTTAATTTTTCTTTGCAGAAGATATTTTAAATTTTGTTATAATTGCCTTAATTTGTTTTTCTTTCAACTTAACCTGAGCATTTATATGACAACAGGCTCAAAACCAGAACAACTCAGGCAGGAAAGCACCTCTAGTCCAGATTCCTGACTATCAAGTGAATTTTTGCCTTTTTAAAAAGAAATTAAGAGGACGATAATCTAGGCTGAAGCAAACAGTCAGGTTTTGCTTTATACTGAAACTATTTTTACCTTCAGAAGACAGCCAGGAGAAATAGCTTATCCTCATCTCAGAGTGAACAGAGGCAATCAGACGTGGCCTGTTTTAGTAGTGTCACAGCAAACATTTCTGCTAAAAGTCCTGAGATCTATTTTAATGAACTTTTAGTAATTCAAACGAGATTCCTGAAAGAGAGAAATTGAAAAAAACTTCCATGCTTAAAATATCAATACCAAAGCAAAGGCCTGCTAGAGATGCGGGAAAGAAAAAAGTTGTGAAATTGAACAACTTAAAGCTTCTAACACCCTAAAATCATTTAAAGTTATGGAAAAAAAAATAAACAGGGCTTTGACAGTCATGGAGAAGTAATTCAACAGAAAAAGGCAGAAAAAAGCCATTAATCTTTCTGAAGCCCAGGGATGCAGTTTGGATATATTATGGCACTTCACAGGCTCAGCAGTACATGGGTCACCTCCTCATGTCCCATGAAACAGAAATTCTTGCCAGACTAATGCCAGGAAAAGAGAAGATACTTTTCTTCTGAGGAAAAAAGGCCTAACCCAGTAAAAACCCGAAGTGTTTCCCCCCTCCTCAGCTCTTTTGCTGAGACGACATTTGAGATGACATGGGAAACCAAAGACTTGAGTGGAAGCCTTAGAACAAGAAATCATAGCTGCTGTTTCTCCAGAGTCACTGTTGTGTATCCCAAACAATATGGGAGATTCATCACATACATAAATGTGATGATGCTATGAAACCTTAAATAATGAAATAATAACACTGTGATGTCATCCAAACCCTTCAGTTGTCTTTCTGCAGCTCTCTCTCTCTCCGAGTCAGTTGGCTGTGTCTATCTTCATTGGATTTAAATATATTTCAAAGTCTCTTTTTTCAGGTCACAATACCTGATTTCTCACCGTTACTGAAATCTACCAGGCTCTAAGGTTTTTTGCCACATTTATTTTGTGTCATGAATTAAGAAGAAGATAAAGTGTGGGGGAGGTGTGTGTTTGTTATTTCCTTTTCTCTTCAAGAAATGCCTTTGCATCTGCTCTTGTTTTTTCCAGTTTGGACCCACTGATATACAGCCCAGACACACTTTAACCAATATACACAAAACTTAAGCCACAAGCAATCACAACAGAAATTCCAATTTCACAGCAGGATGGTGAGAAAGAGACAAAGTTCAAGCTTGATTGTGGAAGAAGGACAGCAAGCACAACTTGTTTGTTTACTGTCACTATCTCCATTCCTCACCCCTCTGATGAGATGCCGAGCTCAGCCTGTGTACAAAGCTGAGATGAGCCTTGGAGCCTGTGGTGGCCACGTTGGTCAAAGACACTCAGATGACCTCCAAGCTCTTTCTAAAAATACCTACTTCTTCCTCTTCCGGGAGCTCCATGACAATTATTTTCTACAGGAGGCTCACTCATGTTTACAGCTGCTGAAAAAACCAAGATGTGTTAAGAGCACTGAAACCCACAGGGCTGGTTTTGCTGATGACAGAACCAGTCTCCTCCTCCTTCTCCTCGGCCAAGTTTTCAAACCTGCAGTGATCTGGGACCTTCTTGGACAGGCAATTTGACACACCTTGCAATGAGCAGATGAATTTGCTCTCTGCCAAGGCAGCACCTACACATGGGCAGCCCTTCTGTGCTGGGGGCTGTGGCTCTTGGCTCCACCAAGGGCCAAATTCAGAGCCAGCTGAGAATAAATCTGTTTGTTCAATAGCAACATTTGAGCACTGGAGCAAACTCCCATGCACACCAGTTTATTGAGCAAAGTCAGTATCTAGATAAAATGCCAGTATAGCCTAAAAACCATGTGGAGCAATCCACAGCAAAACTCCTTTCTATATATTTTATTCTTCCTGTGACACTTCAATTCTTTTTATGACAAAACACTTGGATACCATCAGAGGTAGAGTCTCAGTCAGTGAAGAAAACTTCCTTTTTAGATAAACTTTTCCCTCTTGTTTTTGGAGCTAAGATAGAAGTTGGATAGCAATGGACTCATAGTTTGCTTAAGCCAGTAGTCATAGGGTGTTTACAGCTTTTGTAAAAGAATGTCATTATTTTATATTTGTATTTATTCAAAATAAGAAATTATCATCAATTTCCTTCTATTAGCATTTCATTTCCTTCCACTGAATTCTGTTCCCTAGATTCTGTTTTGAAAAACTCAAATAATTCAAAGTTTCTGTGCCTACTATATTTTCTCTTGACTAGACTATTTAGACCACAAGAGAAATGTCAGGCTTGTTCTAATTCTTTGTTAAACTACACCATCATCTGTCAGGTGGATGCCTAACAGATGTAACAGCCATTTTCTTTTTTGTTTGCAGTATATTCTGATCACAGAACTTCTGTATGAGCAAAGACAATAATCATAGGCCAGGTAGAAAACTGGATTCCAAAAGGCTACCTAAAATTCCTTTTATTTCCCAAATGGGAAGGGAAGTTCCCCATGGAAGTTGCCAGATTAGCTTAGGTTCCATTTAACTATATCTATTTTCACAAAACCTGCTAAATGGACCCTATGAAGATATGCTAATTGCTTTCAATATTGCAGCCAAGCTAAACTAAGCCAAATCTTTTAGGTTGCAATGTCTTTTCCTTGCTCTTTCTTGTTCTGTCAGCAAGTCCTGAACAGGGGAAAACTTAAAAGCCTCCTGTGCTGCAAGTCCATGCTGAGCTAAAGGAATCCTAGAATTATCGAATGTCTCAAGCTGGAAGGGACCCATAAAGATTGAGTCCAGCTTCCTGCTCCTCACAGGGCTATCTAAAGCTATCCTATTGACCAAGAATGTTCTCCAGACTCTCCTTGAACTCTGACAGGCTTGGAGCCAGGACCACACCCTACTGAGGAGCCTGTTCCAGGAACCAACCACTCTTCCAGTGAAGAACCATTCTCCTAATGTCTAATCTGAACTTCTCCTGACACAGCTTCATCCCATTTCCTCATATTTTGCTGGTCACCAGAGAGAGACCAGCAGCTCCCTGCACTACCCTCCCTGAAGAACCTGTAGACTGTGGTGAGGTCCCCCCTCTTCTCCAAGCTGAACAAACCAAATGACCTCAGACGCTCCTCCAAGTCTTGCCCTTGAGATTTTTCACCATCTTGGTTGCCCTCCTTTGGACATGATCTATAATTTGACGTCCTTCTTACAAAGAAGGATCAAATCTGCACACGGGTCTCGATGCACGGCTGCACCAGCACAGAGCAGAGCAGGACAATCCCCTCCTTCAATGATGCTGGGGTTGATGCACCACAGGACATGCCTGACCTATTCAGATTGCAGTTCTCACAAGTTAAAATACTCAGAAATGCCTGAAGAGCAGGGATGCCTGGTTAGAATTGTCCATTTCAAGATGCCACAAGGTCTATTTTGTCGTGCTCACCATCCCATGTAACAAGAGGGACCACCAAGAGGCAGGTGTTAAGTTCAGCAATCCCACTTTGCTCACAGAAACACACACATGCTGTGAAGCCCTGCTGGGTGTAAATGTAGGAGGCTTTAATAGCTGTCATGGAGCTGTGTAAGGAGGCAACTGCCAGATACTATCAATTGTCTTTCTCTGTTTCTGTTTTCTGGCTGGTTTGTTTCGAAGGTGTGAAATTTATTTTTTTAAACTTTCCTTAGTTACTTGGCCTGGCATTGAGGAAGGTAATTTATTTACATAGAAGGGGCTGGAGTTAAGACACAAAGATGACCCAAGATAATCTTCCCTTCTCTGTTTTACCCAAAAGGAATTTACTGAAAGCCTTTATTGAACCCTCTCCTCCCACAGACTTGGGAACAGGAAGGGGAATAAATGGATTAGTGCATGTTCCACCTGCAGCAGTCACAGAGTAAAGGCCAAACAGTGAAAAGTTCAAGAAAGTAGGTAACACTGTCACCTCGCAAAGGTCTGGGGACCAGGTCAGTTGTGAAACACACTCACAGCATGGGGCTGGCCCGGCCTTTGAAACAAAAAGCTGAAAACAAGATTTAGTCTGACACCACAAGGAGAGGAAGCACTCGAGCTCAGTCAGGAGGAACATGTTGTGTTGCAAACTGCAGGGATTTATTGCAATTCCCTCTTCCAGTAAAATCATAAGTGGGGATCAGGGGGCTGGCTCTCTCCCCATCCTTGGCACAAGAGGCAGCTCTTGGCTCTTCAGTTTTGTCTGCTTAAGCCTCTCCTGTAGCTCTGGGTGTGTGGTTTGACCCCAGCGGCAGCCAAGTACCACAGGCCACTCAGTTCACTCCCTCACCTGCAGGACTGGGGAGAGAATCAGAAGGGTAAAAGGTAGGAAACTCATGGTTGAGAAAAAGACAGTTTAATAGGGAAAGCCATGCACTCAAGCAAAGCAAAACAAGGAATTAATTCGCTGCTTCCCAGGGGCAGGCAGGAGTTCAGCCATATCCATAAGAGCAGGGCTCCAACACGGGACAAATGTCATCACTCCAAATGTCCTCCCCTTCCTCTTTCTTTCTTTCCCCTACTTTATATACTGAGCATGATGTCATGGGGCATCTGTCTGCAATAAAGAACAACGTCATAGCAACAACTACAATTCCTGCAGAAGGTCAATATTTCATCTGTTCAGAGACATAACCTCACCAGGGCAAGGATAGAGTAGTAATAAAGGTGGAAGTGTATATGTCCCTCAAAGCTCATTTTGTGTGTATTTAGCACTCCGTTACAAACTTGCTGCTAGTTCTCTGTAGCTCAGTTGCATTTACTGTTTGCTGAACTCTCCTCAAAAATGGGCAAAAAGCTTGTGGCTAAATTGGGTCAAAAGAGATTACAGTGCTGAGATCTAGATTCAACTTTGTTTATGTAATTGGAAGCTCTTATCAGCATTCCAAGTCTGAAAGCAAGGCTCAGAATCAGTCAGTTTTCAGTTTGGATTCTTCTCAAAAGAATCTAGGGAGACAATCCCATAAATAAATAAAATTCTGACAACATTATGAGCATCATTAACAACTTGATTATTTTTCTACAACTGCCTCTCTGCCAACTGCCTGAAGTTAAATGTCCAGAGTCAACAGGAGCATACTGAAAGAGCTGCAAGAAACATACTTCGTTTTCTCAAACAGTATCTGATAGGTATTTTCTGAAGATTGAAGATACAGAAATATCAAACTTCCTAACTTTCCATGAGCCTAGAAAATCCGGTGCATTTATGGAAACCACACACATACAGGGTAGGATTCTGTTGACTTAGGCAACATGGGACTTCACCTGTTGCTTGGGTATATCATTCTTGCAATTTCCTTCTCTTGAGATAAGTGGAAGTTCCTGCATTGCTTAATACAAGGATTTATGTCCTACGGCTTGTGCTCCCTCCAGCAGACTCTTCTTCCCACCCAGCACAGCTTTAAAGACATAAAATGTTCTGCCCTAAGTGCCAGCAGCAGGATTCAACAATTTTTCTCTTGGTTTTGGTCTCTCCTTCACTTACTGCCCTTGCCATAACCTGATCTGTCCCTAGGATTTACCACAATTAAAACATGCTTGTTTTTGTAAGTAACTGGCTTACAATATTAGCTTAACTACTGATGCTAGAAAGAGGCTCTGTATTAAAAATAACATTGCTAAAATAATATTGAACACAAAGGATCTTGGAAGTCACATGGCTTGGGACAAACACACCACAGAGCTACCATTTCTCATTTACAGGTGCCTGGATTTGGCCGCTTTGGCAGTGAGTGCCCAGCAGCTGCTGCCTTTGAGTGCTGAGGAGTTGGCACCTGTTAGAGGAAATTCAGCATTAAATATGCTGTATCCTGCCCATGAAGCAGTCACTGCTCTCCCCTAATTTGCATAGATAAAAACTTTCCATGCATATATTTCTGCGTTGTCCTAAATGGTGGCAAGCAGAGCGTGTGAGTGTGATCAAAATGCTGCTCACAGCACACAGAGCTCATGGCCACAGCAGGACCCCTGCAAGGAAAGGGACCGCCAAGGCCATGACTAACAGAGGAGCAACAACTGAATGTGAATCATCACCTTCCAAAGTATCAAAATCAAAACAATGTTAGGTAACAGATACACACATGGAGACAGACAGCTGCACTTCCCTTGCCAGAGCAACACAAAGTTCACTTATTATTCTTTCATAAGCAACCAACAGGTAATTCCCAGCAAAAAGCACACACAGGGCTCTCTCCTAACAGTAACTCCCTCCCTGTGACAATGCTGTCCATCCCACTCTTCACCTGTGCTGCTCCTGCCCACCATAATCCCACTGTGCTCATGCTGCTGCAGAAGTGTGGGCAGCAGGAGCTCAGCACAGAGCTCAGAGGCTGTGGGGCTGTGGGGCTGTGGGGCTGTGGGGCTGTGGGGCTGTCTGCTGCTGGAGCTCAGTCAGCTCATGTGGGAGGGAGGAGCACCCATTCTTGTACCATCTCTAAGTACCATCACCGTGGCATCCAGGTCAGGGTTAGCACACGCCTCAGTCTTGTCTTACTACATGTAGCAATATCAGCTGCAGGAGTTGTTTGGGTTTTAAGTTCTGTTTCTGCCTCTGATATTGATTTTGTTGGTGCTGCACGTGCATATAGGAGGGATAACACCACATGAACTCAAACAGCAAAGACAATACAAAGATTGTTTGTTTGAAGCATTATAAAACCCTTGTGAGATCACTGACACACACACACACTGTTGAGAGAAGGTGTAAACAAAAAGAAATGTCTTGTATAAGCTGCTACAGCATTCTTAATCAGGAAGCTTTCATTGCTGTCAATCTTAGCTAGTCATTACCTCCATTGCTAATTATAACCCTCCCAAATTTTATTCCATATGATTCTTAAGATCTAGCTTTCTGACTGAGACAATCTTTGAGGCCAACATCACAATACAAAAACCTCTGAGACAGAAATGCTTGTCTATAACAAAAGATACATGGAGAGCAGCCCAATTAGCCCAGTAAGACTCCCTGTGCATCTGATCAGCTTAAAGGGTAAAGGCTCCATCTGCTCCTAATAACATCAATTTTAATATTTTGTTCTAATACAAAGCTACTGCTTCATATTATTTGTAAAACTTATTAAATGCAAGACAGATGAAAATTCTAAAACTTCAGAATAATATTCCACTTTGGCTGAAGTAACAGGTATCCAAAGCAGGAAATGGGAGTGGACATTAATGTTAGACAATGAACAATTTGTTCAAGCAAAGACTTAAAATTTTTGAAAACTCTTACATATTGTGCAAAACACTAATGAACAACCCTTCATCCTGTGGTGCAATAACCATGCTTCTTCCTAGGTCTTAAATGCACACAGATCTTTTAGTTGCTGATTACAGTGCCCTCTGTCCGAACTTCTGCTCTCAGACTGAAGTGTATTTGCCACTGAGTACTTGCTCTTCACGTGAATATGGTGTAATGATTTGTATGTTGTGAAGACATTTTGTACTCATTATTTATACAGCAGTGTTTCTGTACTTTGAACATCTTCTGAAAGACCATCTGTATAGTTTTCAGAATTAAATAATGTGCAAAAAATAAATCCTTCAATGTTCCAAAGTTTAATGAGAACAGGATTCATGATTGTTTATGTACAATGCTCCTTTAGAACTTGAGAGCACTCCAACAAATCTAGATTCGTTAGGATGGCTGTCAGGACTTCAAAAACTCTTCTTGGGACTGCACATAGAGGAAACATTATAAGCTTCTTCATTCTTTAAAGAGATGAAATATTATGGAAGGCTACAAAGCAAGGCCAAGCTCAGAAGTGGAGCCACCAGACAAATTCAGAACCAGAGCTCTGAACTGCAACCCAGATCTCATGACTGAATTTCAGTTTGCCTTAGGTAAAAGGCCATGTCCTTCCACAGAATTGGTCAATTAGATTACAAATCTGGTCGGGAATCATATTTGATGAAGAATTTTGTATGAAACCACGTACACAGTCTTAAGCAGAAAGCAGCTTAAACAAAACTGAGGGTCACTACTGACTATTTACAGTGCTGCATTGATATTAACTGGTGGGGAGAATTTGATCCAGCTTTTGACAAGGAAATACTTCTAAAGGTTATCAGGGACTATCACAGACAGATTGTGAAGTTTAGGGAGTGAGCAGAGGGAGGGGTTCTGGGAAAGGAAGAAGAAAAAGACTAGAAATAACTATCAGGTTGGAACTACATTCTCTTGAGAATTGGATTTTCCCAGTGCAGTAATAACTTGACCTGATTCAGTGTAAATTATTTCAGGGCCAGGGAAAGGCAAACAAAAGCACACATCAGAAAGCTTCAAACAGAACTGGCACTGCAGGATCAGGATTTCATCACTTCTAGGAAGAGACAGTCTGAACATTTCCCACAGGGAATACCAAAACAATCTCCCTTGCCCTACAGGCACATGACTGGATCCAAGGCAATTGCGGAGGAGAAACCAAATATCTGCCCTTCCAGTAAGGGGCACAGGCAGCTCCCAGTGATGCCATGCCCACAGCAGTGCTCAAGGATGAACTCATAAACTACTCAAAAAATAATTGGCAGTTGCTAAAGTAAATACTCCAAATGTTCTATTTGTTTCACAACTTTATGCATGCTTCTACTATATTCCTATGAAAAGCTGTGGCATTTCTCATTAACAGATGACTCAGATTCTAAGTTCCCATAAAAATTATTTGTCACAGAGTCTTAGGAAAGATGGAAAATGCCCACCAGTCTCGTTTTTTCAAATGCTGTTAGATGTAGATGGAAATTCACCCACAGAACAATTCTCCAAAAAGCAGTAACTTGGTAGTGTTGTGTAACAGGTCTTTAGCAACATTAATTTTCTATCTGTTCTTTTTGTTTTGACTTCAAATAATTAAATGTTTATCTTTCTTTTAATTGAATAGAATTAAAAATCTTGTGTTTAACACTGCTGAAAAAGTCATTAAATGCCTTAATCTAGCAAAAAAAAATTTCTTTACCTTGATCATTTAGAAGTAAAATGTATTTTAAAAATTAATTGTAGTAAATTAAAAAAAAAAAAGTCTGATTTTCATAATGATTCCAAAGAAAAGAATTATTAAAACTTCTAGTCAGAAAAAATTTCATTTTTTTATTACATTGTAAAAGCAGTAAGATTGATGGGAATTACTGGCATCATTTCACTTTCTCATGGCTTTGTACATTCTTACAAATTTTAAATCAGAGACCATGGAGCTTGCCAGGCACAAGAGGGAACTGAAAACTGCAAACATCCATCCTGAGTCTGACACAGACTCACTGCTGCCCAGTCCCATCTTCTTTCTCACCCACAGCTCTCAGGGAGCCTGTGGGAGGCTGGGATATGCCTGGAATGCAGACACATGGCTCAAGAGGGCAATTTCATCTTTCTTTTTCCTCCTATATGGGAACTGGGAGAACTACTAAGCTACAAATCTAAGCTAAGATCATCCTTGCACAGCATTTTGTAGAGCAGAGCAACTCAAGACCTTGCCCCTGTTTGATTTATCAGTGGGACTGGTACAGGATTAAAGATTATGTGTGATTATCCCAAAAAGCTGTGCATAGACATGTGTTCCTCAGTCCTGACAGCTGATGTGCCTCACCAGAGGCAGAGCCCAGAGCCCTTGCTGCTCATTCCTTGCAGAAGCTGAGTGCTCTAAAGAAAGAGCCAGAGGTTCAAAATATGACCAAAAGCTACAACCCTTTAACCTTCCTTCTTCCCTCACCCTGCAGCCAATCTGCCTTGGAATTTGGGGGCAGGTTCCCAATCCCCTGTGGGGTGCTGACTGCAGAACACTGTCTGAAAGCAAATCTTGTTCCCTGATTGCTGCTCGAGGATCTCAGCAGTGGTAAAAATACCAAGAGCAAATACTGGGGGAATGACTATGGCCTCTACAGCCCCTAAAGACAACAAAGCTGAACCTCTGGCAGCCTCTCAGGAGCTGATAGCAGACACAGACAGGCTGGGAAGGAGTACCAACAACAGAAGAAACTGCTTAATCTTTTGTTAAATTATCATGATAACACAGGGTGCAATTAAGTCTTAGGACAGCATAGGCTCTAAGGGCTATACTTGTGTGTGGGAGAGGGGTGATTTTCTCCCTCCCAAAATTCATGTACACATTCCTCAGCTCCACTGACCTCACTGAAAGGGTGGAGAAAAGTGAGGGGGACTTCACCTAAAGACAGAGGTGTTCCTGCAGTAGTAGAAAGTAAGGCAAAGACTGAGACTTCCTCCTTCTTCCAGGCCCTTATCCCACCATATTCACCCCTGTTAGCGGTCCCTATGGCCCTGCATCTCAGGAAAGTTAAAACCCCACAGCCTGGAGCCCACCACACAGAATGCATTTGATGTCGTGTGCCTGTGGAACAGTTTGGGACAGCGAGTTCCCAGAGTGCCAAGGCAGAGTCACCTCCCTGCTGCAGTGAGAGGAACAGAAAAACTTCCCTCTTAAGTAGGAAACTCCTTCCCTCAAAGGCATCTCCCCTCGAACTGATCAACTGATAAGCACCTCGGGAGCTTCTTTGACTGGGACATGGACATAGTTGGGAGGAAATGTTCCCACTCCTCTGGGGCTGGTCTGGAATGTGACCAGAATGGAGCCTGCTCTCCCAGCACAGCTCTGAAGTGCTGCTGGAGATCACGATGCCACAGCCTGAAGAGTCACCCTCTCCAGCACAGAACAGCCCGTGGCAGATATTGGATTTGTAATTCCTGACTTGTGGTTACTCTGTGCTCCAGCTGGACCTTCCCAAGGCACTCCTGCTCCAGAGAAGGAGGTTGCTCAATAGGGAGAGCTTTGTGATCTTCCAAGAAACTGGAAGGAAACCAGGAATGCTTTGGTTGCCAGATTTAAAACAAACACTGAGCAGTCCCTCTCCCTCCCTCCAGCCAAAGGTAAATAACAGCAGCCTTTCCCCACACACCCCCCATGTGCTCCCAGCAAGTTTCTGTCCCATCTAAAAACAAGTAACAGTGAAACCTCTGACCTGCTGCCTGGTGGGAGAAAGAAGAGGAAGCAGTGTCATTGACTTTGTTGAGTGGTATCCCAAGGCACATTACTGAGAATTAGAGAAATACCTGTTTGGAGGATTAAGACTTGCAGCAAAAAGGTTAGAGGATTACACTGAAATAATACCTGACCAGTTCTTCAGGAAGTACTACACAGATTTTTCATGTCTTAATTTTTGAGGGTAGTTTTCTGTGCAGTCTGTGCAGAGATCCAGAGGACCATTCACAGTTACACCTACACAAATAATTGCTTTTTATGAGTCATAGAAGTAGTTTAGTAGGCTATAAAAAAAAAAAAAAAAGAGCTGACCTGTAGAAAGCTATTAGATCAAAACTCTTGGACAAACACCACTATGTTTCCTACACCAGGCAGTGACCAAAAATAAAACCCAAAACACAGAAAGATAATTAGGATGAACTAAAGAGAGATCCTCTGGGGAGGTGTCTTCTTCTCCAGTACAGAGCCTAAGAGAAATTAGAAAGAGGAATAACTACAGGGTGGTTGATTTAATGTTTTCCTTGGATTTTTCTGAGTGCAGTAAAGAAATTTATTTGCTAAAAAGTAAGAAAATTCTAACTGCAAGTATTTTGTCTTATAAAGCCTTTCTCTCTGAGTTAGAAGATGGAGAAAGAGAGTTTGATGCTGGAGGTCAGGGTGCCTTGACAACCCACCACACCCTTTCTTCTCAAAGAAGACTTACGGGCTTTACTGGTATTACCAAGCATTCCAGCTGCAAGAAACTTCATTTTCTGAAGCTGAAATGGAGCAGGAAACTGAAGGGGAGAAAGAGGCCATAGCTCCCCACTTTGTAAATCAAGCAGCAAACTCCAGCAGCTGAAGGAGGTGATGTGGTTGTTTATTTAAAGGAGTACAAGGCAGGTCTCCTGTATTATACTCTGTAACAGTTACATATGCCAGGGCCATCCCAGCACCCCTCTCATCATCTGTGTGATGGGGTTTGAGGGAAGGAAGAGGACAAGGTTAACAAATTTGGAAGAAACTCACTAAACAACCAACTCTCAGGTCTGACCATATGCAACTTGCTGCACTGAAAGTTAAAATCCCTCAGCAAAACATGTTTTTTATCAGAAGGAACACAAAAATAAAGCTTACCAGTTCTACTGAAACCAAGCAAATCCAGGAAAAAAGAGAGTAAACATGGCCAGGAGAAAAAAGACAAGTAAAATCAGACAGAAAATCTAACTTCAGGTCTGAGGAATGCAGTACTAAAGCTCTGTAATTGCTGTGAACCAAGTAGAAGATGCATGAATAGAGATGGCCAGAGATTTGCAAAACAGAGAAGGTAAGCTTAAAAAAAGAGTAGTAGAACCAACAAGGACAAACAGGTTCAGATCTGAAGTGCTGACCTGACAGCTTTGGTAGGCTGCACAAAAGCAAAAGGGAGTGCAAAGAATATTTGGCTGCTTCTGTCTTCCATCAGGAGTTACTGCATTGTATAATACTAATGGGCAGCATCAGATTTCTCAATATTAGCTTTACTTTTTGTTGGAAATGGCAAAAAAATCTGATAGTATGGTGTTAAACAGAATCTTACAGAAGAATGTTCTCTCTTGGCTGAAACATGCCATTTTTGTCTGTGTGTGTTCCTTCTACGTGCAATTTTTATCTGTATTATTTCTTCAGTTTTGGAAAGTTAAGACATTAGTACCAGGGAATTTTAGAGCTTATCAGAAAAGCTCTAGAGCATTCCTTCAGTTCTTGTATCTTAAGGGTTTATGAACATTTCCTCAGTTGCACAAGACAGAAAACATTGGAGGATTCTGCAGGCAGAAATTAGAGCTGCTGATAAATCTACCACGTGGTATTTATTTACTCAAGTAATTACTTTGCTTCAGATAGGAAAGAGAACAGCTTTTGCAAAGGTACCAGAGAAGGGCATGGCAAATTTCTTCTTGTGACCATACATACAGGAAAGAGTTCACTTGCAGTCCAGAAGGTCCCCAGAGGAGGCACTGCTCTTGCAGTGTCAAACACACCATTTGAAGACTCTGAATATGGTGCATTACTCCTGGACTGTGCTTTGGAAGGGGACATGAAGATAAAGCCTGCTGCTCCCTTCAAAGTTGACAAACCTGCAAGATTTCCTAACAGATAAAGATCATCATCAGCAAACGATTTATTTACTTGAAGTATATTGACCTCCATGTAGCGAATATTTTTCTTCTGCATGATCAACCCAGTCTGGTCTGTAAATAGTGCTGGTATCAGTGGCTCATGGGTGGAGGCTGTGCTGTGTAGACAGAGAAGGATCAGCAGTGCTGCCTATGGCACCTTTTGGCTTAAGAATGTGTGAATTTGCGTGTGCAGACCTTGTCACATGCACTTGTGTTTTCAGCAGGTTCAAATCACGTTCCACCACATACATCATGGCTTTTCAATGGGATGGAAAACACAGCTCTGTGGTTTGGCATCTCTTGCCCATGATCCCTGCAGACCAATGGGCTACTTCTACAAAGAGTAATTATAAAAAAACAGCTTAGTAGTACTCTCTTGGTCTTGCACTTTCATAGGATTTTTTTTTTTTTCAGAATTCCTATATCCAAACAGTTAGAAAAGCACAACCCGGCTGAAGTAGGACTGTGCGAGAGATAAGAGTGGTCAATTACAAACATTATAAATATCCCTCTTATCTTAAAATCTTGGAATTTCAGATATTAGGCAGACATAGTGAAACCCTTAAGATCCCACTAGCCTATGTGAACTGTCTTCTTCAAGAATAGAGCACATAGCCAAGCCTGGGATAGACTTGATATTATGGACCAGATAACTGGGAGGCATTAAAACCCAGCTTCGAGGACTTCTGTCCCTATTAACTTTTGACTAATTTTGGTTTTTATTTGCTGTAATCTAGCTGTTTCTCTCTGGAATTTATTTATTACCCACATAGATGCCAGACTGAATTAGAGCTTCTACTGAAATATGTAAAGGAGCTGGAATTGTCACATGAAACTGCCGCACTTTCCAAACATAATAAATAAATCACTTAGGAATAAAATCATATTCATATTTGTGGATTTTGTCACATTGAGTTCTCTAAATATAGTTTTTCCTCTGAAGTTATGCAACTTTTTTAAAGTATTACTACTTTTGCTATTATATTGCTATTCCCATCTAATCTGGTACACAACAATTTATGCCTGCAGCAGAATGCCTCAAACACAGAAAAAAGCGATTTTATCAATATGTAATCTTTCAGGGAATCTTACCTTATCTTCTGTCTTACCCTTTACTTCTATGCAAATTTTTTTAGAAGCCTTTTACACCAGAACCCAATTCATGTTATAGCTACACAACAAATTAAACTGACCTACTGGAACTCCATGTCACCAGGGAATGCACCAGTGACTTGTGCAGTCCCATCATGGCATTCTCTGTGCTTGCAGAAATTACTAAAGCACTGATGTGCGTTGTATATTTGTAGAGAAGATGTATTTTCATGATCCTGACGTGGGCACAAGTGCACAGAGGTGTTGATTTTGGGCACCTCCATTTCTGGATATTTCAAAGAAGATACTTAGGTATCTTCTAATCTGGCATATACCAAACTTACAGAGGGTTCCAGCCATCAGTGACTGATGAGTGAAATTAAGCACCAAAATATGACAAATCTAAAATTCACCCATCTTTTTGGACAACACTGTGGCTCAGAAGGGAACACGGAAAAGTGCTTTTTCTCTCTCGAGGAGATTGTCTCATATTGTGTAGATGACTCATTTCAGAAAAAAAACAGACATCTACCTGTATGCATTCAATTTCCCCTGAACTCTGTACTGCACATTCACCTTTGAAAGCAAAGGGTGTCACTGAAACTCTGACTGTGCACTAGAACATGCAATACCAGTATTTAACAGAGGTGCCTGATACATGCCTTGGGGGATTACTCATGCCATCCACCTCAGTTATCCAAGTATGATAAGCACAGTCACCTAGGAGAACATTTCCTCCCGAAGAAAATGCATGAAAACCAGGTATTTCCAGAAGACAACAAAGAGACCTTAGGTCAAAACCATCAGTTTAGACCCTCCTCCAAACATAGCCCTAGCTCTCATAAAAGTCAGTGCAGAAAGAGGAGCAATGCCAGCAAGTCATTCAGATTTGTAACAAACTGCAGGGGTACCTTTTTCAACACTGAATATAAAGAAAGCCAGAGAACCTGCAGTGCCAGTGGGATCTCTGCAGCCCTCAGGGATTTCATCTGTTTCTTTGCCCTTCACCCTTCACTCAGCTGTGGCAGTGTTCTGTGGGGCAGTGGGGTATTTATAAATGTGCCAGTTTAGTTACCAGAATTGGACTGTTTTCTCAGTGCTACACTGAACTTTCAGGAGCTAAAAGACTGGGTTTTTTTTATGACAGGCAGTGGATACACCTGTGAAACAGGCACACTGAATTTTTGAAGTGTGGCTAATTGAGATCTGAGTTTTAATGTCTTACAATCTTGTTGTAAAAAAAAACCAAAAAAACCAAACAAACAAACAAACAAAAAAACCCAAAAAACTCCTGCAAATAGTATTTTTATTGCATCGAAGTTGTTTTCATACCTTCCAAGCAGTTTCCTACACAGTCCATAATTCGGCACTAGGGGGCCTCTTTCTTCTTCCAGAGAAGGTCTGATACATCATTACATCACTTCAGGACTTAACCAAAAGTAAAAAACCTTAGGCAAATCTAAAGAACTTTGTCCCGTAGGATTTTACGACAAATACGGCAAAACTGCTCATTGTTTCCTAACTGGAATGTATTCACTGTAGCTCAGAATACAGAACTGATTTTCTGTTACTTGGCTTGCAGCCCAAGCCTTGAGCAAAGTTTATCCACACAACTTCCTAACACAGTATTTTATTCCTGTAAAAAAAGCCCAAAACCACAATGTGCCTTCACCCAAATCATAGGTGCAAGAGCATATGACAGGAAGAGGATGTGAAGATAAAATAATTACTCTTTTCTCCTCGGCTTAGGTTTTGCCAGGTGAAATCCAGAATAGTAGTCAGAGGCTCACCTCCCCTGCTCTGAGCAAAGCTCATGCACTCCAACAGCTCTTTCTGCTGAGTGCAAAAGCAGAAAACTCTGATGAATCACTGAGCATTTAAGACACTCATGGATGGTAAAAAAAAATCTAATGGGATTGAGGTTTCTAATGCAGAGACCCAGGTAATAGTTTAATTGGGGCATTTAGCTTTCGTGAAGAGGCTAACAAGGAAATCAGCATTGCCTACAGCAAGAGAGCACTCTGGCAAAATGGCCTCAGGAAAGGGGTTCTTAATTTGCCTTTCAGGATTTCCCAACCACCAAAAGCACAATCACTTCATTGCAAAATCACTGTGCTTCTGCAGGATAAGCTTTCTGCTAAACAAATGCTTATAGCAGTGTGTGTGATTAGGTGAGATCATATGAGGAAATAAAATATGTTTTGCCATGGTGTGGCTGAACAGCAACTTCCTCCATCAGTTGAATTGGGATAATTTGTTTACAGGTAAATGCTTTTTGCTAGGCAAAGAATGAAGACTGGAGCCTTTATTGCTGGTAATGAAGAGCCAGCAAAAGGGTGATTTATGAAAGGCTGCTTCTCTGGGGAGTTCTGGGAACATCCCCACGAGAAGGAAAGTATTGATTTCTTTTGGTCACCACATGAAAGAGAACACATGGCTGCCTGTCCCTTAGTCCTGTTGTGCTGCTGTGCCTCTGACTCAACTCCTCTGCTCCTCTGGAGAATTTTTCTTCTCAAACAAGTAACAGGAAGGGTTTAAGACCCCAATGAAGTTGAAGAGAGATTTTCTATACATAACTGTCATTAAATATTTGGTCAGAGACAGAAAGGGAGAGAGGCCAATGGAAATGCTCTGTGTGACAGCTTTAGGTGGCAACTGCCAGCATTGCCCTACTTTATTATGAGCTCAGCTGCTCTGAACACTACTGCACACCTGCAGTAATGTTATAACAAAGATTATAGGACAGGCACAGGTGGCATCATGAACAGATCAAAGATTTATGACAGGATCCACAGTAGGAGGGAGCTCTGGGATCAATCTCTCAATTCTTCATGTGTCTCCAATCACATCTAACTCAGGTCATCTGGCTTCGTGTCTCCAGTGTCGCAACAAGTCCTCAGCACTGTCACCTGCCCTGTGACCCAAGGAAAACCTGTGAACATTCCTCAGTAATTATACAGAGTCTTTCAACAGACCCTCATGCTAAATCCACCCTGTACATTCCACATGAATCTCTGACATTTTTTAAATGGTGGATTTTTTTTTTTTTTTTTTTATGGCATAACTTACAAGAGTCTTGCTTAACCCAAGTGATGTCTTTGCAATCAACAAGTACATAATTTCCCACCCAGCTTGGGTATGGATAAAATCTGCTCCTGCCTTCAGCATGAAGACTGCTCTGAGAACTATTGGAACTGAACTAGCTACAGGGTAGCCCAACATAAACAACTTTTTGTTTCCATTACCTGTTTGTGCTCCTCATTCATCCTCATGTTACCTGCAATGTATCAAACCTCAGAACAAAAATAGCTAGAAAAGCAGCTTGTTGTATCATAGTTCAGATTCATGTTTGACTCAGAGCTGAAGGAATAAAGATTCCTGACTCCTATTGGTAATTTCTTTTTCGGATGTTCCAGTGGGTGAAAGAAAAACCTCTTTGCATTCCTGCAGGGGATGAAGACCAATACAAAATCAGATGAAAGACTGTCATCCCAGGCTGAGAGCCAGTGATGTCCACAGGGCTTTACCCAGTTAATACAGCATATTTAGTGTCATACTATAAAGTCTTTTTTTTCTTAGACTTGTCCTTGGAAACAACTCCCTTGGGTTGTATAATTTCCCTAGTAAAAGCCCATATATACTGAACTACAGCAGTCTATTAGCACAGATTTGAAGAGAAATTACTCTTTTCACTATTAAATATGTTGATTACATTATGAAGTCTGTCTTGGTCTAGAAGCACAACTTTAAGCAGGCCTTTGTCAAACATTTTTATTGCACACTGAATGCACGTGGAGGAATCCTCTTGCAAAGAAGCACAAGCAGTTTGAAGAATAAATTCTGCGCCCTGTACTTACCTAATACAGTAAAACAAGGTCACCCAGCACTTTATGATAAAAAGGGATTCATAATGCCCTATAACCCTGAACATCACAACAGTAGAGATTTGTATAGAGAGACAAATTGCGGAGTCCTTCCCTTGGAAGAAACCTGGCTATGAACAATGGTCGTATTTGCAGAGTGAGATGAGCACAAGTGTGATAAGATCTATTTCACTATGTGTAAAACTCCTCAAAGCACTCACTAGAGGAAGTAAAAAGCCACAAAGTCATTTCTCAGCACTTACTGAGAAGACTTACAGCGCTCCCCTGCACGTGAAGGCCCTAAAGAGCTGGGTGTCACATAAACATCACCTCTCCAAAGTGCTCCATTTTCTTCAGAGACTGGATCCTTGCTTCGTGTTTTCTACCCTGCCATCACACAGCTGCATGCCTGGCACACACTGTATTCATCATTTTCACTTTCCTGTCATTGCGAAAGAGCTCATGTTTGGATGCTGTCCTGGCTGCTCCTGCAGATGTTTTGCTGTGCTCATTGAAGGAGGCTGTGCTTTGGGTATGGCACAGCACCCTGGCCACTGGGGCATCCCAGGGTGCCTGGGGCTGGGATGGCTGAGGGCACAAGGGGAAGTTTAGGGCACAGACAAGTGACTCTGGCATTTAGTCCCATGCCTCCAGCACAGCAAACACCTCTTCATGCATGTACTTCTCCATGAGGAATGAACTCCAATATGTGTGGGCAGACAGATTCAGAGGACAACTTCAGAGGCATCACCAGCAAATGCAGAAGACACAGTAAAACCCAAGTTTAAGTAGTAATAATTAAATGCTGGTCCTGTCTCCTCATGCATATATTATATGCATGTGACATCGTTTTATTCTATTGCATACAAGTTCTCCCACACATCGTTCAAGTATCTCTGTCTAAATGCATTTAATTTTCCTTCCTGTTAGAAATGCTTCTTCCATTTGTTGCACAGTAAGTGTGATTTCTAGAGACAGCCTTGTGTCTGTTCCATTTTAGCTGCCTGTCATGTAGGCTTGACAGCTGTGTCAGATAAGTCACATTTATGCTGTTGAAGTTGCTGATTTTCTTATTTACATTTACAATACTAGAAGCCAAAAATCACACTGGATCCTGGCTCCCCATAACTGCTTGTCTTACAGGAATGAAGCAGAGGTTTGTGATTTTATGTTTGCTTACTCTGAAGGGCTACTGGTTATCAGAAGGGGATAGGGGGCAAGTTCAAATGTACCTCATGGCAGGAAAATTAATATTATGACCCTCATCCACTTCCATATCCCTCTGCTTTGTCCGTGTGAAGTGCTTGAAGGAGTAACAGAGTTCTATCCAGAGCGTACAGTGTCAAATCCAGGCTCTGCCTCAGCTGAAGAGGAAGTGGAAAGTAAACGTTTGAAAGAGGCAGTGAGAGAGGTTGGCTTGCTCCCTCTCCTGGGACTCTCCACTCCAGGACCCCACTGTTTTCAATTTTAAAAAAGCTCAAATTTTACCTCTTTTTATTATTATTTTTCCCCCATTTTGGTTCTAATGAAACCTGGCAGACAGCAGGCAGCATCCTCTCTCAGACAGGTACCTCACTGGATGCTCTGCCACAAGCACAGCAATGGGCTGACCACTGCACCCAAACCAGAGGATATGGGATGCTGAAGACAGCAGCCTGGGCTCCTTCTGTAGACAAAGCTCTGGGAGACCCAAAACCCTTCCTGGCAGAGCCCATGGGCCACAGAACAAGCCCCTCTCTGTTGCAGCCAGCTGGATCCTGCAGCAGGCAGATGTGAGGGAGGCACATCCCAGGACCCTGCTGAATGGAGCAGCCATTCCCAACAACAGCAGTCATTTTCCTCCATGGGAAGGAGATTTCAGATGAGATCAGCAAGGCTGCCAGCATGGAGCAAAGGCTTCCAGACCACCTCAATCCCCACGCTTCAGGTTTCCTGCATTCCTGCCAGGACCTCTGAGAAAATCCAAAAGGCCTCATTTTCATAGGAAAACTTGAGCAGTTCACTTGCTCTGTGGCACCTCCTCACCCTTCAGCCGGGACAAGGGGAGGTGTTGTGAGGGGAAGCCAAGTTGTGGCACTCAGCTGCAGAGTGGCAAGATGATCTTGCTGCTCAGAATCTGGCAGGAACAGGGACAAGTGTGCTGAGTGGGTGCCAGCACAAGATTCAGACCATGTTGATTTCTCAGGGAGAACGTGCTGTACCAAGCATTTCTTATTGTATATCTTACATAAACAAAACATAGCTCACCATCCAGCACCAGCTCATAATGAAAATAGGCCAGTGGCTTTCTCTGCTGCTTTCTCTGAAGCTGTGTAGTCAAGTCAGCCCAAGGACAGGCACAGGGGGCTCAAAATGGTCTGAGCAATCATTGAAGCTGAGAGCAATCAGCTAGAGTAAAAAAAAAGAAAGCCACAAACATGTTTTGCTGAGCAAATACTTCAGAGACAGACTGATCCATGTAAGAAACCAGCCCTTCCATCTCTTTTTGGAGAAAGACCATCTGACAGGACCAGAAGTGCTCCAGGACACTCCCCTCTCCAAATCCATCATAATTTCCACATGATACCTCACAAAACACCCCTTCCACAGCAGGTTTTCCTCTCCATTGATGCTGCTGCACCACGGCAGAGCCAAAATCCAGTTGTTGCTCACAAATTCATCTTTCTGCACTTGCAGAGGGGGCAACCCTAAACAGCCACACAAGCCCAAAGACCCTGCCAAAACTGTGTGAATGGCTCTAGTGTCCCAAAGTCCTGGTGGGTGCTGTGGGATGGCCTGGCTGACCTGAGCAGGGCTCCCAGGATTGCACAGTACATGAAAGGGCTGCAGGACTCCTGCCTTGGAGAGGGGTCTGCATGTTTTAGGAGACTCTGAGGCAACACAGAGCTTGCCAAGGACCAGGGTGGGAAGTGTATTGGGGTCTGACTGACAGAGGTTGCAGCCCGGCACAACTATCAAAATAATTTTCAAATATCAGCAAAATTTTCTCTAGAAAGGAAAAAAGAAGCTTCTAAACTGCAAGGAAAAAAAAAAAACTACTTAAATTTCTGTCTGCATACTTTTGCTGAAAATCATGAAAAAAATAAACACAACATGCGGAAACTGTGAAACCCCTCCCACACACACATTTTCCATTAAAAGTCCCTCAAAAATCTCACGAGAAACTTGAGTATGATGGAAGAAATTCTTAGAGCTCAACATTAATCAGTTTGCTCTAAAAATAAAGCAAAACCCTTGATACAGCACCTCCCCTGTTTCCCCCCTCTTGAGACAGAGTTTTTGGGATGTTTGTTTAACCACACTGCTCAAATTCATGACCTATTAGAGGTACAAGGCAGATCTAGCAAACAAAAATGTCACATGGGGGTCACTCAGTTTGTCACTCTTGCAGAATATGACCTTCAGGGTAGCCTTCTTTTGAAACTGCATTTTGAAAGAAAGAATTTTCCTCCCCTCTCAATTCGCCTCACATTTAACACTCTTTTTTTGTTTCCCTGTTTCTAGGAAAGTGGCCGTGGGTGCAGCTGCCTCAGCCCCTGCAAATGGTTATCAATCCCTGACCTCCAGCAGCCAAACACAAGTTTGTCCCACAACAGTGGGAGATGCTGCATTGCTGCTCTCTCCTCAGGAAAGCTTCATCCTCATTTTCTCCAGCCTCTCACAGCTGTAAAGGCAGCCACATTTCAGATTCCTGCAGTATTTCCCTATGAGAATAAGTCTGCACATCAGGAAAAGGCACAATCCTTGTTAAAAGCTGTTGTTTTTTAGCAGGTCCAACCTGACATGTAGAGAAGGTGCAGCCTGTGCTGCCTCTCAGGACAGGTACACCTGCAGCACAGGTACCACACAGGTCAGATGGTGCTGGGTAACTTTTGTTTTGAGACTCCAAAGACGTCACTTAATGTCCCACTTGTGTTGATTACTGACCTGTATTGCAGCAAAGGTAAAAAGCTCCTACAACCCCTTATTACCCCTCTCAGTTTGCTGCCTTGAGCACCTGGTGATTTTCTTAGTGTGCTGGTTTGTTTTGCTGCAGCACAACTTCGTTGCTGCCCTCATTGCTAAGCAATTAACAGTTTGTCCTTCCAGAAATATCCAACGCCCCAGACACTATTAGCTCCTCGGAACATTTTCAACAAAAACATTCCAGGGGAGCTGCATTAGCAGCTCTGCCACTTTCAGGGATAAGCATCTCTCCAGCCACATACCCCAAGGACAGGGAGAGGGGGTTACTTGTGGTCAGGTCCTGTTTTGCCAAGTTCTGCACAAACTTTTCATCTCACATCGCTCTGAAACTGGCACACCTCTTGTACAATCAGAGAAGAAATTTACCCCTACTCTACCAGGTTTCTGCACCAGGTTCCTGTGGCTTCCAGGCAGCTGGGATTTCCAAGGAGGCCAGGTTGACCCAAGGTTCAAAACTGAGTGCAAACCTCAAGAGTAATTCATCTGAGACAATTCCCTGAAACTAATGATCTTTTGGTCACTCAGCCTGGGGGAAACCTGCAGACAATGGAAAAAGGTGCTAACAAACCCCTCTTTTAGGCTGAGCCTCTCAAAGGGTCCAAGAGGACCAGTATCTCTCCAGCAAAATAAAATTTCAAATAAACATCAAAAGCAACCTTGAAATAGAAAAGTATTTCCCAAATACTTTTTTCCTCACTCATTCTTTTAGTTAAAATAAGTAAACTCACACCATGGTTTTGCTTCTGGGTGACAAGACCGAGTTACTCAGGATTTCTGTATGCAGTACTCCAAATTTACATTAGTAATTGATATCTAAAGTACAAAAGGTCCACACAATCAGCAAGTCCTTGCCAGGAAGGCTGCTGGACAGTATGTGGGGCTAGGTATGCCCACGTAGCAGTGGGACACTGCACGTTCAATTCCTGGAGCATTTTTGTCACAAGTGACCACACTGAAACAAAGAAAAGACCATCTGGCTTGTGGACATGTTACCTGTATAAAAACGTGCACTTTGTGGTTTTACTTTCCCTCAAGAATACCATCCCACCTTCAGCAGTCTGCAGAACCATGTCTCCACACATTCTCAGGATCCCAGGCAAATAATATATTTGAAGCATTTTACATCCATCTCTAGCCATATATTTTAAAAAATTAAAATATACAAAATAAATGCCAAAATATTTTCTTACAGATAGGTACAGAAATATCTGCACTGCTTTATTTACACATTCTCTAGTGAGAATCTTTTTTAGAAAATCAGTTTAGGTTATAATACTCAGCACCTATGCAATTGTAACTGTGGTGTACTGGTCCTTCAGTATATTTAGACTTCTTGTGTTACAATTAACACTTGCCTGATCATACAAAAAGCTGATATTTAAAATGCCACCAATATAGTTATTCATAAGAACCTTCCCTCTGTGTAAAACTTGAGTTCTTGTTGTGAAAAGGAAGGAGGAATAAATCCCCATATATGACAAAAGCAGATTCTCCTTCAAACAGCTGGTGAATGAATGGGCACAAAACACAGGGAGGAGGGGAGAGGAATGGCACCACTGCAGAGACATCCAGCTGCACTGACATCACCCCACATCATGCCCCAGTGCCTACAGGAAGGACTCAGGCTGCCTTTCTTTGCCCGTGGGGGTTTCAGCATCTCTGAAGCCGCTGCCCTTCCTCACGGAGGAGCTTTCCCGGTGGCTGTTGAGCTGATAAACTCGCCTCTTGAACAGGCGGTGCAGCTTCTCCTGGAACTGGTTGCCAATGAAGCAGTAGAGCAGGGGGTTGATGCAGCTGTTGGCAAAGGCCATGCAGATGCCAAATGGCAGTGCTGTGTCGATGACCCCCATCACCTCACAGCTGTTGATGATGTCCATGTGAGCCAAAGCATTCAAAAACGTCAGAACGTGGAACGGCAGCCAGGAAAACAGGAAGGCCATGACCACAGCAGCCACCAGCTTTAGGACTTTGTCCCTCTTCTGCCTGCTTTTCCCAAACTCCTGTGCTTTAAGCAGGTGCCTCCTGATCCAGATGTAGCAGGTGGTGATCACTGCCAAGGGGATGAAGAAGCCGAGGGTGTTTTTCAGGAAGGCAGTTGCCACAGACCATTTTGCGTAGTTCTCATAAGGAAAGGCCATAATGCAAGCATTGACCTCCAAGCTTTCAACATAATAAGTGTCTCGGAAATAAAAAGTTGGGAGGGAGGACAAACAGGCGAGGCCCCACACAACCAATGCCACAAAATAAGCCTGTTGTGGAGTTCTCCTTTGGGAGTGGATGGGGTGGACAATGGCGTGGTACCGGTCCACGCTCATGCACGTAATGAAAAAAATACTTGCAAACATATTCAGGCATAGCACAGAACTGGAAATCTTGCACATGAGAGACCCGAAGAGCCAGTTGTATCCCTGAGCATAGTAGGTGGCCCAGAAGGGGAGGGTGGCCAGGCACAGCAGGTCTGCCATGGCCAGGTTGAAAATGTAGATATTAGCAACTGTCTTGGGGCCAGTGTGACGACAGAGCACCATAACCACCACACTGTTGCCAACCAAGCCCAGGACAAAAACCACCAAGAAGAGGGCTGGAATTAGGGAAAACTGATAATCTGAAGAGGTGAGGGGGCAGAGAGGGGATGAGTGTGACACAGCTGATGCGTTTGTCAGTGCTGTAGACAGGACTTGGGGACTTTCCCTGGTGGTGACAACCAGGGAGTAGTTGCTCTGCATCGTGGTGTTGATGGAAAAGGAGTTTCTTCAGGAAATTCATGGGCTGGCAGCACTTTCCTATCACATCACTCACCTGCAGATCAGAAACCATGTGTTAGATGTGCATTCTGCAGCTCTTAGGTCTGAAATCACACAGCCACAGTATAATAAAAACCATTTGAAGTTATATCAGTAAGTTGAGTGCTGAAATAGCAGGCCGCCCTGCTGAACTCCTTACCTCCATCCCACTGACAGAACACAATTAGCCCTAGGGAGGTCACAGCACTTTTTAATTAGCCTGGCAGAGAAGAGAGCAGCTGGGGTTTATCTGTGATTACAGATGGTGCTTTCTGTGGCCAGCAGAGCAGAAGGATTATGGACTCAGGAGCTGGAAACACTTTGGGAACTTGTGTGACCCCAAGGCCACACTGAAGCACCTCATGATCCTTTTCTCAGTTTTCTCATGCTATTTCCAGCAGTCTGAGTAGTTAAAATAATATAAAAAGGCATCAGTCACCCATGGAGATCAGGTACGTCGCACCTGAGAGTCTCCTGGGACTCCGCAGGCATGAAAGCAGCCTTTTAACAAGACTATTAGGAAAGCAAGCTGTGATTTTAATTTTTTTTTCAGTTCACAGGACTGGATACAAGGACACGGAAGGGTCTTTGCAAAATGTCATTCACTGTCTGTGTCCTTCTCAAACATATTTCCTTCCCTCATGACAATTTTAATCAGAACAGTAAAAGAGATAATTTCATTATAGACACAAGCAATAAACTCAGTCCTTGCAGGCACTGGATTTAACAGTACTATGTGCCATTTGTTTAGAAATATCAGGACTGAATTTCAGTGGGGGAAAATGTGGCTATAAAGCAGCTAAAATAAGATAGTTAATTGACAGGTCTGTATTGCATTTCAACAGCTTGTGTCTACACTCTATGCAGGACATTTTGCAAACTTTAAGACTTTCTAAATCAATGAAGAAGATATTATGCCCAAGTTTTTTATTTTACATACTAGAAAGAGGAAATTAATTTTTAATTAAGTTTCTGTGGAACCAGTTGGGTATTTAAGAAACCTTAAGGAGCCCTAAAAATAACAGAAATTTTCACCAGGACAACAGATTTGAGTAATGATCTCTCCTTTAACAGAAGGAAATGGATCATTTCGAACATATTTTTCTGTATCAACAGTTTAATGTACAGTAGTTTATCATTTTCTCAATGCAAAATATGCAATATACTACTTTGTATACACTGACAAAAATTTTATTTTAAAAACATTTTCTCAGCGATGAAAATTCAGTGGGGGAATTTCTGCAGAGTGCCAGTATTTAAAGTCACAAATAGTTGATCATAAGCCCATGTTCTTTATTCAAACAGGTCCTAAATGCAATAAAAGCTTTTTTCTTTGGGAACACAAATATTCTGAGAGAGTCTGGAGTCCCATTGCACCCTTACATCTCATGTCCCGAGCCCTACACTTAAACACATAGAAGCTGAAATCTCCAAGTCACAAAGCATTACAAACCCACTGTCTTCTAGGAGAGGGACCACACCACAATTACTCAAAGCTGCCTTACAGAGAGCAGGGTTTCATGGACAAACACTCTCCCCCGCTCTGGTCACGAACAGCTGGAGCCTTGGGATCTGCTCTGAGCTACCCATTCCTGCTCTTACTGCAGGCACGAGATATTCCAGCACAAACTGAACCCAATCAATGGAAATCATGTTCTAACAGCAGATAGAAAACCTACCTCTCAAGCCTCACATTCGTCTGGATGTGGCTCTAGAATTCCTGCTCCTTTATTCCTTTTTCCTTCTGGTGAGTATCGCCACCAGCAATCTGCTCTCTCATATCTTCCTTTTTCCCGCTGGGAGACTTTAACCTACATAACTCGAGAACTGAAATATGAATGCCTGCCAGCTTATTTTCCTTTTGGAAGCAAAACAGTTTGAGAACCCCCCTTTCCAAGGCCACGTGAGCACATGCAGTAAATCAGGAGAGAGCGACAAGACAGCCAGAAAAAAAAAAAGGAAAAAAAATGAAACAAGCAATAAAAAGGATGAATTCACAAAAATATCTCTGTGGTTTTCTACTGCAGCTCTTGGGCCAGGAGGATACACCCACACACAGCCCTTTCTGCCCTCCACGTGCACACACAACATGTGGGAGCCTCCATGAAAGGATTTGTGCATCTCTGAGGGCAGGGGGATTCCCATGCAGTCTATGCAGTCCTAGCACTGGCTAACTTATTTGAGAATTAAACAGGCTGTTAGTGCTGGCAGAACTGACCATAATGTGAGCACAGAGAGACAGAAAGTGGAGGAACATCACTGCATTCACAACAGCATTGCCTGTGTAAGGGGGCTGATTCCATCTCCCAGTTAGTTAGGATGGGGAAGCCACTGCCCTGTTCCTTGCAGAGACATGCTCACTGCTGGGACTGAGGAGGGCAGCAGGACAAATCCATGTGGCTGAGAGCAGCCTTGGTTCTGAGGCTGCACTGGAGTAAGACGTGGCCAAAGTGAGCTCAGGCCAACTCCCATTCACGCAACACAGAGTTTTTACATCTGCCCCTCCCTTGAATCCCATGCTGTGCCTGGCCTCAGCCTCCTCTCCCCGGAAATAGCTCCAAGGAGGCTCCTGGGGGATAAGAACAACCAAGGAAGTGCCCATAGGCTTAAAGATTTTTCCCTGATGCCTGAGTGTGATTTCCTCTGCAACAAGCACCCACCTACTGGGGACAAACCTGCTGTGCTCCCCAGCAAGGTTTCATGTGCCAGACAAAAAGCAGCACTGCAGTCCCTGCCAGTGACGTGTCCCTTTGCCAGAAGTTGCTGGCTGGCTCTCAATCCCGGGCCAGTGCTGGACCCACGCACATCCCATGTTTGAACACCAGCAGAGCCTTGGACCGAGGTGCATCCACCTGGCTTGGGGCAGCCCCAGTGCCTGCCCTTGCTCCAGGACTGTGTAGCACACCAGAGACAACAGCCATCACCAGCTCTGTTCATACCAGAGTGACCCAGAGGAGAGATGGAACAGGGAAAACAGCCTTTTACCAGCGTCTTCAGGAGAACCAAGCACTGAGCAGGCTGTGGAGAAGAGTCTCACCAGTTCCACCATAGCCCAGCTATGTCTTTGACCAGAAAAACTTCAGAGAGTGTTGAAAAAGCTTATCAGCAAACTCATATACATCCATCCCTTGGAGGTGAGTGCTACATTCAAGGCAGAGAGAAGAGTCCTTGGCGGCTTTTCTCTTTATCTGCCTCATAGTTCAAAGTCCAGTTCTTAGCATTTTCTGTGCTAAAAGGAGACCGAGTTATTTAAAGAAAGGGAATCCCACACAGCATTTCTATTTACCACAGTGCAGTGATTTACTGCTTCAAGGACATGATGACAAAGCAGATGGTGGTCAGGACTGTCAGGCTGCAAGCACACAGTGCTTGTGCTTGGAGCAAACGCTGGAAGAAGGAGAAAGTCATGAGTCCTGCTGCAAAGCAGAAGAGATGCTCCTTTTGCCACCAATTTCCCCTGTACACACTCTGCCTGGGGTCTGCAGGACTGCTGGCTCACTAGTGAGTGATCTGAGATGTCAGCACTCACTCTGAACCATATTTATTAATTTTTTGGGTAACAGGATGTGCCAGGACACCCTCAGACAGAAATCCTTGCTGCACACAGACCACCAGTAAAAGGTTTTGCTCCATTCCTCAGCAAACACCCAGTGAAAGAAAAATGCACAAGAATGTTTATTTTTCAAAAATAACAAACACTAGTTGTTTAGGTTTAAGTATAAAGTTTTCCTTTCCACACAACTTTTGATCCTTACAGATACTGACTGTTTATTCTGTTTTGCTTACAAAACTGGGACTTTAGCACACAAGAAATGGCCCTGATGCACTCAGTGTAATGGGGGTCATACCTCAGGCTGCTCTTTGACAAATCCTGCTCCCACTCTTTCCCCTGCCAATGTTCAGTGCATCTGATTCCTCATCTGACCCCAAGCTCTCACTGCAAAGTTTCCTCTCACTAATGTACAAATCCCTCTCTCTTCTATTTCCCCCACCATTTCTTTCTTCCTCTCACTATTTCTGAGCATCTTGTGTGGCTGTGAAAGGAATGCCCAAGCTGTCCATGCACAAAACAACCTTGTGCCATGCAGTGCTGCAGCTGAGCTAATTCTCCCTGAGCTTGTGGGATGTGTTTTCCACAGCCAGGCTGGTAAATCCAGCACTCTGCTCAGCACAGGGCACAGGGCACTGCTCATCTGGCTGCAAAGTTACAGAAGCTGGGCGTTTTCTACACAAGACCTGTTTGATTTTAAATTAGTAGAAGCTTGAGGCTTCTGGGGATTGGAATTGGGGAAGGATTTTAAGTATGTCTTGTATACCAACTAAAAAAATTCACAGTTCAAGAGAAGCTGTCTCACATACAGCCCTTAGGTCTGGCTTTATATCCTCAAGCCTATGTACTCAAAGAGGTCAAAAGATCATCAGAAGTGTTTAAAAAAAACAACAAAAAACAAGCAACAGAAAAAAAACCAAAAAACTCCAAACCACCACCCCACACAATTCAAATAGCAACTTCTGATCAACTGTACAGATAAAAAGAAAAGGATCCATGCACTCCAAGTCCTAGGTCTTGGATTTTGCAGGGAAGTGCTGCCGCTGTCAGGGATGGAATATTCCAAACAAGAAGCCTTTCTGCCTGTGCCAGCAGGCTGTCAGAGCCACCTCTTGAGGCTAAACCTTGCCAGCCTGCCAAAGGCTCAAAGTAATGTGAGATCCAGATGCAAACTGTATTCATGAGCTTGATTTGTTCCTTTTGGAGAAAGCAAGACAGGAAAAAAATCTTCTATAAATGTGCTCCCCAGGATGCATAGCCCAAGACAGGTCACTGTGGCTCTGTTTGGTGTTGGTTTGCAGCAGGATCCCCTGAAGCCCTGGTCAGGGGCTGGCAGCAGGAGTTGGGGAGCCAGCACACACTGCCAGGGCAAGGATGATTTCCATCATGCCAGACCCTGGGATTAACTCAGTTGGATGGAACATGGTGCTAATGATGCCAAGATTGCAGCTTGATCCCTGCGTGGGCCATTCACTTAAGAGCTGGAGCTTGATGATCCTTGTGGGTCCCTTCCAGCTCAGAATATTCTGTGATTCTGGGGTGTGTTGTGCCAAACATCAGGCCTTCTGCACACACTCTCCAAAACCATCCTGCTGCAGCTGGGTTCCCCCAGCACTCCATAAACTTTGCTAAGCATTCCTCCTTCCTGCATTTAAGGGTTTCTTTAGGGATTCATTGCTCAGTCCTGCAGGTAAGATTAGAGAATCCACCTCACCCTTCCCCAGCCCCACAGCATTCCTTCAGAGACAGCTGGCTGCTTGCATCCTTTTTGGGGACTCAGGGAGGGGAGCAGTTGTGAATAGTGACCTGGAAGGTTGAAGGCCCAGGCAGTGAGTCCTGTTCCCACCCAGCATCCATGGTTCTTGCTGGGTCAGTTCTGGGTCTTTGCACAGTCCCATGTACCTCTGGAGCATGATCAGCTCTGGCAGTGGCTGCCTGCAAACCCCGAGTTTTGGCCAAGAGGGAGAGCCACCAGCAGCCTCAAAGGCAAGACCTTGGCCAGTGTCTCCCCCTCCCTCTTGGAGCCGTGATTTCACGTGCAAGCACCAAGCAGGCCTGGGGAAAGCTCTGCTTTTTCACTTCACAGCAGCACAGCAGGGAACACAAGGGCCACCCAGACAGGGCCCATCAGATACGGGGTCAGAGAGCTCCTGTGCCATTGAACAGACATTTTGTGCTGGAAGAGATCAGTTTTGGAGCAGTTCAGTGAGTGTGACACAAGCATTTTGGAGGGAGGAGGGATGCCCTCTCCACCCCCAGCGTGCAGAAAACTTATCCAAAGCATTTATTTTATGAGAGATGTTTGTGTCCAGCCAATAGCACTGCCAAGATTGAGGTTATCCTCCATTACATTGTTTGTTCAAATTATTATTATTGTAAACGTTTTACAAGCTACTAAAAATAGTAAAGGAAACAAGCACATAAATGATTTTGAAAACAAGCTGCACCCATTGCTATTAAAGGCAGGGACTGCACACACAGCCCAGCACCACTGCCTGGTCTTGGGGCATATCTGCACCTGCTGATGGCAGCAGGACTTGGTCAAAACTCCATTCCTGAGGATTGCACAGCTCCCAGCCATGCCCCCAACACAGATAAATCACCAGACTCCAGGGCTTGCCAAAAACAGGCACAGAGCCTTAATGGCCATAGCAGCATCAGTGGCAAAGCACAGCATTTCAGCAGCTGAGATCACAACAGGAACCCACAGTCAGCTTTCATAATTTATCATCGCAGGTAATTTTCTCCTGCTCACTTCTCTCAAACCAGTGGCTGTGATGAGCAGCAGAAGTCAAGACACTGGTGCCCATAGCTTGTGGGAGAGAGCTCCCTCCTGTCTAACTTCTGCTTTTTTAGTACTGATATAGTTGTATATAGCCTGGCATTTCAAGGATGTGGGAGAATGTTTCACATTACTTTTTAGAGTCTCAAGGTGATATTTAGGAAGAGTTAGGACTATGTGGAAAGTTTTACAGAGTTACAGAGCACCCAAAGGGTCTCTTTCCAGAGATCTTTAAAAAAAAAAAAAAAGATCTTTTCTTCCTTTGCTGTTTTGAACTATAACCACTGCAAACAGCTTTCCCACTTTTTAAGTGTTTTTACTAGAAATTTCTCTTACGTTCCAAGAATACTGAATACACACAAAAGAGAGTTCACCAGCTAGATAAAGCTTTGGGGGAGTCAGATTATTCCTGACATTTGCATATTCCACCTTATTTAATCAATCTTTTAACCAACAAAACTATTAAGTGATTCTACTCATTCCGTCTTTTCCCAACAAAAAGTTTATAGAAAGAAAACCTTGCTCTTTTAACTTACTAGACCAGAAAGACCATCCCAAAGTAGATTTTACTGCTGCCTCGATCTTCTAAAGAGAATTCATTGCCTTAAAATCTACAGTATTAGGCAAGGCACTTGACATCAGCTATAAACAATTTCTGAAGGGGATGTGCTGGGCTATAAATCCCAGCTGTCAGATAAATCAGTGACTGAAAAAAGGACAAAAACACAGCCATGGCCATGTGGAGGGTGGAATACATTTTAACAGAAGACCTGCAGTGGTTCAGCTTTTCCATTAAAGCCGGGTGGATGAGCCACCTCAGCCAAAATACATGATGTACTCCAGAAAGCCTCCAAGCACATGGAGTGAGACAATCAAAATCCCTGCACGTGGAGCACAAAGAGCTAAGCCTGGAAAAGAGAAACCAAGAGCAGGAGGCTAATATTTGAATGAACCATGAAGGGAAAGTTTGTTAAAATGGTAGCTAGAGAAAAAAATTCATGTGCCAGTTCTTCTCAAGGAGCATGTCCTTACCTTCTCTCTGCAGCACTTTGGCCTGGCAGTGACTGCAGGAAGGATGCTCTGGAGAGGCAATACTGAGCACTCCTTGCACTGCAGCACACACAGGACACTCCCATGGCCTCTCTCTTGGACCAGCACTCAGCCCCAGCAAAGGTTTAGCTCTCCTCAGTGCTGAGTGCTGGCACATTCTGCATTGCTTCACCCCAAGGGCAGCTGCAACCAGGGCTGCCATCAGTAAGTTCAGGCAGCCACAGCCAAGATCCTGGCAAGACAGCTGCCACCCCTCCCCAAGCTTTGTGGAATCTTTACAGGGAGAAACTGGAACGGCCAAACCTGTGACAAAGTGTAAAAATCTGGTCACTTTAATACTTATGGGTTTCCTTGGCCCTATAGGCTCTAAAGCAAGGAAACATTCTGCAGCTGTGTGGTCCTGTTCCACCACAGTGTTTTAGTTCAGTTAAGCAACACCTGGCAGCAATGAGCTCCAAGAGCTGCATTTTGATCTGAAAATTTCCAATAGGAAATCAAGGAGAGTTACAGAGAGCACTGGGCTTAACTAAGAGCTAGAACATGGTAACACTGCTGGAATCACAACCAGAATTACAACCAGAAACAGAGCCTGTGTAGAATAAAAATTTACAACCAGAAATAAAGCCTGTGTAGAATAAAAAGTTAAAACCAGAGCAAAACAGCCGTATTCTTCAGCCTCAGCTACAAACTTCAGCTAAAGGCAAGACCATCCCCAAGCACACAGAGTAGCTCATTTGTCCTGCACAGAGATCAGCAGAAACCTGTCTCCTTCCCAGGGTTGCACTGACAAAGCCATGGAGTGATGGATATTCCTAGCTGTGCTCCATCAGGAGGCAAGAGGAGCCATGGAGATCCCAGCAGCAGGACACCCCTCCAAGGCAATGTCCTCAAAGGAGCAGTCCCAGCTGGTGCAGGAACACAGAAAACAAAGATTCACCCACCAAAACCTTCAGCCTGACCCCAGACAGGATCAGCTGGATGGGGTGAGTGAGCAGTGCACATTTCCACCTTCCTCTGGGGCTCCCATGGATCTGCCCCTGGGCACGGTGCCATCACTGCTGCTCTTGGTGGAAACCAGATTTTGGCTCCCAGTAACACTGCACCAAAGCCTGTCTAACGAAATAAATGATGTTGTTTACAGCTGGAAGATGGTCTCCATTACACAACATGATCATCCTGGCCAAGCTTCCAGGGAGAAGTTGTTCTTCAGGGGATTGTTGCTTGAAAAACTGAAGAAGAAAACAGAACTAGCTGAAGCCAACATAGCGATTTAACAGCACAGGAAACATAATCTGCTTCTGCTGAGAAAACAACAGAGCTGCAAACTTGTCCAGGTCACACTTACTGTTGGGTATACTATATATTTGGGGGTTTAGCCACTGTCTGGACAGAGCTGGCAGAACAGGGGAGAGAAAGAAAACCCAGTCTGTAAATGAAAAAGGAAAAAGCTGAGACAGACCAAGAAATTAAGTGGGAAATGCACTGGAAGGCAGGGGGCTGACAAAAAGTGCTTCAAGCACATCAGAACACAGGGGAACTCCAGCAGAAAGAAGTGGAAAACTTTAAAGAGTGACAAAAAAACAAGAGCAGCGATTGTGTCACTGGCTGCCCTAATGCCACATCAGCTGCAAGCCCTGGGTCTCCTCCTGTCACCATAAGCAGAATGATCAGTCCGTAGATTGCTGATTCCAGGCCCCCAAATGCACTTTCCCTTTGCACTGTGGTTATAGGATAAAAAGCAGGGCAGGGACAGATTTTTAAGGCCCCAAGCCCAGCTGCAGCTTCTCCATGGCATCTTCAGACCTGCTGGAGAAAGGCAGTGCCCTGGGAAGGGCACTGTGCCCTTGGGGTGCTCTAGGCTTCCACCAGGGGGTTCATCTCTCACCACTGACAGATGGCTCAGGGCTTATCCCAAGAAGAGGCATGGCCAGGACATAGCACTCCCCCACACTTTCTCAGCTGTCAGAGAACGTGAGGCTTGCACAGCTCCTGGCACTCTCCCATTTTACTACAGAGGAGTCATAGCCATCACCAAGGCTGTGCTCAGGGCTTGGTCACAGCTGCATTTTCCTGAACCTGAGCCCAGAGCATCTGTCAGTGTGTCCAGCCACTGGAGAGCCCTCACCTCACACCTGGATGGCAGAGCCACCTTCCACTGCCTCTGCTGACGCTCTAGCTGGAAAAAAGCACAAAAATTCCTCTCAGAACACTTTTTTTTTGCCACGCAGACTGAGAATGGTGATAACCCATGAGCAGGAGCCTCTCCCAGACAGCTGCCAGGGGAAGTCTGTTACCTGTTGCAGTTTGCAGAGGGCAGGAGGTGGGAAAACCACTATCAGAGCGTGACGCTGGGCTGAGAAGTCTCCCTGCATCTCAGGGCAGTGCTTAATCAGCTTTGACGTACCTAAACATTTAATCCCCACGGGGCTGCAGCAGGAAGAGCCAGGTGATTTATTTTCACTGTGCACAGTCCACCCGACCCTGCCATGCCCGCGGTTCACCTGCCCAAAAGGTACATGCTCTTTTTCTTGCCTCCTTCTCTACTGTCCATCAGGTATTAGATGCTGTGGCTGACATGTGGCTGGTCATGTTCTTTCTCGTTATATTTATATTTACTTGTGCAGCAAAGTTTGGGCTGAGTCGGAATGTCTCCAATTCATGCCCAAGCATGTGCAAATGTACACCTGAAGAGACCATCCTCTGCAATAGAGCTGGACTGAAAACCCTTCCTGGAGAAATAGCAGCATCCACCATCTCTCTAAACCTCTCCAACAATTATTTGCGGACTCTCAACACCAACACCTTCAGAAACCTGACTTTGCTTCACAGCCTGTGGCTAGATGGGAACAATCTGACTTTCCTGACCCCAGGAACCTTCCATGCTCTCAGCATGCTGCAAGAGCTGGACCTCAGCAGGAACTCACGCCTCACCTATCTGCACGCAAATACTTTCAGAGGATTATTAAACCTCATCAGCCTGGATTTGTCCCACTGCAATATCTTCGAAATCCACCCACTTCTATTTTCACACTTGCCTTCTTTAGAAAGGCTTGATTTAGCCTCCAATAACATGAGGTATGTCCCACAAGCCTTTAGGAACCTCTCCAGCCTCACGAGGCTGTCCCTGGAGGGCAATCACATAGAAGCCATTGGCAGAGATTCCCTGAAGGACCTGGAAACCCTGAACGATCTGAATCTCAGGAAGAATCGGATATGGATCATTCAGAGTGGAGCTTTTACAAAGCTTCTCAGATTGGGCATGTTAAATTTAGGACACAACTTCATCACTGATTTGCCTAATCAGCTTTTTGACGGGTTGATCCAGCTCAAGACCATGCACCTTGAAGCCAACAGAATCACTGCTGTTGACTGCACCTTCAGACACCTGCTCAACTTGAGAAACTTGTACTTGAACAACAACCGGATCTCCTCCATCTCAGACTCCGCTTTTCTGTACTTAAACAAGCTGCACTTCCTCCACCTCAGCAAGAACAACCTCAGCTCCCTGCCCATGCGCCTGTTCACCGAGCTGACCAAGCTGAAGTACGTGTTCCTGTCCCACAACCCCTGGAGGTGTGACTGCAGCATGCTCTGGTTCTGGCGCTGGACGGCCTCGCGCAGGGCGGTCATCCAGGGGCTGGACTGCGCCTTCCAGGGCCCCCCCAACACAACAGCCCCCCAGGAACCCCGCCCTGGGGGCCTGGGGGACTGCACTGTGCCCCTGGAGCTGGCCAGTGAGGACAAGTGCAGGGTGGCCAGTACCAGCACAGCCCCAGGGCCCCCCGCTCTGCCTGGCCACCTCATCCTGCTGGCACTTGCCTGCCACACGTGGTACAACGAGAGGGGATGGGGCTCTGTGGTGGCCACGTTTTAATGGTGTTTCAACTATAAAGTGGAGGCTACTTACTTGTTTTCTTGAAGTTTGTTTATGAGCAATGGTTTACACGATAGGTGGATTTTATATGAAAATAAAGGGATTTTATTATATAGGAATAAATTATTTCGTTCATGGGCAATACTCTAATCTGAGATGCTAACATCAAAATTCAGTGCAAATGTTCACATCGGCAAGTTCAGGGCTGGGGCTTGTGATGGTGATGTGGGGCAGGGAAGCATGTTCCCTCTGTCCTCCCATTTCCCTGTTGACCACAGCCAGGAGTGACCTCCCTGGGAGGGGCTGCCTTCCTGTGCCCAGCCCATACTGTGAGTATTGCTGAAATAGGAATAAATTGCACATTCTCCAGTACATCTGAGTCCTTAGAAAAGGCCCAGTCCCTCAGCATTGCTTTAAGCTTGTGGTACCTTCCCACAGCAGGCCCAGGGGGATCTCTGCTGTTAGAGTGTAAATGTTGGAGGTGTGGGCAAAAATATCACCATATAAAACCTTTTATCACTCAGCTGCTTCTCACAGCACTGAACCTCAGCTAATGTGGCTCTGCATTTAACCCTGCAAAGAGGTCATTTCTCTCAGGGATGGTCTGTACAAGTTGTGTCTCCTTGCATGCTGTTAATGAGCTCTGTCACAGCACCACTCCAGTGCCATATCCCCAGTCTGCCTCCCTCCAGCTGCTGGGAGACACAGATCTGCCTTCTCCATCCTCCCAAACGGAATTTTCCATTTCTGCAGGTGTATTAGAAACCCTTATCCGATGTTTACTGAGTGCTTACAGAAGGAAACAACAGAATGTGTGCCAGACACACCACATTTGTCCCTGTCCTTAGAGGAATTACCCCCAAAGCAGATAAGAGGTAAGAGAGAAATACACCTTGTTTAGGGCTGAAAACACAAACCAGCACATTTTCACATGGGAAAATTGCCATAGAGTGCACAGTAGGACTGATCTTTGCTGTCACACCAGGGAAGGGATGAAGTGGGGCTTCTCAACAAAACCACACATGCTGCATCCTCACTGTAATACTCCTGATTAGGTTTGTGCAAAGTATTTAATGGTCAATACAATAAATTTTTGCTTACATTGTTTGTGATGTTTCACCATCCTTACTTTCCTCAGCTTCACATACTTTGAGAATTAGTAGGAAAAAAACTCCAGTTGGTTTCTTGCTTTTGCATTCATTTCTATCAAGCTGCAACAGAAAAAGGCAGAAGCAAAAAAGCGAGCAAAGTCCACCTCAGCAATTTTTTAAGTCCCTAAAAGATTAGATTCTTTTCATTGAATAATATAAATTGGTGAAAAATGTATAAGGACAAGAACCTTTGCCTTCTCTGAACACTTTGAGAAAATCTGCCTTCCACTCTTACACCACCACCTCATTAAACAGTAACAGGAGCACAACTAAACTGCTTCCTCTGTGCTATGATAAAAAGTGGTAGAAATATTTAACAAGTTATATGCACTATGCTCAGGGAGAACACGTGGCTGCAGTTTTAATCCACAAAAAACAAAACTTGCAAGGAATACAAGAAAAAGGCCAGAAAACACAGGCCCTAAGGAAGCAGTCTGGGCTTGCAAAGACATTTGAAGGAGGACCTTAAAATTAAGGATAAGGACGACATGCACCCACAAGGGCAGCAGCAAGATCAACTGTTTAAAAAAAATTCAATATGAACAAAGCTGATACTGCTAAAAAAACCTTGGAAATAAAAAACACGTAATTGAAGAAGCAAAACAAAGTATAAATACTAATAAACAATATTAAAGAGCAAAAAGAGTTGCATGAAGAAGGAAATGTGCTAAATTTTCTATCTCCTGTTGGAAATTGTATGTATGTTTGACAAAAACTATTTGAAAACGTGCTTGTTAAGAGTGTTTACTGGAGAGAAAGCACTGGCTTTGTCCTGATTGCCCTGCACTGGACCTTCCATATGAGAGATCTGCTTGGACCCCAAACCTTCCTGTCTTAATACATCCAGCACAAGGATGAGATGCTTTCCCATTCTGTAACAGCCAAAACACTCATTTCTCCCCTTTTAACCCGGTACCAGGAGGCAAAATAAGCAAGACAGGACAGATGCACGTGGCTACTTCCAAAGTCCAAGAATTTTGGCCTCAATCACACCACACCCGCAGCCAGTGCCATAAATCACCAGAACACTGTTTCAGTGGGATGGCTGTGACTCTGCTTACAGTATATCGTTCCATCTTGAGTGAAAACATGCAATTTCCTGTGGGAAGCTTTGTTAACATACTTTTCTGAAAAAATTCTACCAGTGGAAAGTTTTCAGCCAGCTCTGCACAAGGCTTTGTGCAGGTAATGACCGGGGTGGTTTGCTGACACTCCACACCCAGAGCAGGGGGCAGTCCCAGTGCTATCACAGCCCTTACCCTCACCCCTGCAGCACCTGCATTTTCCTCCTTTTCACCTGCATTTTCTTCATCTCCTACACATGGAAAAATTAAGTCCCTTTCACTCAGCGAGCCCTCACACAAATGTTAATGCCTGAAGCCCCCAAGGTACAGCAAAACAAAGCTGCTGCTTCAAACAAACTTTGCTTTTAAGGGTCCTTTCCCTACTGCGCTCCCAGCAGCACCAACCCCTCCTCATGCTCTGAAGTACAGTACCTAGTACCAGATTTACATCAAGGTGAATAAAGATTGTGTGTGGCACTGCATTCCAGAAGCACCAGCTGCAGCTGAAGACAGGCTGCCACCCTGGGTCAGTGCAAATAAGGAGAGAAGCGTGTATTTAAATGTTTTTATTTCAACTAATGCTTTGCCACCATGTTACATCACTTTGAATAGCTTGGAATAGCAATATGATCTCAAAATATAGCAAACAGCTTGCCAAAGCAAGAGAATATTAAATCCTATGGATACAGCATCTTCCATCTTTGGCGACAATGCTTCCATTTATCTGTAAAAATAATTTTATGTTCCAGCACATTTGCTGTTCACTTTATTGAACCCTGCTGTTTATACCATTTGCCTCTTCCCTGCACAAAACCTCTCCACAATGTAGTATGGTTTTGTAGCTAACAGCATTTTAAATAAAAAAGTTATAGTTTTCATGCAGATTTTTGTAAAAATTATTTTCTAGATGCACAAAACTGAACCAAGATGCATACAAAAATGCATTCACTTCCATTCTCAGGTGTAACCATGTCATCAGCAACATGATCATATATTACTGCAAGAGGTCCAAGGATGGTGGTATTATCATATGTAGTATAACCTTAAAAAACAAACAAACCAAAAAAACCCTTTTTGTAAGCAGCAAGAGAAAAAACTGCCATGCTTTATTCATAAAGTAATCAAAATAGTTAGATGTACAAAAAAGCACCATGTACAAAGAATACCAGAGGAAGTACATCTTCCTAATTACACATTTCTCATTTAGCATTGCGAGCTGGCCTGCAGGTCCCAACTTGTACTGTAGCTTTATTTGCAAAATTAAGGATGTGGTCAAACCTAAAATATGCTTGGACTGTATGACAGAAATTAAAGTGGACTGCAGATAGAAATTAGATTTGTTGCCATTACAACTCATACCAACCACCTTATAGCCCTCAGGGGTAGAAAACCACACGTCAAGTATCCAAGAAATAATGGAGTGAAAACAGCTCCAGAGCAATATTGCAAGATGCAGGTCTGCTATGAATGCATTTCTGTGAGCTCTTGATAAGTTAAACTTTACTTTGGGAAAAGAGCACATCTGTTGGTTAAAACTCCTCCCCCTGAGAATTTTGATAAATTTGTCTTGCAAAGCAAAACAAAGTCCTTTGAACTTCAACAGTTCCAAGGCCAACAGCATTTCAACGTGGTCACAGCCGATCTGCTATTCATGCACCCAGGGTGGCAGGTTGGGTTTTTGTTGCATTTTGGTTTTCTTTGTCTTTACATGGATCATCCCTTTTATACTCGCTTCATTCCTCTGCCCATCAAGCAGGCAAACACGGTCATGACCATCTTTGGCTTCACCTCCACAAGATCTTCTGGAAGAGCATAAACTCTGGCACCAATTCTTCTTGCCATGGACACAGCATACCTATTCACCATGGAAAGATGAGGTGGTCAGCACCAGAACTGCTATCAGTAAATGACAAGTCAAATCCTGCCCCATCCAACACAATTTCACCACTCATCATGAAGCTTCAAGATACAGAACAGTTTAATCACACCCCATCCTTTTGTTTTACAAGTTTTTCTCATCTTTTGCTGTTTTGCTTTTCCACAGTAAAGCATTTTTAATGTGAAAATTGACCTTTGAATGTCAAGTCCACTTTACTGACACTTAAAAAAGAATCTTAATATTTGTTAGGGCTAATAGCATATATAATGAAGGATTAATCATGTAACATTTCCTCTTCTGTTTGCTCCTTATGAATATCAAAGTGAGACTATTATCTGCCAGAAATTCTGCTGTCATTCTGCCACTGCAGAACAGTCACAGAACACACATTTCAAAGGCATGTCTTAATAGGCATACTTTAAACTTGACAATCTCTGATGATACAACAAGACACAAGACATACAAGGGTTCAATTTCACAACTCTGAGCCACCAGCTGAACACTTCAAACGCCTGAACGAACAGGTGAGAAATAGAGTATCACTGGTAAGAACTGCCAGAGCTGCTCAGCATTTCTCTCAGCAAGCCAGAGTTCAGCCAACTGCTCCCTCCAGCGTCACAGGCAAGGACAGCAACTTGGATTTCAGAAAGTGCTGCCTGTGTAAAAAGCACTCTGCTAAAAGAGACTGGAAACCACAGCAATAAACTGTGGGCAAAACACCTGCAGCTCGAGGCCAGCACATTGAACATGCACCCTTTTCAATGCAAAACAGATTTTGAGAGAGCAAACTTACTTAGCATTATTTTGCTTGTCATCTTCCGATAGGTGACCAGTCTTTACGAGGTCATAGTTGATACAACCAGGCTGGATGGCATCGATTAAATCCACAACTGCCAAGCTTGTGCTGATAGTCTTGTCCTAGAGAATACAGGGACAGAGAAGTAAAGATGAGTGTCCAATCCTTAAAGCATAATTCTCACCTCAATTCAGCTGTTCTGCAGTGTGCAACTAAAGTTTTAAATGAGCCTTTCAAACAGCAGTGTTAGTGATTATTCCCAGGTGGACCAGAGGGAAAACCAAACTGCTGCCTCTCCTTTGGTTCAATACTATTACTCCTATTTACTGCAAGTGCTCTGAAAATACAAAGAAGTAATCATTGTGCAGCTGCAGGTCTGCCCTGCTGAGCACAGCCCAAGGCACAATGCTCACCTCCAAAGGTACACCAGCTCCAACCCTTTGCTTGCCAGCATCTCAACTCCCAGCTCTGCCCCAGATCCTGACCACCACCCCCTCCTCTGCCACTAGTGCCTGCTATGGGCAGTCCTAAACAGTCTCTATCTTGTAGCTTGAAGCCACTCTGGTCCCAGCACAGACTGAATACTGTCCTGTTTAAACAACTTTCTAAGATGTCTCTGCTGTTCCTTCAGCTGAGGAAAAAAATTTTGGGCACTTATCCCCTTTTGTACGCAAGAAGGGAACCTGCACCTTGAAATTCTGGATGGAGGTGGACTTGCCAGCTTCTTTCAGGGTCTGGTTTACCCAGCTGACTATAATGTCATCATTGGCTTTCTGACCATCACCAAGGTCCTCGAGGACATTCAGCGTGTACCTGAGAACCAGCAGACAGAACAAGATTAGGCAAGGAGCCAGGGCAAAGCCATACAGCCAGAATGCAACATGAGCCATGGCAGCTTGGAAAGTCTTTACATAGTCTCAGCTCTGGGTTTGGGGTGTTTTTTAAGCTCCTTTAGCAAAAAGAAAGAACCACGTATCTTACCTGAAGTGTGATTTATTTTAAAGCATTAAGTTTTCCTAGTATTTCATGTCCTTTAATGGAGGCCCACAAAATTGCCTGGGCTCAGGACACTTGTTAAACTGTTTGATCATTGAGCATTTGCTCCATAAGGGTAACACGTTACCTAAAATGTCTGGATTAATTCAGACTTCTAATGCTAAATCAGGAGCTACCATGCACCTTTTTTCCAGACATATATTTGCATATTCTTGAAATTCTCCACAACTATATAAGAAACAGGAAGATCAACTTTATCTATTGGTAAAGTTAGTAAGTTTCTTCTTTCCCCATGCCAATATAAAAGAGGGCTATAAAGCAGCCCCAGAATGTTTCCCTCTCAATTTCCAATTAAAAATTAAAAGATGAAAGTTGTGTAATGCTCCTGCTCAGGGTTTCTGCACGTGGACCGATTTAAGCAGGTAAGAGAGAGGAGGTCCTTGTCACAGGATGGTCACAGGTCCACCAGCAGGCTGTCCAGAAGTGTCTGCTCCAGCCTCTCATGTGCAGCTTTATTACCGTTTTATCAACACGTGTCTCAGAAACCTCCCAAAGGATAAAGGTTTTACAATCTTCCTGGGTGACTTCTTCCAGATGCTGCAACGCTCTCATGGAAGAAACTTCCCAAATTCTGTACTCCATTCACAAGTTTCACATATTTGAGAGGGGTTCTACCTTCTCATCAGCTGCCAGACCAAGGCCAGTGTCAGCGTTGGGTTTCCATCATTCAGATCTTGCCCTCCGATGCCAACCAGGGAGAATTTAGCTGGATGCTTTCCCAGGTCTACAGCGTAGTTACAGTTTTCTAGCTACACAGAACAAGAGTTTAAACAGAAAAATCACTCACAAATACACTCACTTGACTGGAAGCCTCAAATAGGAATTCTTAGTGTCCATGACTTCCTTTGAAGTCTTTTGACATGTTTACCTTTTTCATATTTGCTCCAAGTTTAGGGTACGGAGGCTTGTTAACTTTATTCCAGTCAACAGGAACTTTGATCTTTTCATATAATTGTAGAATTACCAGTGCATCTTGGAGATCACTAAAATGGAAAACATGGATTAAGTTAAATGTTTCAAGATTTGAGTGCAGTCTTTGTCACATCATGAATAATTACTATTCCTTACAGATTGCTGCAATTTCAACAACAACCCTAAGAAGAAGAAAAAAAAAGAAACCCAAAAGCTGTGTCTCCCAGGAGCCTAAAGCTTACCCATAGAGGTGGTTTACGTGGGGGTTCACACCAAGGGAGTTCATCCAGTTGCGGAAGGTCCGTTCCTCACGTGTCTCTCCTACATGACAGAAAACAGGTTCATCACAAATTCTGCAAGTTCAAAGCTGAGCAGAGATTTCCACCTCTCAAGGCAGGGAGCTTTGAGCAGCAGAGCTCACCAGGAGGTTTTAAGCAGAGAAAGTATTTTTTTCTACTATCATTTTTTTCAAAGGAAGAGGGTGACCCTGCTAGTCTTGGATATCATTTTGATTTCCTCAGGCCTCAGAAGAGCCTTTTGCACTTTCTGCAAGAAAAAGAGGCAGAAAGGTCTTTCACATTGGTGTTGGCTAACTGCTGTCACAGCCAGTCCCAGTTGTGCCAACAATCAGCACTTCCATGAACATCTCACTGCATTTCTGAGGTTTTCTTGCCTATCATAGGAAATGGCAAAACCAAATTCCCTGGCATGGTGAGCAACGGCCTGCTGGCAGTGTGCCTACAGGTTCAGGCTCCACAACAGGGTCAGAGCACCTGAACAGGCTGCCAAGTGCCCTTCTCCTCTGCCCCAAATGAGTAAACAACCACTGCAGCACTAAAGCCTCAAATCATAGGTGTTACTTCAATGGAGATACCTCGGCAAGGCACAGCCTCCTGTGACACAACTGTTTACTTTAGATAGTCCCTTCCTGCTAATTTTGTGACTGATACGGCCATCACCTTCCAAAAGGGTCCAGTCGATGTCCTGGTTTTCAGGCTTGGTAAGTGCTGGGTACTTGTTGAACAGGTTGGCCACAAAGGCCAGGTTCAGTTTGGGGTTGCCACTGACCACATCAGCAGGGGTGACGAACTGCCGGCAGCCGAGCCGATCTGCCTGCTGCAGCATGAACTCTGCCCTCTTCAAGTCATCCTTCTCCTGCCAGGGGTGAAGGGACAAGAGCTGTCATGGAACAGACTGGGCTACAAAGCAATGGGGAGCTCCTGACTGTATCTGGAGCAGTATCACAAATCCACGTTTGGCATCGGGCACTGATGCCGGAATGATTTTTGTCTTTTCTTTATATACTTTTTACACGGTTCTGCGTATCCACAAGTATTAGCATGCATACTTGTAACCCTTTACTTAGTGTTTTGTAAGTGCCCTGCAGGCCCTGAGACTAAACACCCCAGAACTGCAGAGCCAGGGAGACCAAACATTCCTACTATCTCAGGAACCCAAGGTCTCCTAGCGGGACAGATTCTGTAAACTAGAGGTGAGCCCAGCCCCATTATTGGGCCCCCTTGTTAGATAGGCTGATGTGTAAAGTCTATAAGTTGTGTATGTGATTGATGGTGGGTGTGCATTTTTGCCACGCTGTCACCTGGGTGAAGTGGATGCATCAAACAGGATCCTGATTAAAATATTGAGGTAAAGATCCCCAATCCCTCTTAACCGTGTCTAGCTTCATTTTCATAACACCAGGAAAAGGCATCAGTACTAACTGAGCAAAGGGATGAGGCACACACACACCAACCTCTGCTGCTGTGACCCTGTCACGGCTTGTCTTGATATTTTTCTTAGCATGGTGCTTTCCAAGCTCACATGCTGTCAAATTTTCATGCTTTTGGAACTTGGTGCTTCAAAAGAAGCCAATATGCTCCCAAATGGAGCAAACCCACAAAGGATTTCTCAATCACCTCTGTTAATTGGAGAGTAGTGACCAGGCTGGCAGCAAGCACTCACTGAGCACACACCTGAGGTGTGCACATGGGCACTGACACTGTACCCGCTCTAGAAATTAAGATACCAGGTTACCCAGATGTCATGGGGCAATGACAGGGTACAGGCAGTTCATGATTCTACAGGATGAGAACTGCCTGAATACTTACATTAAAACCCGACATGTTAATATCAATCTGAGGCTCTCCTTCCTTCTGCCCTTTGGGTGCAATTTGATTGAGGAGGTGGAAATAGGCTCTGGAATCCTAAAATGAATGAAAAAGAAAATTCAGCTCTCCTGCACAGCAGTGAATACACCATAACAATTCATTTCAAGCTCATTTTTAACAAGCCATCATGCATAACTTGCTTATGTACCTTTACTGAATTGCCAAAATCTGTAAGCTTAAAAGAGAGCACAATGGTAGAAATCCAGGCAGCAGGAAAAGAAACAAAGGGTAAAAGGTCAGAAATATTTAAGATGGCAATTATGCGGTTTGACTGCTTGAAAGCTGCCTTTGCTACAAGCTCTGGTGTCAAAGCCACCTCTGCAGTGGCTGGAGGAGGCAATGACTCCTCTGCTCACACTCATGGCCCCCAGATGCCCCAAGGCAGCCCTAATCTCTAAACAAGGCAGCCATTCCTACTACTACAGCAATGATGAAAATGGCTCAGTGAAGACAAATTCCAAGCAAAAAGCTCATTATCAGATGTCTGAATGCTTTCTTCTGTATTTGTACATTAACTAGAACAGCTTAGAGGAGAGAGGCCAGGGATGGTCACAAACCAGGAGGAGTCAATAGTTGTGATTATTTATCAACTACGTATCCTTTTACTCCTCAGCACCAAGGAGGACCTCAGCATATCATGTCAGCTTAGGGGATGCACCAACAGCTATCAGCAAAACTGTAAGTAATTCTGAAGCTGGAAATAAGAGTGCACACATGCACACACAGCTCAGAAGTATGCTCCCCATACACCTCAATTATCAAGTGTTTTTTCTTTCTGAATCTTCTTTCTCCTCCTTGAAACTGCTGGCCAAGTGAATAAGCTCCAGAAAACTGCTGAGATCAGTGTCCAGATGCCCCACACTGACCCCACGTCACCATCCTCCAGTTCTCACCAGTGCCCCCACTCACATGTGAAAAGCAGCTCGAAGAGTCCCCTCTCCCATTCCTACTAAACCCAGTGTGAAGAAAAAGAGGTGTTGTTTCCCTTCCTCTCTCCAGGCCATGACATTTTAGATGAAATGCCATCACCTGCCAAGAGTATGTGGAAGTCTCTCTCTCCAGGGAAGCATTTTCCCCTTTTATCTCCATTAAAATATGGAATAAGAACATTTGAAAACATATATATAATATCAGTTTCATATTTGATTAAAACAACAGCAGCACTGGAGGAAACAGACAGTTCAACACTGGGGCTCATCCTCATGGGAAGAGCGAACAGCACTGCAGAACCTCAAACTTAACATCCAAACCCTCCCTGGTAAGACCATTCAGTGTTTTAGGGTCCTGCCTGAGGATGACAGGCCTCATTTACACATGCAAACACATCCCTGTCTGGCCCCCAGTCTTTTCCCAGGCATTGCAAATCAGGAGAGCTTTGGTACCTTGATATCTGTGCTGAAGTTACTGATTTTGTGCCAGCCTGCGTTTTCCAGGTGGAAGTTGGCCCATCTTAGGAGCAGCTCTTCTGGAGATAGTTTCATAAGGTCCTCCAGATTTTCACCGTCACGAAGTAAGGCAGCCAGTGCTACAAAAAAAATGATTGAAGAGTGAAACCTACGTGCCAGAAATCAAGCTGCAGTAAGATTTCAGGGAGGTACAATACCAACTACTGATTATGTCAAAATATTCTGAGTATTAGCACAGTTTTCATGAGTTGGTTGTTAAACAGAGAGCAGTATAAATGATCTAAAAAATACGTGTAAAAAAGAATTTTCCCTTTACTTGTATAACAAAATTCTCTGGACTTCATGTGCAGCCTTTTAAGCTGATGACAGGAAGCGAAATGCAAATGCACTTCTATGTCAATGAAAAATGCCTCCAAGCAGTTTCATAAGCACCATTAAAAAAACCTAGAGGAGCCAAGATAAGCACCCTTTCAGCTGGCCAGTGCTTCCTTTGCCATGAATTTTCAATCTAAGCCAAACAATGTCAACACTTTATGTTTGGGAAGCTTAAATAAAAGACACTGAAGCCCCTCCATCCATCTGGATGCTCTGATAGCACATGCAGGAAAATCAGAGCTCTTCAGATGATTTGAAAAGTTTAAATTTTGGAGGCTGTAATGCAGGACCAAGTGAGCACAGACAGATCTGCAGCATCAGTCTCTCACCACCAAGGACAAAGCGAGAGCTCAAGCTGCACCACTGATGGTAGCAAGGAGGATTTTAGAGTCAAACAATTACCACAGAGATGAAGCCCCCCTTTTAATTTATTTTTTTTTTGAGAAAGATACGCAGTTGTCTATAATCCTAAAAGGATCCAAGCAGCTTTTGCAATGTCCCAACACCATTAGGCACCAGCAGCTGGAGCAGCCTAGGGCATCACCAAGCAATGTGCTCATTCACTGCCAGGCTCAAGCCAAGCTGCATCTTGACCTACAGGCTGGTGTTCAGCCAGTTCTCCAATGCTGATACACACCCCCAGGATGGCACACCCCACCTGCAGGAACCTGCTGCACAGCCACAAACAGGCTGGAGAACATTCAGCTTGGCACAGGCCCTGATGATCCTCCTCCCAGCAGAGAGCAAGGAGGGAAGAGGCAGCAGCAGGGCTGGGACTGACAGCACAAGCAATGCTGTGCTCACGCTTCAGAAATAATCCCTCAGAGTGTAATTTACCTTCATTTCTGCTGAGCTCGATGTCAGCGAACAAGCCGATCTTAATGATCTGCCAGAGCAGCCCAAGCACCAGGTGGGGCTTCCCTTCCCTCAAGTCCTCTGCGCCAATATTGACAACATGACAGCCGATGGCAGACGCAGAATTCAAGGCCAGGTTCAGGTTCTCCTGCAAACAGCAAAGCCCAGTCAGACACAGCCCAGGGAGATGCTGCTTTCCCTTTCATCCAGCAGCAGCAGAGTGGAGGATTCCCCCTTGTCCTTGCTCCTACAGCAGCAGTTCAGAGGAAACACTCCCGGCCACTCTCCAGCTGAAGTTGCAAGGGAGCTGTGGTGGCAGCAGGCTGAATCAATAAGAACTGAACCAGGCACCAGGGTTTAATTTCAGCCTCTGGTATTTAGTTTCAGCCTCTGAGTTAGTTGCATCTAGTGGCATCAACAAGAATAAGGCTAGAGAAGTGCTAATTTACACACACACAGAGGCATCCTCACAACAACAACCTGTCATAGTATGAAAGGATTCACAGCCAACACCAATAACCACATTGTCTAGAAAAGACAGTGCTGTACATAATCACCACAGCAATATCACGTGTGCACAGCACTTCACCCACTTTACCCATTTTGCCATTAATTCAGCATTTTTGAACCATGCCCACAGAACTGTCAATTATGCATTGTACAAAACTGCATTTAATAATTAAACAGAAGCTATAAAGCTTGCTCCTTTCCAACACTCTGCAAGAATGCCTTGAGCCACCATGCTGCCTTCATTAATTCTATCTTAATATGAATTTCAGAAAATAAAATATAGAAATGTTTTATACCTGAATTATGAATGGTGTGAGTTTCTTCTTATTAATTGCTCTTTCATCAATCGTGTCAGGAACAGAAAGATTGATCATTTTGCTGTTAGGAGGAAAAACAATGACATTTGAACAACATTTAGTATTTAATCCGAACAAAACTCAATGCACTGTGACAACACTCACCACAGCACATTTCCTTTAGCCTGTTTGGTTTTGTGTAACTTTTTTCATAAAATGAAGATTGTGTAAATCAGAAGTTAATATTTACGCTATCAAGAATGTATTTGTAACTAATAGCTAAGCCTGAAACTTTAAACATGTTCCCAGCCACTACTGATCTCAGCTGCTGGAGCAAAAAGAGCACATGAATTATTTACAGTGCAGTCTCTGAACCAGTGAAGACTCACTGCTCTGCTGACATTCACTGCACATTCTAGTAAGACAACAAACTTCCTCCTATTGTAAAGGTTTACTACTGCTGGCAAGAAAATCTGCCCCAAAAAAGAACAAACACTTGGAGAGCTCAGTGGGGAGCACGTGAGCACAATGAATTTTTAATCAATACAAAATAAGGCAAATTTAAACTTTATATTATGAACTACTTCCTACTCAGTTCAGTCTTTGCCTAAAGCCATTACTTGAAACTTGGGAAATAAATAAACTAAAAATATGTATCACGAGCTAAAGTTAAAAAGTAAAAGAAATTAAAGAAAACACGTAACTCACTTAAACTTACTTTGTGTATTGATATGGAGTTACTGAAACTCCAGGTTGACCCAGTTCTCTACTACATTAATTCACTTACAATAAAACAAATGAACCTAACAAAAACCTCATACACAGAAGGTTGCTGGAATTTAGCAGCCCCAGGTACCTTCTGTTCCAGCATATAACAGAATAAGTCACCTTACTTCCTTAGTGCAATTATTAAAAAGAACAAGAAGATACCCAGAAAATCCCTTTTTGGGTTAATGCACAATAAGGTCACTAACATTCCCACAGAGGACACTGTCTGTCTGAACGTCCAAGAGAACAGGCCATTTATCACATCTGCCCCCCCTCAAGCTACCCAGCACCAGGCTGAGTTTGCACCAGGACAGCTCCTGCAAAGCACCTTCTGCCCCCTCAGCAAACTCAGTCTCCAGCCCAAACAAAAGCACTGGATGAAAATATCAGCTGGCACCAAAGCTGAGGCATCACACAATGGCAATGAAAGCCTGAGAGACTCAGCCTCTTTTTATATGTGCAAAGCGTTATGCACACACATACACCAGTCACAAAACCAGCCTAGAGTAGGGTGAAAATTCCCCTACCTACAATTTTGGAAAGTTATTTTGTTGCTTTTAAATTTTTTTTTTTTAATTCAGGAGCCATTATGACTTACCACAGCACAATCCCATCTCCCACAGCTTTGAACAGGTCATCTGTATTTGGGTTCATTGGAATCACGTGCCTACAGTCAGGATCATTTTCCAGGGCTTTGTTTATCCAGTTTACAAAGGCATATTTCTCTTCCTCTAAGATAACCAATCATAAATTCAATACAGGTTTTTTTCATAACAATGATTTTCCCAAGAGAAGCAGAGTACAATAGCCCAGAGAAATAATAGCCCCACTATCATTACCACACATTTTGTTAGTCACACAAAGTTTAAAGAAAGAAGACTCTCACAACTATCAGAATATTCCTGTTATTTACTTGTTTCTTAACAACTTTATCATACTCAAGTGTGACACTTGAGGACTTCATCAGCAAGCACAGTTAAAGAAGCAAATAAGACCACATTTAAATTATACACTGCTAAACTTGCAGCATATAAATTCTGTCCTGCTCTCACCCTGACAAGAGATCACTCAGCTCTCGGAGAACTAGAGCACAGCATAGGACATGGTGGTAGGAATGGGCTGGTTTTGGTAAAAGACCTCCAAAAACCCAAAAGAAGAGCTGGAAGCAGAGTGGTACCTGAGTAGGAGTGCTGGGTCCCCTCGCTGGAGAGCTCTGAGGTGCCCCCAATGGCACAGATTCCTTCCTTCCTGTTAATGGCTCTTCGGAATGTTTTAGCAATATCGCTGCTTTTCACCTCTTGGAAAATCTACAATTTAAAGTGCTCTGTTAGACAAGAAAAATTTGTCTTCATAAAGCAAAAAGGACCACAGAAGGAGCTATTTCTTCTCAGCTTTAAAGCAAACTTCACAGTAAAATCAGCAAATGTGAAGGGCCCAGCAAGAGTGTAGTGGTGTTAAATCTGACATGGATAGTGAGCAGTCATCCCACTTTCTCAAACACACACTGCAAGTGCCTATTGAAACAGAAGCATTAGGCATGAAGTACCTTGCATATATTTACCTTTACAAGTAGATTTCAAGAGACCACATGAAAAAACCATGAAACCTTTGCAGTCTGAGCACAGGTAACACATGCAGCAGGTCCTGCAGGGCCAAACTTGAGAAAGTTGTGGTGCAATTTTACCCTTTCTGCGTAAGCCAAATGCTCGTGGGACTGTGACTTTAGTTCACACAAAAGACTTTGTCCACAACCCAAGAAACAATTCTCTTTAAGCACAGAACAGTCAAATCTGCAATAAAGTGTAATGATGAGTGCTCCAGGTAGATTCCCCCTTCCTCAACAGGCTCGGGCTAACTGGGAAAACACCCTCTTGTTGGAGGGCAGAACAGATGCTCTAGCACAGGAAGACTGCACATGCCATTTTGCACTGGTTGGATGGTACTGTTAGTGGCCCCAGGGCCCTACAGAACTGAGCAGCTATTAGTAAAAAAGCACTCAGTGGCTGGAAAGCCTCCTGTAACTCCTTCAAAACTGAACTCTATTAGTTTCAATCAAGCTGAAAACACAAGTGAAATGTATACGGGTTCTCTAAACACTACCTAGGAAAAGACAATGAAACAGCACTGTAAAGCAGGACAACAGCTTCTGCTAAAAGGAGAGGGCACCAGGCTGCAGAGGTGTCACCACTGGGCCAGGCAGCAGGTTGTTACACCTTACCTTCCGTGTCCCTTTTAAACACAGGGAAGGTGACAAGACAAGATGATGATACAGTGCAGTTAAATCACCTCCTGATGGCATGCACAGGTTGATCAGGTGAAGCTGATTGAAGATTTGAGAGCCCAAAAGTTGGGGGATTTCTGGTTGCTTGGCTTTAACCACAAGGATTTTGATGCAGGTCTATTTATTTTTAAATTTCCTGGGTTAACCACTTGTATTGCATATCTTCACGAGAATATGAGCTCTAATGCTGAGATACCACTAAGTCACTTGGTCCCAACATAAAGGCAGTTCATGTCATTCTTTGTACCATAAACTCCAGCAAAACCACTTAGTTAGAAAACAGCAAGAGTTCAGCTTGTAAAAATCATACAGCTAAGCACTGATGTTAACATACACCTCAGCTGCCTTAAGACATTTTGTCTTTACTCAATCGTTGGCACCTTTCAAATACAACAAAAGAAATTTATTTCTTCCTTCCTAGTGCAAAGTTAAGAGTTATGGACCAGCTCAAACCAACAGCAGAAACATGCACCCAGCATGCAGGTGTTTACAAACTGCAAACTCCAACTTACTAGTTGACTCCGAACTCAAAAAGTTCAGAGGGTCTGAAAACAATTAAGGAACAGAAGGTGAAGATAAATCAAGAAATATCAAGAAAACTAATTGACAGGAAAACATCTCCCTCAATGTACTGTACATACTTTAATTACTACTTCAGCATTTAGTCATCAGTGAATCAAAAAGTATGTTAAAAACATATATTAAACCATTATCTCAGAAGTCTTGTGCTTTTGTAAAAATAAATGAATTTTTAATTTCTACCAAAAAAGACTGATCCTCCGACTTTTCCTATCACCTTACTCCTGTTCTTCCCTTTCGAAGCAACTGAGTAGAAATTTCCTAGATCAGCACCTAACACAAATCCAAGTCTTGAAATGCCCTTTCTGGTCTTCAGTAAATACTTATAGTCCCATTAAACAGAGAAAGGAAATCATACTGATACACAGGGAAAACAAGCATTCATTTCAGTGCCTGGAAAAACTGAATAGCTTCCAGTAAATACTGAAAGCTTGGATCACTGCAAGTCTTTTTTTCCAGTTGTCACCTCATGTGGAAACAGTATTTTGGACTTCAATGAAGCTACCATATAGGAAAACCACATGGATTCTTTTTGGTTGGTTGGCTGGTTTTTGAACAAAACCCAACCAATATTTCTCTTTTGTCCAAATCTAAAGGCTGTCAGTAACAGTACAGAAGACTGATCATATCCAGACACTGTATAGAGACTGATTTTTACATGGCTTGTCCTCAGAATAGATCAGTTTGTCAAAAGAAAATCAGGATTAGGGTAGTGGCTGAGAAGTCAGGTTCAACCTCTTCTACAGTCTTACTCAGCTTTGTCTGCAAGGAGTCCCCCAGGCTGCTGGCAATTCAGAAATATCACTTACATAGACGAACTCTTCAAAACTGATCTTCCCATCTTTGTTCTTGTCACCATCGATCATGAGCTTCTGGATGATCTCTCTCACTTTGTACCCAGGGAGAGGCAGGCTGGCCTCCTTGAACAGCTCGTGTAACTCGTAGTCACAGATGAACCCATTGCTGTTGAGGTCTGAGGAAGAGAAGAGGCAGCAGAAGGTTTTAGAAATGTGCCTGTACCTGACAGAACTGACCCCCACAGAGGGGCAAAACCGTGATCCCCATGTCCAAGAGCTTTATGGAGAGCAACCTGCACACTGGGGACTTACTGAATCCATGCAGGGCATGGACACACAGCAGGATGGCCACACCAAAAGTATCAAGGAGTAAATTGTTCAAAGGACAGCCCCAGGAACCAAAGGCACACAGTAAATACACACAGCACATCCTCAGAGGGTCCCAGCACAAGTCATGGGAACTCTCCAGCTCTGGGCAACAGCAGCTTTGAAGCAGGACTGACCACGATGACTCTGGGCTCATGTGACAAGTCTGGTGCTAAAGTTTCACAACAGAACATCTGCATTTTCATAAACAATCTCCAGAATGTCTCTTTTTACATCTAACTACCACTGCCTTTGTATGTTAAAAATAGACAGTAATGAAACACAGCACCTCTTATTTTCTGAACTGAAATCACCAAGCCAGCTTTGCAGTTACATTTTTATCATTTTGCCAATGACGTTCTCCATTTAACACTGACAGCAAATTGCAACCAGGTATTTTATTGCTGCCCAAGAATGCTCTGCAAGGACATTTGCTTTCACAATCAATCACCAAGCCACAGCAGCCCCGTGTGTTCAGTGAGATATTGTCACCTACTAGACAGAGGAAGAAAACAAGCCTCTAGTGAGACACTGGAGCTTTGCACATAACAGATCCCAACCTCTTTGGGGACATCACCACATCTACAGACCACACATGGTAAATCCAGCAGCCCCAGACCTTCTTCAAGCAAGTGAGATTTTCCTGCCACTACAGACAGGGAGGGGTTGGGTGCCTCCTTCCCCAAGCTAACCAGGGTGAGCAGAGTGCTGCTCACAGCACAGCCGGCACCCAGATTTCAGCAGAGCTGGGTCCACAAGGAGACAGAGCATTTGAAGTAGTGGTACAGCCCAGACTCACACCTCAAGACATAAGTATGACCCTCCAGCCCCATCTTTGGAGAAGCAGGGATTCAGGGCATGTTGTGCTGTTATTGGCTCAGTAACAGGATGCAAAAATCCCTTTACTGTAGCCAAGTGCTACAGACAGCCCAGGGAAGTTAATTCAGTGCCTGAAGAGCTGCACCAGCCCCAGAATTTGGTTTTCTTCAAGAGGGAATCTCACCATAGCCACTGGGGTCAGTATTTATGTTTAGAGGGAGATACTTTCAAGAATAAAAAAAAAAAATCAGGATAGCTCTAAGGTCCAGGGTTTTCGGGTTTTTTTAACCAAATTGTGGAGGTCAATTTTCTTCTAATGAGGATTCTGTGGGTTTTAGGTTTTGTTACACAGCAGTGTTCCAGCAAGTAGCACGTTTGCATCACCACTCCAACCGTTCTCATTTACCAGATCTTTATGGGAATATGGGATTTTAAAATTGTTTTTATCAGTTAGCAAGAAAGTGAAACTTTGTTCAGTGGCAAATATCCAAAGTAACCAGAGCAAACCTATACTCCCTCCTACACCCCAGTCTCTGTGTCTCAGACTAAGGAAGAGCTTCAATTCCAGTGAATTAATAAATACATTAAACTACTTTATGAAAAGTCAGTGTTTACAATAGTGCTGAGGAAATAAAGTGGTTTGGGGCAGTGATTAATAGTACCAATAGGCTGCTGTCTGGCCCTCAATTTTAGAATTTTATTCTGAAATAATACAAGCTTACAAAGGCAAGATTTATTAACAGTCCAGCCTGAGATGTCATGAGCAAACTATTTCCCCTCTAGATAAATCACAGCTTCTTCTATTACAGTATTTTTATTACTGAATCTAACTTTACAATATGCATCTTTTCCCCTCCTTAGAGCCAGTGAGGAAAATAAGTCAAGAAGGGATTTCCTAATCTCCAGGGCCTATGAACCTAAAACAAAACTTTGCTTTCACCCTCAGCCTGCAGCCAACTCCCTGCTTTTCCCTGTGCCTGAATGAACCAACCACAATCCCTCAGCATGCTGCCAAATTAAGCAGGTAAATCCATAAAGGTCTGTTCATCACTTCTTCCCATCAATCCACCACCTAAGTTTTACATCTACCCAAATATTAGAATAGACAGGCAAAGAACAGAGGAAAACAAGGCTCTGAAATATATATTGTATCCTTGATAGGATCTGATTTTTATTCAGAATTGGTAAAGATTTTCCTCTTGACATGTCTAGGTTAAGCATTCAGAAGTGTTTCTGATTCAGGCTTGCATATGCTACATCTGAGCCTATTCAGATGTGGAAGGGATAAAACCTAACATGGCACTTCATGAGGCAGAAGCCTGTTAGGCGAGACATCAGGAAACAGAGCCCCAAACTCTGCAATTCCAATAAAAGACATGTGGATAAAAGGATGCTGAAACCTATTTAGGGCTTGATTCTACATATGAAGGTATGAGGAATTTACACCAAGCTGGGTCAACATCTGCCCAGTTTGACAGTTTCATTCATTTCTACAATCAGCATCTTCCCGATCCTCCAGGTGTGCTTAGTTCAAAGAAGATTTACCTTTGCTCACTAAAAAAAAAAAAAAATAGGAGCTCTGCCACACAAAGAACCATCTGAAATGCTCACTCACATGGGAGCTCACATGAGTCAGGACCACGGCACAAAGAAAAGGTTTTGCTCATCAGGAAAAGCTGCACTAGGCTTAGAAAAACAGCATGAAATGAAGCGTGAAGGACACACCTTAACTCACTCAAAACCTTTGATTCTAAGGACTCTGGACCTAAGCTCTTGCAACTCTCAACAACATCCCAAACGCCCACTTGTAAGAGTTACCCTTCCACAGTATTCTGGGAAAAAATTAATCACCTATTTACTTCACAAAGTAAAAAAAGGGCATCTATGTCCCAGACACCTGGGAGTAGGAACTACAAGTAAACCAGGTCTGTAGTTTAACTGTAAGACCACACACCAAGCTACTGGTTTTGCTCTAAAGATGCTCTCATTCCAAGTGTTAGCTTCTTGGCCACAGAAGGGTAGATTTGAGTATTAAAGCCTGCTAGTTTTACCAAAAAGCGGTGCTGGCCTGTGGTTCTGGCTTGGTAGCAGAGTCAAGAAGTGATTAACATTGTGATGGAAAATGGACCTGTTCTTAATGTGCCAACAAGCCTGACATGACAAATAGGCCCGAGACCCCCATGCCACAGGGCAGCTGCTTCCCTTCCTACTGTCTCTGTTCCCCTTCTGGCATCAAATCTACAAAGAAGCAGCATTAAAAAAAAGGAAAAAAAAGGCAAATAAAACCCCCCACTTCTGTAGTACCAGCCAATTCCAAAATTATTTCCAGCATCACTGCAGGCCCACCATATGTTGACTTTCTGGATGTCCTGCAACAGGCTCAGACTTCAGACAGAAGGTGGTCTAAAATCCCTCTCTAACAAAATCTGAGATGCTATTCAGCAGCTGAAGAGACTGTCAAAATAGAAGCTGTCCCAAATGAAATCGTTCGGCGGCCTGCCCAGCATTACTAATGGAAGAAAGCAAAATCGCTTTAACAGACAAGCTACAGCCTGGATTCATTATAGTCTGCCTGATGGAAAGGAAACTACAGCACATCTGAAGTTTCCTATTTCTACTGAAAGATGCATGCACGCCAGCATGCTGAACCTGGGAAAGGTCAGGGCAGCAGAGCACAGCACCGGCCTCTGCCATTGCAGGTGGCGCAGCAAAGCCGCAATGAATCCCAAAAGCTGCTTCAAGCTCTGGCTCAGCTTCCTACCGAGGACAAGTACTTAAAATAGCTTAAATAACAGGATGCAAGAGGGGAAAGTAACCCACACGTTTCCTTTTAAGGACATATACTCAGCAGGACACACTAGCAGGATCACAGATCCCTATTTGCCCTAAGCCAACATTTCGGAGCATTGTTTCACCACCTTGCAGCACTGAACAAAGTGTTCAGCTGGGTTATGATTTTTGAGTACTTCATGTTTCCCGAAAAGATGCTTATCTCTGCTTATCTTAGAAGGAGGGAGAATGAAGACAAATAAACAGAGCAAGTTTGCAGACTCTGTTCTGCCACGCCTCCCCTCTGAAGTGCCACTGTTCGGCCAAGTACACACAAACAGGCACCTGTTCCACAGAACAAAACCAGAGATCCAATGAGACCTGGAGCAACCTGCTCTTCTCCCACTAACCTGCGGCTCACTCAAAGCCTAGGCAGTTCCAATGCCCCACTGAATTACTGTTTTCAAACATGACAAAGCTTTTTCCCACCACTGATCTTTACCACTTGGACCAGATCCAAGACAAGTAACTGACTGTCGGATGGTGGGAGCTGCTTATCTGTGCTATAGCTGACTTTAGTGATAACCTTAAACAGTGGTTTCTCACCTGTGGATTGTTCTAATAAGCAGTAGGATGTCTGTGGGACTCATGCCTTTTGCTGGCTGTCAGAGACCAGCACACCAGCTGGAAATACCTTCAAGTGGCATGGAAGGCAAGTGGTGACAGAGGACATAGTAACACACCTCACTGCCTTCCAGCATCCCCAGATCAACTGCAGACAGAAAAGCTGGTCAAACACAAACCTTTAAAGCCCCATCAACCTACACATCCAGAGCAGCAACTTGCCCCATTCTGGAGTTAAAGCAGGTCTCCAGGAAGCCCAACAAGTCATGCATTAGAGCTGGACAAATCGTGGTGAGCAGAAATCACCCCATGAAACATTTCCTCCTCCCCACATCTCCCTCATGACATCACAGAAGCCAAACAGCTGAGTTTTGCTATAACCATGCTTCTCAGCTGCATTCCAAATCTTCCAGGTAGCTGGGAGATGAAAAACAGGCTTCATTTTACATAGAAGTCTTAGTCCAAATTCTGTTCACATTCACTAAAGATGCTATTAGAAGTTCACAGTAAGTGACCAGTTCTATATCCTGGGGCAAATATGGCTCCTTTAGGCAAGAATAAAGGGAATGAGAGCATTAAAGACACTCCTGACAGGTGTGTCCCACATGCTTGCGGGCTCTACCATTCCTAAAGCACACAAAACAAGGCAGTTGAAAAGAACTAGCAGATCCTATCTCATTTGTGGGTATGTCCAGGATAATTAGCACATTTCTCATTAATATTTAAGTTCTGACACTGCCTTTATAATTTAAAACCAATCAGGAACCCACATCCTGAGCAGGGTAAGCTGGTTTCCTAAAACAAACCAGGACTGGATTTGCGTTTCTCCATGTTTCCAACCTAATCTCAATAATTTCCCCCACACTAATGACAAAAAGCCACCACATTCCAGAGAGGTTAATAATTTTAAAGGTATCCAAGGACAGAACAGGCTGCCTACATGCCAGCCTTATTGAGTTCTGCACTAAGAGGCACATTAGACAAACACTATGCCTCCCCTCAAGGAACATCTCCCTCTGTGGCAGCTCAATTCTACCTGCTGCAAAAGTCATGAGAAGAGCAAGAGAGGAGAGGGAACTCCTTAAAATGCAGCTTGCTTCAAGTTCCAACAGGGGATACTGCTCCATGAGAATCAGTTGCCTCTGAAATTCACATTTCTCTCTGCAGATTGGAAATTCTGAGCAAGCAAGAGTTTTCACAGCCACATTGCCCTAGAGGGTGGTAACACCCAGTACAGATAAGAGGCAACTATGATTTTGTATTTATAACCAGAGCTCAAGTGATGCCCATGTCCAGTTAGGAAAACAAAATGCTGGCTCTCACCACTTGTGCAACTTGATCCTGGCCAGGGCCCGTCCCGGGTGTGGCTCCCCAGCTGCACACACTGACCTCAGTCCCCAGGGCTGTGCTCCAGTGCCCATCCCACCCCTTCCTGTTGGTTCTCTGATCCTTCAGTAAGCCATATCAAGAAACTAAACCAGCATAAAACAATTTTTTCCATTATGTCAGTTTTTTGCCCACTTCAGCTTCCTGAAGCAGCCTGCCAGAGGCTTCTGCAATGCCAGCACAGGGGGGAAAGCTGGGAGGCAGGAGGAGCAGCTGGGGCTGTGCAGCCCCTGGAGCAGAGCAGGCTGAGGGAGGTCGGCAGAGATGGAGCCACCAGAGGGCAATGGAGGCGTGCTCAGCACAAGGCATTGATCACAAGTCGCTCCATGATGGCCAGGTAAACAAATTCAGTTTTGCTTACAAGCTCCAAAATGCACCTGCACAAACCATAAATGCAGCACTACAGTGACCATGCACAGGGCTCAGCCAATTTGCCACACCACCACCACCAGAATAAAGCACTCTTCAAGTCCTAAAGTGCTGCCAAGGCCAAAGCAATGCAGTACCTGTTTGGATATTTCTTGTGCCATCAGGAAGCAACAAAGCCCTGAGCAACAGTGCAAGGCTCTCTGCCAGTGCTCCCTGACAGCCAGACTGCCCATGTCCCTGCCTCTGTGCTCCTTGGCCAAAGTGACAAGCCAGAAGCAACAAGGCTGCCAAGGGACTCCTTGGCACAGAGACAATCATGAGAGCAGCAGAATGCCCACATCCTGCTGGCACTGCTGCTGATCACAGGAGGGGGATAAATCAAATTCAAATGTGCAGCAGACATTTGCGTGACTTACCAACTTTAGCAAAAGCCTCCTTGAGTTCCTCCAGCTCATCTTTGGAGATTTGCATGGTGTTGGCCATCTCATGAATTTAGGGAGTACCTAAAGAAAGGAAAAAAAGCACTGTGTGAAACCAGGGTGCATTCAACAATCTACAGTTTAGAACAGCAGCATAGCAACAATCAGAACCAGTGTCACCACAGTTCCCGGAACCACGTTTATCTTTCCACTAAGAAAACAGATGTGTCAAACTCAGAGCTGGGAAATACCACTCCTTAACAAGTCAAAAAGCCCATTAGCCTTGTTAATATTTAGCTTTGTATATTATTTTATGACTACGGTGTTCTGCACATATTAAGGCACCTGCTGTCAGTGTATTCTGTAGGTCAGAACTCACATCTCCAGAGATTTTCCACAACTTTGAGCAAAATCAGAATCCAGAGTTAAAATATTAATGCAAGAGATACTGAATGCTCTGCTTGCCTACCTGTCCCAAGAGCACACAGCTACCAAACTCAAATCAAAGATTCTGAACAGCATTTGAAGAGGGTCATTTGGCACAAAGCAGTATACCTGGTACTGTCTGGAAAAAGGAGATAGTTCGCTTTTCTGCAAGAAAGCTGCTTGAATAAACACCTGCTTATTTCCCCAGAGTCAGACTCCCAAAAACCTCCAAGGAACAGGCTGTTTGCATGGCCACTGTTTCCCTGAATAACAGGAGAACCATGAGCAAGCACAGAACAGCAGGCATGAGAAACACTGAAACCCCAAGTATGCAGAACCTCCACTTGGATCAGATCTGCTTGGTGTTTAAGAAACAGACAGGACGAAGCACAGAGTTCCTCCACCCATCTGCCATCATCCTCCTTTCCAAGAGCTGATTAGGTGCCACCCAGCCAGCCTGGACAGGAGGGATCACCACAGGGATGGGAGAAAGTCAGACACCTACACACATCCCCTTCCCAGACATTCGTGACAGGACATCAGATGCCCTGGTGGCACTCTGGCTGACACAGCCATGAGAGAGCAGTGATTGAAGCAACAACACTCACAGGGCAGGCCCTGTGTGTGAACAGAAACACAGGCACTGATAAACACATTCAACACCACTGCTAGCTCTAGCTTAGGGTCTGTAGGGGATTTAGGCAGGCTCGGTGCAACTTCAAATGAGATTTGCATCCCAAGATTTTCCAGCTCCCACACTGTTCACTACAATCCCGAAGTTGAGAAATAAAAGGCTCCTCCTCTGCCTATGGGAACAGACACAGCTGCCTCCTCCTTTGTAAGCAAGAGGATGAGGGGTGGATTGAGGTTTACAGACTGTCAGAAGGCAGGATCCTGAACGGGCTGGCTCTGGCTCAAGGCTCAAGCAACAAGAGACTCAGTCTAACAAATGCCTGTGCTCTGATTAGCAACCCTCTTTTGTCTGAGACTCCCAGCTGCCTCCACAAGCACCAGTCAACTTAAGAATGCAAGTTTGGCCTGTAGCTGTAAATATTCATTTTCTGTAACACTTCACTCAGTCTGGAAAGAATGAAGTTGTTAGAGATGAGAGTGATGGGCAGGTGTGGCAGCCTGGGAAAGCAGCTCAGACAGGTGCTTGCAGCAGAGAAAGTCAACAAGAAGTTGCATCACTGCAGAGACATGAAGGAAAGCACCCCAGACCCCACCTCCCAGCATCACCAGACACAAGATGTTGAACAGTCAGTAAAAGTCACTAACAGCAAGACAACAAACTTCATCACTGGGCTCCAGTTGAAAAAAAAGGGGCAGGGAGAGGAATCACAGCAAAGGTGCATCAGACTGACAGAAGTAAAAGAATGAAATTTATTTTTATAAAAGTAAATTTTTTTACTGTTTCACTAGTTGACCAATGCAATGCTACCATGCAGGTCCCTGCAAGATGCAGGAATGCTGTGTGCAGCACTGTCTGCCTTCCTTGATGTCCAGTCTGGGATCTGTCTCCAACCCTGGAGCAGCCCCTTCCCTGTACCAGTCCCATGGGTGCCTCAGCTGAGCCTCCGTGCCACCAGAGCCTGGCTATTTCCAGGGGATAAAGGAGTTGCTTAGCAAGAAAATCAGCTCTGAGCAAGCTTGTTGCACGATACAGGAGATGGGTTTCACAACTGGCAAAAACACTTGGGGAATGCTACCAAGAACAGAGCCAGATTTGGCTATGCAGGCAGGTGGCATGAGCTGCCAGGCAGGAGAGGCTGAGCTACAGTCTGAAAATTCAGCCAAAGCTCCTCCACAAGAGTTCTGCCTTCTTCTTAATTCTCATTTGCACCGATTCATTTTCAAACCATGAGGATTTTCCTTAAAAAGGGATTTTCCCAAAGTGTCATTATCTAACCACTTAATTGGAATTTAATTTGCTGCTGACTATCTCTAACATCTTTAACACCAAAAGAAGCAACAAATACCACCATAATCCGAGAGCTTTTAAAATACTGCTCTGTTTGACTTTTTCAGGTAAATATCATACTCTGGATATGCCCTGCAGTTGTTTTTATGGGTCTTGACTTAAAAAAAAAATATTCCTTCCAGTCCCTAGACTGTTCAGCTCAGTCCACAAAACAGATTTCCCTCTGTTTTTTACTTCTTCCTTCTGTTTCTCTGCTTGAGAGGAGGGAGGAAGAATTCAAACCAACAGAGAAAAAGCAGACACCTGACCTTGTCAGGGCTGTCTGGGAGGGGGAAAGGGTGTTATAACAAAACAGTCTATGGAAGGGTTAGTGGGCCACAAAGTTACAAGCTCCCAAAGCAATTGTACAGAGCTTTTCTGCAATGAAGAGGTATTAAACCATCATTGGCACACCGGGCTGGGGGGCAGGGGAGCCTTTCTTTTTTTTTTTATTGTATTGGGGTTTTTATGTTTGTTTGTTTTTAATAGCTGAGTCTAGGGCATTCAGAATCGTGTTTTTCATTCAGTTGCATTTTTAAACAAGAGGCTTTGTCTTGTGGGACATAAAAGGCCCTTTTATCACACTGGCACAGGGATCACACATCAGCTGCCTCACTGGAAGCCCTGTGGGGACACAGCACGCTGCTCACGCCTGACCATGTCACACTCACTCCTGCTGCAAGAAAGCCTCCACCAGGGAATGACAGGCAGAGAAGAGGTCACATTTAAACACCCATTTTAGAGAGAAAAAGAGAGAACAAGAGAAAAGTTTCAGCCTGCTGGCTGACAGCCCATCAGTCAAAGCAGAGATAAAGTGTACAAGGAAGCAATCACTGCTCCAGATCCCTCATCCTGCCTTCATCCCTCACCCCACAGAAGAACAGCAAGGGCAGCTCTGTCACACATGGATGCACAAAGGCACCTACTGAGAGAAGCGTGGCTGGCAGGCAGTGCAGCCTGTTCCTGTCCTCTGAAGACTTTACCTGTGATACAGATCAGAGCTGCTCTAAGTACACGTCAGGTTTTAGAATATCAACTCCTTCCCTGAGACAGGCTCTATAAAGTTCCCGTGCAAACAAATTTTACAGGTTCTAAACACACTGCAGTCACCGAATTGGGGTTAGTTTATTTGCAGAACTGCAACAGGGGCAGGTCAAGGAAAGCTGTCCCCGTGTGTTTTGACAGCTGTGAGCCACCTGGGGACAGGACACTGCAGGAGCTGTCACTGGAGGGATCCCTCTGCTGAGGCACTCAGCACTTCCAGCACAAGTGCCAGAAGCTAACCAGGATATTTGGGTGGATTAACTGCTCAGACAGCAACTTAAAAACGCTCAAGCACAGAGAAAAACGTTCTCAAGACTCTTCCCCAAGAGGGGAAACCCTGGAAGCTGCATCCTACACAGGATTGGTAGAAAACTGATGAAGCGGGGGATATTTAGACATTTGTACGTCTTGAAAGTTGGCAGATTAATTCAAATTTGAAAACACATGACAACCAAATATTTCCTGACAGCCACTTGAACACTTCCAACAGAAACAGAGCTGGAATTTGCTGCTGATCCAAATGGAAGAATTTACTTTCTTAGCAGTTCTGTGTTACTCTGAAAACTGAGTGCTTCGTCCCTTCCAGGCCTGCCTTACTTTAATATCTCTATAATGACTGATTAACAATACCAACTTGTTTACTCAAACAGGCCAATGCAGGGACACATTAAAGTGCCAACAAAAAGGTATAAATATGTCCTATTTCCACCCATTAAAAAAAAAAATCCAACACAACAAGTGAGCTAGTCTGGAGCAGTGACTCACTCCCTTTGTATTCTCAGTTTCTGAGGAACCTGTGGTTTTGTCCCTTTCCCTGACAAAAGCTCCTGACATCAGAAGGCCAGTCAGTTAGCATTAGCTAATTAGAAATACTCAAACCCCACATATCTGTAACCACTAACCCAGCCCATATCTTTCAGAATAAGCAATGGGACAACCAGGCACTCAGTCCCCTCACAACCCACAGCAAGTGCCAGAGCCCTCAGGCTCTGATGTAGCTGCCTGGCCAATTCAGAGGAAACCCAGTGATTCAGCTGGCACAGGATGCAGTCCCCAGGCTTCCTGTGGCTCACCTAAACCTCCTTTTCCTCCCTGATTTGCAGACAGGGCTGGTCCCTGCCAATGTGTGCACTCCCCTCTTCACCCTCCCCAGCCCCTTCTGAAAGCAGCCAGCAGCACAGTGACCATCCCAAAAGGGCTCTGCAAGCTCCAGAGATGCCACCACAGTCCAGAGCACCCTCAGGACAGTGAGGGAAGAGTCACTGGCAAGAGATACAAGCAGAAGTTTTCTTTGCATCCCTTCCCAGGTGACTGGAAGCTGCAGAGGATGCTGCAGCCATCTCCTGACACTGCAGGAACCCTCCTCCACAGGCACAGGCACAGGCTCCTGCTGCTTTTGGAAATGTTTGCCAGCAGGAGAGGGCACAGATACCCCCACTCCCATCTCCATCATCAGCACTGATGGCTGCTTTTACTGGTCCAGTCCCAGCAAAGCCTTTGGGGTTTTACAGACAACATTCCCAAACCTGGCAGTGACAGGAGGACATGAAAGCTTATGGTGCACAGACTTGGTCTGGTGAGTCCTCTGAGGTAAATAGTTTCCAATGCTTTGGAGGGAGACAGGAAAGTTTAGGGATTGATGGCCTGTAAATGAAAGCCTATCATAAAATCCATCCTCTCCTGCTCATAATCAGTTTGTGTGCTCATCAAATGCTCATCACAGTGATTTGCTCATCAAATTCCTACAAGACAGCACCCGCTCTTTGCATGTGGTTATTAGCAAGCACCAAGCTGATGGAAGCCCATAAACTTTTAATTGGCAATTACCTTTCAGGCAGCCACTGGTCAGAGGCACTGGCTGAAACCAGACCTTCACCACACTTTGGTGACAGATGTCATCCTGGTAAGAGCAGTGATTAGGAGATGCTACCCCATCCAAAGAGGCTGCACCAAGGTGGTGTCTAACCCCTTATCATCAGCATGATGATGATGCTGCTGCAGATTCTGAAATCAATTTGGTGCTGCTCTTTGCACAGTTGTGGTTCTTGTGCTCACAAATGTTGTGGGGTTCCTATCCACTCAGTGAGCTGTTTCCTGAAGAAAGGGGCACACAAGGCTCTGCACAGGCATTGCTTTGGGGTGCCAGATTTGGCTGAGTAGCAGCATCTCTCATCCTCTGAAGTTTTCCCAGCCCCAGATACAACAGCTCAACAACAATGAATCTACAGCTCTGTTCTCAAGGTCTGCAATGCTTTAACTATTGAACACCACTGTACTCTAACACCTGCAAAGCCATTATCCAGATCTAGCTTTATTTCACTCTTTATTCAGCTTTTCTTGGCCATGCAAAGTACCAAAAAACTCACCTCAATAGGCAAAGACCAACTACATAAATTCAATTTCAATTCTGAATTACTTTAAGCTTGCCTGGCTATTTAAATTGACCACCTTGCACCACCCAGTTCTCCAGCTCCCTCAGGCTACTGCCTTTACACATGTACACCTTTTGACTGCTCCGTGCTGCCTGTGTAGCCCACCAGCTGCATCCCAGGACTGTAGATAGGGATTCACACTGAACAGGCACCCTTCAGGTCACTTCATCCCAATTCCATATTGAGATTGCCTCCAGCTGCTGTTTCTGAAGCACCCCTAAAGGAGCAAAAGTCCCACCAGCAGCTTTTGCTTTATATTCTTTCCAGCTCCTGAAACTGTCATGCTGGGAAAGGCAAGTTCCCTGCTATGCTTATGTTCACCTGGGAGTGGACTGTGAAACTTTGCTCCAGTTGTTGCACAACTCACCACTGCTGCAGGGGAAAAACCTGCCAAATCCATCAGGAGCAGACACACATGCTGGAGTTAGTCACTGCTCTTAGCTTGCCAGAGGTTCTCTCCAGATTTGGAGGCATGTCTCAATGGGGTATCCACCTCTGGACAAGTATGGTCCTCCAGCAAATCCAGGTGAGAAGCGCAGTTTCACCTGCACAGAGTGATGCCAGGTGTTTTCCTGAGCAGCACTTGGGTAGATGCCCAGCAGGGTTCTGGGCTGCAGAGAGGCAGGGCCATTCCAACAGTACGGGAACAAAAGCAGCAAATCACTGTTCCTACACCTTCTGCTCAGACTGTAACCAGCACCCCAACGTCCAGTGACAGCCTGGACAACCTGATCCTTCCCCTTTTGCATGCTGGTCAAAGTGTTTTCTCTCCCTTCAAGATAGAACCAGATCCACTAGCTTCAATCACCTTAAATCCTCAGTAAAAACAACTGCTGACCCATCAGCCAATCTACAAGCCTTTGACAGCACTGCACAGCCAAGGAAGCTCTCTGGGGCGTGGTCAGGCCTGGATAATGACCAGCATGATCAGAACTGAGCTGTAGCCAGCACCCAGAGAAAACTCAAAATCAGCATCAAACCTGCTCACAGTATCAAACAGGAATCACCCCCTGATAAAAGCCCAGGAGAGGTATGTCCTCCATGGCAGCATCCAGAACACTGAAAGCTGGGATATGAACAGAAATCCACAGGGATTCAAGTACACTCATCTCTCTGTCTCACAGACAGAGAAAACAGACAGAGAACGAGCAGCTGAGGATGCTTGGCCACGTGATAGCAAATTGCCCAGAGGCTGGAGGGAAGCACAAGTCAGAAGAACTCATTGCTTCCAGTCCAATTGCCCGTGGAAAGGAAATAATAAAGCTTCCCCAGTCCTCAATGAAATCTCCCCCAACACATCCCCATCCTCTGAGCCAGAGCTGCTTCTGATGCACATTGAGGGGTGAGATGCAATCCTGGAGTAGAGTGGATGGATGCTTGGGTACTCTCATGTCCCAGCATCTACTAGAAGAAGGCTGAACCAACAAACGTAAAACTGTTTTGGGACTAAAATGGAAGGGAGAAGCACTAAAATCTTTCTGCAGACCTTACACTCCTTGAAGGCTCCTGTCATGGAAGACCAAGAAGATTGGATGGATGTCACAGAGGAGACCAACTGCACTCACACACCCCCAGCATGCTGCAGGCTCACAGCTACAGCACCTTGCTCAAAATCTATTATACACATATACAAAGTACTTATAATCTACAGGGCACAGTACAAAACAGATAAAATACTGCTCAAGGCACCAATGAATCAATCCTTAAAAGCCTCTTTGACAAATACTCCTACTAAGTGTTGCATTTTGACACACTTCCAGTTTTAGTAGAGCAGCTACTCCACAGTTAGAGAACATTTGAAATCATAACTCACTACATTGGTTTACCTAACTTTTGAAATAGTTTGTTCATGTCAGTGGAAACAGGACAGCAATATTCTCATTACCTAGCTAGTACAACACGGAACAGGTGATCCTTTCAAGACTTGTCTGAAAAGAAGATCTGAACACTCATCTGCCTGGAACTTGCAAAAGCAAATAACATTCTGAGATTATTTAAACTTAAGTGCAAGAAGGTAAAAGAGAGGGGGGGCTCAGGTCAGGTGTCAGCTAATGGACTGAAACTCAGAAGGCTTCATTTAAATTCCTGGCTCAGGCACAGAAGAGTCATGCAAGCCTCTCAGGAAATTCTTGTGTTGATAGTAATTCTTATTCTTGCGTAGTTCCCTAAAAAAAGAGAAGCATTAACATTTCCTTTTACTTATTCTGTACCTTAACCATAAATGTCCTCAAGAAAGGACCCATCTCTTACCATCCATTGCAAAAAGCTCAGCATCCCTCATTTTAAGAGGGGACTCTCAGATTAATAGTATGAAAGACAGTGGGTTCCTTGCCAGCATAAGCAAGGGGGAATGAGATTCACAAGGATGAGTCAGTGCAAATTTTCTTCCCCAGAAGCAACTGGGACCTGCTTGCTGAGACCTGCAGGTTACCCTCAACATGCTTTTAACATATGTCTCTTGATTTCCCAATATTCAGCCCCAAAGGAGCCTGGTTCCTCACAAGGTGAGTGCAGAGCTGAGCCTGCACCCTGGCTCAGGAGCAGCTGGATAAAGCCCTGCAAGGCCCAGAACACTGTCCATCCTCCCAGCACCTCCAGCTCTGCTCTCAGGCAGTGCCCTTGGCAGGCAAAGGGACTGATACCCAGTGTGCCACGATAAAGCAAGAAGCATTACTCAGTCTGTTAAACTTCCCCTCCACCCAGGTGGGGGAATCAAGCAGATCCCTAAATTAAATCACAGTACAGTCACTGCTTATTCAACACCAGCAAACAAGCTCCTGCAAGCCAAACACCCGGCATGACGGTGCTGATCCCTGGCAAGCTGGACAATAGGCAGTTTCAGCTATTAATTTTGGGAGGGTGGGTTCTGTGCAACCTTTTAGAAGGTACAGCTATGGTCAAGCAGTTTGCAAACTGTTTTATCAGTTGAAAGTAAACAGAGCTGGCCAGAAAGAGCACAGCCAAGACTGAAATTCTGGCTGCCCAGATGATAAACATTAGGGGAAATGTGTCAATTAATACTTTCTTAAATAAGAAACAAAACACTAGAAACTACAAAACATACCCTAAGTGCTGTAATTATGTTTCAAAAGTGCCTTAAACCCCAGGAATTTCAGTAACAGATCTCTAACTACAAAAAGCTACTGATAAAAGAAAAATCCTTTTCCATCCTTCGCCTGCTGTCTGTAATCTTGTTTAGAAAGCACTTGGGAAAAAGGGAAAGAAGTCAAATTAATTTATTTCAGAGCAAGAAAGCAACATTAGACTGCAATAAATCAGTGTCACTGCATGGCTGTCCTAATTGCTTATGAAGTAAGAAAAATCTCTGCAAATTCACCACTTATTTACTGTAGAATAGATGGTGTAGATCCCATCTAGGCAAAATCAGAAACATTACTCTCAAAAATTAACGTGAAATGGCCAGAAGTGAAGGAAAGCTGCTGGCTTTGCCTCCCAGGAGGTTGCAATGACAGTGAAATCGCATCTAGTCTAACTGCAGGGTGTTCCCCACACTTGTCTATAATTTACCATGGGGAGGAGCAATAGGGAGCCAAAGACAGCAGTTGCCAGTTCAGGATCAGGCAAGCTCTACTTCGTGACTCCTGGATTTTGGATAAGCATTAATAACCTCCCAAAATCCACTCTAATTAGCAGGTTTCAATGTTAGATAAATGCATCCAGCATCAAGGTTAGGAAAATGCATCCAGCACTCCTGGAGTCGAGCACTAACATCTTGTTAGGTCCCTTCAAGCTGCTTTTCCTCCTCCTCCCTGTGCTCCACAGCTCAGCCAGTGCCCAATTCCCCTAGGACAGATGCTGTGGTTAAAGAGACATATGCACTGTAAACAGCATGCAACCTCATCACTACTTTGAATTTCAGGAAGGTGTGAGAGTCCTCCAGCTGTGGAAATCATTCTTTAGAGGCAGATGCTTTGCAGAATAAATGCAGGGTAAAATATCTCTTCTCAGCCTTTTGGCTAAGAGCAAGTATATTATCAGTTTAATAAAACATAACTAAGCAAAACCTCAGAGCAATACGCTCAGTACAAACAAAATTAGAATATGAAGAAGCTGTACTAGAAGTGTTTTACAGGTTTGCAGACCAGTTAAATTTTTAACACAAAAAATTCAGCATTTCAGTTCAATACTTAAAAGTACTGGCATGCAAGTGTTTTAAGTTAGTGGCAACTACTAAAGTATTTAAAGAGAGTCTACACTGGCTTCCAGCATCAGGTATAGCCAGAAACCACAGCAGGCAAGATAAACTCCTGTGTTAGGAAACTAAATCATGCCAGCCTGTAATGCCTCATGCCATTCCAGCTGGAATGGCAAGGCAGCATTCACAGCCCAACCTCTCCAGGTGAAAGACCCCAAAAAGTTCGGTAGCTGCCACAGCCAGCAGCCTACAGCCATTTCCCAAAGACACTCAAGAGCTCCTCACGCTTTCTGCAAGGAAGAGGTGTAAATATTTAACACTTTAACATGCAACTTTAAGCAGCTCTGCTTTGCAGAAGCCTGCTGCAGACTGAGATGGAATCGGGCTGTGCCCGAGTTCTGGGAAGACACACCCTCAGCCCTGGTCTGAAACATAAAACCCTCGGTGATGCAGGGTCGGGGCAGCCCTCGCTGCTGTTTGCACACATCAGGTGCACTGACCACTCCAAATTCAACATCAAAACCTGAAATTAGTTCTGCCCTCCTGCCTACTACAACAGGAATCACAAGACTTTTTGCAGAGAAAAGCAAAACAAGTCTTTGCAGGACAGTCTCTGGCACGGGCCCGCATCCGCGCCGCCGGGCAGCGCGCCCGGGACACCCTTCCCCAGCCCTGCTCACCTCTCCTCCTCTCTGCTCCAGGGACGGGAATCGCTCCCTCGGCCGGCCCGAGGGCTGAAGCGTCTCCCACGCCCCCAGCCCGGAGCTGGGCAGCCAGCATTCCTTCCTGCTCCCTCCCCGCCCCGCGATGGGAGGTCGCTCGCCAGGGATGCGCGCAGAGATGCGCTCCAGCGGCCCGAGCATCCCGGAGCACCGCGCACCCAGAGGGGATTCTCCCTGCTCTTGTTCTCTTGTTGTTTGGCACTTGGGATCAGGAAGCAGTAAGATACAGAGCGTTTAGGTAAGCACGCTACTTTTTTTTTAATTAATAAAAAACAAAACACAAACCCAAAGCGAAACAAAAAAATTTCTACTGCTCTTTACTCTTTAAAAGGAATGCGTTTTGCTTTGCTAGCTCTCAGCATGTCCAGTCAAACAGCATCGCAGAGCTTCTATTTGGCTTTATGTACTTATTTTATGGATGTCTTTGAAACAACTATAAGCTCACAGAACACTAAGGATCCAGACTATTTGGCCTCGGTCTGCACTGAAGAAGGATGCTGCCTGCCATTTTACCTCATAGTTCCTCAAAAACAAAAATAACATTTTTTAAAAGTGGTCTGAAGAGATTAGATTAAATTAAATTAAACACAGAGTTCAGAGCTGGCCCATACTGTAATATATTGCATTACCTCAGCAATTAATAATCCCTGTCTGCTCTAGATGAAACAGGGACAGACATCTGCTGCCAGCCAGGAAGACACAAGCAACAGAAACATCATGTACTGTATGTTGCTGATGCAATGCACAGGAACAGAATCAATCACCAGAAAGGTTAAGTCGGCTTTCCAAACTATAATCATATATTTCAGAGATTTCTGTTCCTGTTAAGTCCATAATGTTTGAGCATTTCCATAGCTAAAAGGAAAATTTGTCATTTACTAATAAACACAATATCTGAATTAGTGAAAAATTTGAAGAACTCATGACTGTTCTAAAAATTATGGTCAAAATTGTCTGGGTGGTTTTTTTGGTTGTTTCTCTTTAAAAATCACATCAGCCAGGAAAGTGAGTCATTGCCTGGTACCATTTCTTGGGCATCACCTGAAAATTTAGCTTCCAGCTGTAAAGTTTCAAAAGAGGTATAAAACACAGCCCAAAAAACTAAACAAAACGAAAAACCTAACCCTGAACCCACAGCCTGCCAGCTTCCTCAGGGTGGTAAATATCATGGAAACCAAAATAGAGTTTTATGCCCAGAACTGCAGCTGCAACTTAAAAGGATTGAAAAAACACTTCTGCAGTCCAGGCTGAGTGCACATCACGCAGGGTTTAGGGAAGAGCAACTTCGACTCTGCTCTGACTTGAACCAGCAACAGCTTCAGCATCTCTGGGTGCAGGGAGCCCAAGTGGCTGCCCTGACCAAAACCAGGGACTGCATCCAGCCTGTGCTGTCTGGGGGCAAACACGCAACAAAAATGAAGAAACTCATCTCATGAAGTTTAGTGTCTCCACTTTCTGTCCTACATGTGAGTATATTGCACAGCATAAATTCACCCTGTAAGGGTTAGCAGGGCTTCAGGGCTTGACAGGTCCTGGGGAGAGCACACCAGAGCCCAGCTACAAAACTAGGTTGTGACTTTCTGTCAGTGGCAGAGCCCTTGAACAAGCAATGTCTGCTTTTGGGGAGAAAAAGAAAAGCCTCCTCTCCTTGTCAGTGCCATCTGTGTTGCTGGAGCAGCAAAGCAGCACCTGCAGGTGTGCAGGTGGCAGATTGGCACTGCAGAGGAAGCCACCAGCCAGCCCATGGGTCTACTGCTTACTCACTTTTCCTTTTTCAGGTAAGTGCAAAGCATCTTACAGGGCTACCAAGTATAACCATTCCCTTGACTGAGAGGGAAAGGCCATCCCTACCTCCAGTCACCAGGGAGCTCAGGGCCACCACAAGGCATTCAATTCACACACAGCGCACGTGAAATACCCATCTCCCACATTTGCAAAGGACCAGAGATAGCCAGTTTTTCCAGAGCTTTAAGAGCACTCTGCTCTCTGAATACTCAAAATCCAGTCCTGGCGGTCCAACCTGCAATTACAGACAAACCTAAAATAGCACCTCGGCCGTGCCAGCACCACTCATCTCCACGTCATGTCCCGAGCCTCAGCCCGCCAGGGTGTGGCGATGGCAGGCAGCGAACGCTCAGTTCCCCGGGCACTCCCAGCCCACTTCCTCGACACGCCTGGTCTCACACCACTCCCCACACTCTTCCAAAATAGGAATTTTTTTTGGTAGAGTCAGTATACCAGTGTACTTTCCTCCATTCCATGCTTTTTAAAAAGCCTTTTAGGGAAGAAGAAGGTGCCTGAGGTGCTCAGGTGACACATCCACTCCCCTGCATGGAACATTGTGATGTAGGTTTATGCACCAAGAGAACTTCCAGCACTGGCAGGATTCCTCCAGAACTCCATTGCGCAAGGGGACACATCTCCTCCGCAGCTCCAGCTGCCAAGTTTCACTGGGAGGCCACTAATACATATTTGCCCTCCAGAACGTACTCAACATTGGCTGTGGGAGCAGCAGCTGCCTTCAGGTGACAAGGGAGCAGAGGGTAAATTCAGGAGTCATCACCTCTTTCACCACAAACCCTCAAGAACAGACCCTTTGGCAAAGTTCTGGGGGAGGAAGGGAGTTCATTCAGTGTGCTGGCCTTTGGCTACAGTGGGTCTCTCTCCCCAATGAGTCCAAAAGAGGACAATCATCTGCTTCATGAGAAGCAAGTTTTCCTGTCCACTCCAGAAGTAGTATTTTCCTCACTAATGCCAAGAGATTCCGTGCTAATGTTGGAAGCTGTTTGAGATCACTGATGAAATCCACGGTGATGAACAAGTCCCTGGGCATGCTACATCTGTCCTAGAGACATTTGAGATGGGTTTTAACTGCAGGTACTTTTAGCTTCTGCCTAAAATATTTATTTGCTGGGATACAGCCAGCTCCACTGTCAACCAGCCATAGGAGTAGAGGACATGCTGGTCCACTCCAGCATCCCCATGCTAGAGAAACCTCCATGGCCAGAGGGCTGGGCCACAGCAGCCTCGGGAGATCCCAGAGACAAGAGAGCATCAGCACACCTTGGGGAGCCTTCAGCACCAGCAAAGGTGGCTCAGTCTCCTGCCTCTGCCTGCTCTGGTGCTGCAAATCAAATGCTTTCAGGAACATCCCCACTCCTTACCCAAAAAAAATAAATAAATGAAAAGGGGAGGGGGAGGGAGAGGGAGGAAGAGGTTCAAAAGAATACTTAACTGAAAGAGAAAACCAGGAAACTTAAAGTCTGCTTCACCAGAGAAAAAACCATGCTCCATGAGCCAGGGCTTTAGAGAACAAAGCGGAGTGGCCAGCCACCACCCATTTTGGACTGACATTAGTGACCATTTACCATATGCAAGATGTTCTCCTCTTCCAGTTCTGTCCACATTCTCTTTTAAATGTAAGGATTTTAATGAAATTATGAACAGATAGAAAGACTCTCACCTGTGCTTTTTGATATAAATTAAGACTTTATGCACTTTTTGCTTTATCCCTCAGTACAATCAATGGCATTGCACATCCCATCAATGTAAACAGCTGTGGAAAGATGTGACAACTGAGGAGCAAGCATTTGACCTTAGCTCCTCAGTTTATCAGTCTTTCTAAAGAAAAAACAGGTCCATCTTTGCTAGATTTCCCCCTTAAAAGCTTCCTGAGCTGCTCTGTCAGCAAGCCTGTCATCTGGAAGAAAGCAAGACATTAGTCAGGCTCATGCTTATTTAATAAAAACCTTGCATATGCAGGAGGGACTGAAAGTTGGTCTTTATTTTAAAAACGCCTGCAAACTTGAACATGATTTTGCAGTGCAAAACAGATCTGGGGACTTGCCCTGTGCTCCACCAGTGCTCAGCTTAGCAATTAACCAGCTAATTATTCACAGCTTAGATCAGGGAGCCAAGCAGTCACCAAAGAAGTCCACAAGTATGCCCAGATCACCGCGCAAAGGATATTTCATGTCTTGCTATTTCATAAGGAAATTGGGAGGCTTCAACTGATGTCAACTCCAGGAAATGAGCCACAGGCAGATGATGCCGGAAGCAGGAGGCTTTATATTTAGTACTGAGTCACCCACTTTATTAAATTCAAAGGACGAAAAAGATGGGTGTGGAGAGGGAATAAGTGGGAAAAAAGTGAACAAGTTATTCTCTTGAGATCATAGGCCACGGGGGCTTGGATGGGGGTTTTTTGTAAAGGGAGAGAGAAATTAGAGACCACCTGGGAACCCTTTCTGCACATCCACTGGAAAAGCAGTTGCCAGATGAGCTGCACTTCCCAGGGCAGAAGCCAGCACTGAAAACACTGCAGGGGTCTGCAGTGCCTCTGGGGTTTCTCTGGAATGTCCTGCAGGCCTGAGCAGGGCACCACCAGCTCTAAGGCACTTCCCATCCTTTCTGCTACACCTTTGAGCCAAAGGAGAAGCCACTGGAAGGAACTTGGAGCAGAGAGTGTTTTTAAGCCAGTTTTGCAGCTCCACCTAACCAATCACAAAGTGCACCTCGCAACAATCACACACCAAACACTTTGGGTGATTACAACAGCATCAGACAAAGGCTGACAGCTGTTACTGAAGCATGGGAAGAGGAACTGCCCTGACAAAGTAAAACTGCACCCAGGTAGGGCTGGCATCATCCAAAGCCCATCCTGTCCCTTTCCTTCTCCTCAGCATTTCAGTCTCCCCATCCTGGCTGCCAGAGGGGTCCAGCAGACATCATCACAAGGAAGATGAGGCAGTGGGCAGAGGGCCCTCTGTAAGCACAATTCCCCAGTTGGAACCAGCTCAGCCACCCCACAGACCAGGCCACTGCAGAAAGAGGCACCAGGTCTGGAAGGAGGGTCCTGGAGGCACAGACATTCACTTTCATCTCAGCTGCCAGCTCTGTCCATCACCCAAGTCTGTCCTTGACTTGACTTAGGCAATGCTCTGCTCTCTTGGAGAACATGCTCTAAGTGACTATCCACCTTCAGTCACTGCTCAAGGAAATAGTACCTTACACTAGAACTGCATTATTGTAGAACACAAGTGACTGTTCACACAGTATTTCTGAACAGGAAAATCATTCTGATCCATTTTTAGCAACACTCAGTTTAGACACATCTACAATTGAGATGTATACAGCATTCATGTGGTCTGCATCCTCATGGAATGTATTAATATGGAAAACCTACCATTTAATAGGAAAGTAATTCTTTGAACTAAGACCTTTGGACATACAATAAAGAAAGTTTTAAGAAGCACCAAAGAAAACAATTGTGATGCAAACAGTTGCACAAAGCAAATTACAGGAGTACAGCTTTCTTTAGAAGAGGTTCATATTTTCATATAAGTCTGTCATAAGCCTCTTAACTTTCTATCAGTGACAAATACTCTACAGCCCGAGCAGCAGCAAAACGTTTGCAAAGTTTTCAGCTACTTGAGCCAGATTTATCCCCTGAGAAGATTCACTTTCTAAATACTAAAACATAAATACTGCTACCAAAGCCAAGCACTGCATCTCATTTCGACTTAAAAAAGTCACCTGAAAACAAGAGCACTCTATAATGCCACACACCACCAGGAACCTGCCTACAGGAGCACCCTATTAGATTACTAATAAAATTGGTGTATCTTCAAAATAAAATTACAACTGTAAAAAAGATGCGGTTTGAAAAACACATCCGTGGACTGTAGCAAGACTGGCAATTATGCAGAACCAGAGGTCAGGAACTGCTTAATACCTTCCACCTATATGAAAGAAGAGATTACACCTTTGCCATCACAGCCTGCTCCAGCCACCAAATGGACATTTGGCCAACTGCTGACCACTGTGCAGACCAGTTTCCTGCACCCATTCCTGGCCAGTGGGAGGCTGTGGGAGATTGCCACTGGGTGCCTCCTCAGTCCCACACAACCCATCTTCATCTGCAGGTGAGCTCCCACTACCAGATGGTTTCAGGTACTGACCAGCCTGGGCAGCACACACACCCAGCCCAGCCTGGGAGGATCTCCAGGAAGGGACTGGTATCTCATCTGGACATCCTGCCAGAGGCACGTGGCTCATCATATTGTGCAAGTTCATCTGTGCTGAACTACTCCAAAATCTCATCTCAAGGGATGCTGAAGCTTTTCCTGGTATTTAGCTCATGCACTTGTTGGCTTCCCTCCAACTGCTCTTTTTATCTCAAACCTCAACAGAAAGTCTCCTGTAGGATGGACCTGCTGGACAGGGTAACTCCAGGGGCTCCCACAACTACTGCACTCTTTTCAAATATGTAGAAAGGTGAGGTAGAGCTGGATTACTACTCATACATACACTGTAAGTTGTCACCCATAGCCTTTGGATCCCTAGAGTGCAATCTTCGCCACACAGCTCATTACACTGTTAATTAGTAAGCCATCTCACATTTTCCAGGCCATAAAAAACAGCTACCAGTAGACTGATCTCTGTGCTGTGAAGCCAGTCTTTACTTTGACAGCAGATTTCTTATATTCTCAAGTCTGTTGTTGCTGTTGAGTTTAATGCTTCATGAATTAGCATTGAAGAAATCCTTATCCTAGAAGTTAACAAAACCAAACATCTAAAAATGCTACATAAAGCCAAACAAGGCATGGTATTTGTTAAGAAGGCATAAAGCAACTTTGCAGCTCAGGCAGAAGAGGTAGATCTATAGCTGGGAGCAATGACACCACAAGGTTCTACACAGATTACACCAAAGAGGTCCAAATGCTGAGCAAGAATATCAGCTATGAGTGCTACATGTGAAAGGGCAATGCACTAAAGAAAGTGCAATGCTTTGCTATGTGCCAAGCTGATATTAAACCAATGCACAGAGCTTAAACTGCTAAAGTGAATCATTGACTGGTACTGGTTGTAAAGGCTCTTGCATAACAGTGGATTTCAAGGACTGTACAGAGCAGAATATTTCTCCATTTCATGACTTTTAAAGCTCTTTTTATACAGACCCTCAGAACACGGAGCAAAGGTACCAACTAAGACAACCCTATATAACCTAGAAAAAGTGTATATAATACTTAGAGAAAGGGGAAGAAGGAATAAAACTTGTTGCCATTAGTGATGGATCCAACTAATGAAGACTGGACGCTGCTGTTACCATCCATCCAGCACAGCTACAGTTACTTCTGGGAGCTTCTTAGCTGGGCAGAAGCAATGTCAGTTTTTCAAGTTTTCAGCAAGAAATCTGACTATGCTGCCTTTGCTTCAGCATTTGGTTTATATAATACAGTGGCAAGAGCCCAGCTGGAAATTAGATCAACAAGAACATTACAAAGGGGTGGGCAAAAGAAGGGCAGGAGCAGAATTGCACAGGAACCTCCCATCCATGTCCCCAAGGAAAGCTTAGTCCCAACCTCAGCCAAAGAGTGCAGAAAGGAACAGGCTAAAGTTTAGGTCAGACATTAAGGCTACTTATTCAAATTATTTTCAGTCTACAGAAGGCCCAGTTTCCCCTCTCTCCTTATGGAAAGGTGAATTCTCTCTAAATGAGGATTCAGAAACTTGATTATTACAGGAGCACTGAGAAACATGAATGCTTTTGTAAATGTATTTCCATTTGTTCTCTACTGACCTTCAGAATATTGCTATCTCATTCTCAGAAATAGTTCTTAAAGGCAAGGGACAACTTTCTTCCTGAATGTCTGCCAAATATCAATCACAACAAGGTAACTTTAAATATACCCACAACACCCTATGTATTCCCTAAAATAAAGTCATCACAAGCCTTTCTTGGAGGCAAAACATTTTGTGCAAAATTCAGGAAAAAACAGCTTAATGGCAATATTGTTTTGGAACTCACTTCCTTTATTTTGGTGACCAGCTGGAGACAAGCACCTTGTTCTATGCTGGGTCAAGGAAATGTTTAACTACAGGATTTATAGCAGAATATATATGTGTATATATCACCACAGCACTGCAGCTGCTCAACAGTTATAGCAGAAGGCAAACACTGGTTTAGCCCAAGGAAAACAGGGATGGGCTGGAGTATCAGCCTGCTCACTAAAATCTCACTACAGAGGCTCCAAACAGGAGAGCATCCAAGCCAGTCCCTGGGATGAGACTCAGCATCCTGGAATCTCAAAACCACAGCCCTGTTCCAAACCCAAACAACACTCCACAGACCCTTCCTGGCTGATTAGCAGGAAGGAGCACAAGATTGCGATGGCAGCAATAAACACGGACCCACAATTTATGATCTTTCAGACCCAGCTGAAGCACTCCTTCACAGAATATAAATGCCAATTACAGGGATGGGTAGCTTGAATTCAAGTTTCCACTTGGTTAGCACTGCACTGGACACACTGAGAACTTTGCTGCTTGCCCAGCAGTTTCATCTGCTGAGCGGGGCTGCACTGAGATCCTCCACAAAAACAGGAACAGAGACTGTGAAAACCCAAGGGACCTCATCCAGTTCCTGATCTTCCCAGCAGGGCAGAGTCAAAGGCAACAAGCTCAGTCCTACTGTTTGTGAAAGTAGAGCAAGACACACTTCTACCTCGTAGTAGAGATGACAGAGTGGAAGAGAAAGATCAGCAGCTCCCCTTCCCTGTTATTTTGAGCAGAATCCATGGAGCAGAAGTGCTGGTATGTGGGCTTCTGCCACCAGGCCACCAAATATCACTGAGGCAAAAATCAATATAAACATTAAAAGACCCCAAATCTGATCAAAAAAGGCAGTTTGAGGGAATGAACACATAGGAAAAAAGGACTGCAGAAAGCTACAGTTTTCAGATAACACAACAGGCAAGGAAGAACATTGAAATGGCACACAGGTGACTGTGCAAACTTGTTTCAGGAACAACCCACTGCACGTCACCTTCCATCTAATCCAGACAAGCTTCTGTTATCCAAGGTCTTCAATCTGACTTTCAAACATCTTGTGCATTCAGCTCTGAAGAGCCCCTAATTTAATCACTAATATACTGGCAAAAAATAAGCCACATAGATATAATGTAGAATCACATGCATTCCTATTTGCTTTCTAGTATAGGAATATTTTTTCTATGTTGACCTTCAAAAAAAAAAAAAAAAGGCAAGAGAAAACAGGGAGGATTTTTCTAAAACTTCCTTTCCCACTGCCTCAAAGAGACAACAATTTCAGTAGCAATCCAAGAACAATCCTCAAAACTCTGTAATTAGTTCATTCCATTTTCTCCCTAACAAGACAGGCTCCCCATCATTTGGACACAAGGCAGGAGAAGCAGTTCTAGAACATACAACTCCAGCAGAAGCTGCATTAACAGGACATAGGCCGGGGGCAGGATTACCTACAGCAACTCTGAGCCACAGCCCCACTCTGCAGCTGGTATGGGGAACACTGATACAAGCCAGCAGCATTTCTGATGTTACTCAGCCTGTCTCATCTACCAGATTATCTTCTTTATGCTTTTCCCCAAGCTGGTGTTTTGCAGGTTTTTCCTTGTCTTGACCTGACCCCGCAGTGGGCTGCAACTCACTTTGCTTGTGTAAATTCCTGTATTTATATGATTTTTTAAAAAAGCCTGGCTAGCATGTTTTCAAGAAAAATTCAGTTTCCTCTAGACAAAAAAAAAAGCCTCTAGTAAAGAGCTAACTGTAAGAGTCAGTTTTTCCACTTCAAGAATTTGAGATATGAATAAATAGCCCCTTGACTCTCAAAGTAAAAAATATGCAACTGAGTTAGACAAAGGCTGAAAGCTCATCCCTAGGCTTTGGGGGAAATAAAATTCTTCTAGTGTCCTTCTACAGACAGTTTCATGACTGTTTACAAAGGTTTTATGAGACAATACAATATTTCACATTTTTAAGCTTTTTACAGTCTCCTCTAGAATAGAATTACCAGAAACAGAACAAGCCAAGGCAGAATCTACAAAAACTGAAGAGAAGGCAGCATTTTCTCTCATTACAGAGAGACCTTTGATCACCAAGGTCATGTAAACGAGGCCCACAGAGCACACCAGTCATAAACAGCCATGGAACAGCACTGGGCACAGTCTGCCTGCCCTCCTCCCATCACACTCCCCTGCTCATTTACTCCCACCCCTGCCCTAAACAGCCATAAAGGCTGTGGCTGAGCTGGAGGAATTGCCAGGCAGCACTGCCTGCTTCCAGATCCTGGGTCAGCTGCATCCTGCCTTTCCCCACAGTGGGCTGGATCCTGCCAGCACTCCCTGCAAAGGGACTCTGCCACACCAAGCGTGGCCAGGGACACTGCAAAACAAATGAAACAACACAGCCAGTCAACACTTGAGGTTCATGAGACAGAGGACAGATGTCCAGGGCAAGGAGATGCTCAGATCTTCCCTCTGCTATCCCTGGCCAACCACTCAGACTTGCCTGAGAAGCTTGGTTTGAGGCCTGGCTTTCCAACAGGCAGTGGGGAATGAGATCACAACACCAGATAATGGGCAGCCTCCTGCCCTCAATGGGTTTTTTTCTGTTTTGTACCAAGTGGGAGGAGTGTGCAGCTCAGGTCTGGACAGACAGGACTGAGCTGGAGGCTGTGGGGCAGGAGGAGTGTCCTGGCCCCTGGACATCCCTGCAGCAACTGAGCTGAGACATTCCTAAAGTGGCAACCCAATGTATAGGCTGTGAACCAGAGTTTTCAATTTTTTCAGGTCCTTTAAGAAGCACAGCTCAAACTTTGTTCAGCATCTATGATAACTACACGGCTGGCAGTCAGACATCTGGCTCTACACCTTTCCAACAATAGTCACCTTAGCACTTTTGGATTAATTAGCAGCAAACAGATTTTCTGAGGCATTTTAAAGTTGAAGGGCTTTCTGTGGCTGCCAGTATCCCAGAAACCAAGACATAGATGTGTTGTGTACAGTTTTCAGCCTGATGAAAAGGAAGACTATTTTTAATCCAAGCCTACGTAGGGTGGGGCTCAGTCTCCAGCCAGGCCAAAAGCCACTATAATCCACAAGACCAATGCCTGGCAATCTTTGCTTGCAGGCTGATGTCTATTCTATTCTGGGGACGGGAGGAATTCAGAATAAAAAGATATATAAATTAAAAACAAAGGAGGCTATGAAAAGTGAATAGAGGGAAGGGCCAGACTTATCCTGTGTATTTTGGTCTAAAGAACAGGACTCTAAAAGAACACAAATCAGAGTTACACTATTTTCCATTTCCCACAGCAGTTTATAATTTATAACATGGGCTGAGGAAAGTACAGGCCCAGTATATTTTTTACGGGAGAAAAAGCCAATCCTTGACTTCCTGCACAGCAGTGAGACCCTTGGGAGGACAAGGCAGGAAAACAGTCACAGCCATGGACACAGCACCAGGATCCCATACAAGGTTTCCTATCTCAGACAGCAGTTCAACAGCTGTTGGGACATCTCACTGTTTTGTGCAGTTGGGACTGCAAAAAAGGCAAAGCAGAGGACTGGAAAAGAAGGGAAATCTTGCTTATTTAGGACTTACAGCCAACAGGCAGCCAATCCACTAAAAGCAGAGATTTTTTGTACTCTCAGCACCTAAACGAACCCAAGATGACACAGACTTCAGACATAACATACCACTAGGTTTTATTTGTTACAGACCCTGTCTTAACTTGGCATTCAAGCCAACTCAGCACAGCCGTTTACTTTGCCACATTAGCCCCACATTCCTTGCAGTGCACAGGTCATTTGTCTAAAACCAGGTACAGATCTCTCACTGCCTTCAGGTGCCCCTTTACCACACATCCATAAACTGTGAAACACTTGCATAGGCATCAGCATCTCTAGAGCTCCTTCTTCACCTGGCCGGGGCTGGATCATTAACCCAACTACAGAAATCTGCAATTACTTCTCTTGACAGAATGCGGAAAAGGCAGGACCAAGAGATGGCACATTGGGGTAACTGGAGGAACAGCAGTGATGAACCTCAAGCACTTTGATCACAGACTTCTTTAGAAAAAAAGCCAACATCTAAGCAACACTGTGAAATTTAACCCAAACGTTATAAGCATAGCAGCAAAACTGGATGCTGAACACCTCAACACACGATTATTGACAACTTCACTTTTTCCTTCCTTGTTCTACACGTAAGTGACCTCATCAACCTCCCCCTCTCTCAAGTCCATCACCAAGGGCAGTATGTGATGAGGAAACCGTGAATGAGACAGTAAAGTCTATTGTCAGCTTTGAAAAGAAAAAACAAAAAAAGCTTACTTAAAACATCAGTAATTAGGCCTCCTGCAGAGACACTATACTTTATCTTCTCTTGAAGATCACAGTAACAGTCTCTCTCCCAGCTATTTAGTGGGGACTCCCAGCAGCATCTGTGAGCTGTCACTCTTTTTACCGGAACAAAAAAACCTATTGAAGCGGCAGGAAAAGCAGCTGTAAGCATTTCAGAGAAGGAAATGAGACAAGGAGACTGGTTAGAAGCATATGGCCCATACGGATTGACATGAGCCATCAGCAGCAGTCCTAACCAGAGCGCCCATTTCAGACAGTTATCCTGCTCCCCACATCCTCAGATGAATGTCAAATCAATCATTATTTTATTTCTTCTGTACTAACTCCCAAATGTTAGCAATGCACAGGCCACTGCAGCCCATGGGGACAGCCTGGATGTTGCAAGAAGAGTCAATTTGCCTCCAGGAATGTGCACATTGCCCAGCAGCACAGGGTGGCGTTGGTGTTGGAGAGTGCAGACCAGCCAGCACAAGGGGTGACAAGGAAGGGGACCTAAGGCAAGCAGCCCACCTGCCAAGAATGCTGCATTTCATGGGCAGCAGTCATCCTCATGGCTCAGCTGCTGAAAGGCAGAGACAAACTAACAGGAATCAGCTGGCAGAACAAACAAAATGGAAAGAATGACTGTGGATAGCTCCATCTCTGCTGATAGCAGCTCTCCTGGGGGGCACAGAAGCTCCCTTTTCATCATCATGCCACTCACAAACCCAGTGCAAAACCAGCCATGAACCCACAAACCCAGATGGGAAACCCTAGCTGTTAGAGGAGCACACACCTGATATAGTTCTTCCAAGCAGGCCAGACAGGACTTGCTTATCATTCTTGGCATTTTTAATCTATTACCAAAAAAAGCCAACAGATTATAGATTCCCAGGAGACCAGCGGAAGCCACAGCAGCTGACTGGCTGGCCAGCACAGCTCAGCCCAGGGAGGTCCACACCCCTGATGGGAACAGAACTGCTGGGAGAAGGTAGAGCAGCCAAGCAAACAGTCCTGATGACAGAGCAACTGCTGGTCAGCACTGATGTCAATCGTGGTCAGCACTTATGTCAGATGTGCCCACCACAGGGAAGAGCTCTGTCACCTCCAATGCCACCACCTCCAGATCAAGCAGCACTAACAGAGTGCAGATATGCTTGTCTTCCCCTCCCACCCCACTCTCCAGCCCTATTAGGCGGGGACTTCTGTCTTCAGCTCCATCAATTCACCACACTTGCTCATTTAGCTGGTACAGGTTGCTCTTTCCATGGTTGGCAGATCACACAGGAACACACCAAATACCTGAAATCTCAAACGCAGCACCTGCTGCCCTGATAAGGCTCTGCAGCAACGAACACAAAAGTCACATCTTTTGTCTGGAAACAATTCATCTCTTCAATCAACACTTAGAAGAGTGGGCCTCCATCATCCTGCCCAGGCAGAATGTCCCCAGTGTCACAGCAAACCCACCCCAGGTGGCCATTTGCCAGGGGAGATAGAGTGGGCTGGGGGCTGTAGCACAACGAGATGAGGAATGATGATATTTCTGACAGCCAGGATCCCCTGTCCCCCTGCTGATGGCACAGTGTGGCAACGCCACCCAGGTAAAGCAGAGGAAATCTACACCTTCAGCCCTTCACTTGGGAAGTATCTGCACAAACCGGACTTTTCACAGATCATTCTGCAGTGCTCCAAGTGGATCTCACAACAATGGAAAGGCATTATCCAAGTCACCACTTCTGAGAAACTTGACCTATAAGCAGGGAGGATATCCAAGGCAGGAAACACTAGCAAGGACAGGAGAGGCTTGACCCATCACCTACAACTTCAGCTTGGAAGAGCACAAAGCAGGCAGCTGCTAAGACTGAAGCTGAACTAATGCTGCTGTGTCTAAACACCACCCCACCTCACACCTGTTCTCTGCACAGACCATGCTGAAGATATCTATTTTTAATTCAATAAATCCAAGAGAGACACTACACCCACAGAACACCCAAACCTCTGTGTAGGGAGCAGGGGACACAACAGTAGCTCATTCATGACCAGCAGTCACACAGCTGAAAGCCTTTACAACAGCCCAGTCACTGTCAGCTGAGCTGCTGCTGCTCAGGGGACCTCCAGGATGCCCACTGAGCATCATTTCTCTCAGCCACAGCACCCAGGTGTTGGACCACCACCCAAGTGCCTTCAGCTTTCATGCTTCCCACCTACTTACCCACCAGCAGCAAGAGCAGCAGGTACCTCTAGGCTGGGAAAAGCTGAAATGGTGCAAGGAGGGACAGCTGATCCTGCGTAAGAGTCTGAGCAGCTCTGGGATGGTCACAGGGGAAACAGTCCTTTCATGCCCTCCCAGCAGCAGTGCTGTGGGCAGAGCTCTGCCAAGACCTTGCCCACCACAAACACAATCACTTGCTGCTTGTGCAATAATCCAATTCCCAAAGTGCCAACAGGAATGCATGTGCAAAGATGTCAGCAGATGCCTATCAAGGGGCTTGAGGGCCAGGGATAGGTGATGTTGTGACATTTGTTACAGTAACCCAACAAATACTGGTTTAATTCAACCTTGCATCACCCTCATTACAAGAGCTGGTCTCAGTTTTGCAATATGCTTGAAAAGAAAAGATATTCAGGAGTGTTATGCTTTGCATATGTATTAAGGCTATTTGGTAAACTTTTAAAATTCAGTATTCACCTTTCACTCATCTGCTGGTAGGAGTTTCTGGAATCATATTTGGCTTTTTTGATGCAATTAGCAACTCTTAACTACTTTATGAGCTCAATGTCCAAAAAAGATACACAGATTACTAAATGCACACTAGTACTAAGTCCAAAAAGTGCTGAGCATGCAAAGACCAAGTATTGGTTGATAAATATTAACATATCATGTTGTGGCTATTCCAAATTTGACAAGAAACTTAAAGTTAAAAATTAATATCTGTTATTGCACCAGGCAGGTTGATAGCTTGTCAGTCACATGTTTAAACAGCTGGCCTGGAGAGATGAGAGTCTGCTTTTTTATGCTGAATTACTGCACTAATGTACATGGAGGCAGAGTAATATTCAAAGCCTGAACGAAACATCAACTTAAACCATGTTTCATTTGCTGCTTAGTGCTACTTGCTGGTACACAGATAAAAACCAAATAGCGGCAACATAAATTTCACCTGTCCAACCCTCTGCAAACTGCACAGCAACACTGTAGCTGCTGGCATCTCATCTCCCCCCTTCCTTTCCCACCTTTGCTTTCCACGCTCTCTGAGATCAGAAGCACCACAAAATCCCTCTACAGGGTTAAACAGCCTCCCATAGTAGCAGGTCAAAAGCTGCCCTTCTGAACACCATTAGAGAGCCAGGACTGTGCTTTGTAGGGCACTGATGGATCTGTAGAAAATCTGTGCTGGAATAATGCAAGCAGGCTTGATGCTGCTCTTCTATCACCTCCTCTGCCACAGGCAATTCATGTGCAAGAAAATCAAGTAAAATGCCTGTATCTAAAAAGGGACAAATGTCCCCAGAGAATTCTAATCCACATCTCTCATCTCTCAGTTTTATGAAGTAAAGAGATGCAAAACATTGTAACTTAAAAAACAAACAAACCCCAACCACAAACAAGAAATACCTCATACTGATATAAAGCAGAACTTACTTGGTCTTTGGCTCCGCTGAAAACCCGTCCCCTTTGTGTTTCACCACCTATTATTTAATGCTGTATAAATAGGTTACCAAGAGCATTATCTCCGTGTTGGGCCACGTCACCAAATGAATTACCACCACTTAAAATATCACCACCAAAACAACCTCGGGTGTGAAATAAGCTACTGATCACATCATCTACTTAGATAAGGAAGTGCATTGCAGTATCTATGATGGTCACACCCACCCTGTGTGCCCATCATGTAAAAGAAAAGTATTTATCTTCTCCCAGTGCATATTCTGCACGTTGTCAAAAACGCAACTGCCATAATGAAGCTCTAAGTGGAGCGCTTGCAGTTTTCCTACACAAAAAGTGCAGATAAAGTCTTTCACAGGGCACACAGATCACTTAGATCGCCAGCAGCTGCTTAAGCACAACTACTGAATTAACTGCCCCTGACATCCCTTCCAGTCAATCACTGAGCAGCACTCTCCTTTGCTTCCCTAAAGTCACAACTGTTGTATTTCCGCTTCTAAAAAACCATTTCAGTCACTGCACTAGAAAGCCAAGTAAACACAGGAAAGAGTTACTAGAAGATCCCGCATGAGTGGATTCAGCACAAACTCATTTAACAAGGCTGCAATTCCTTCACTCACCATCTTAATCTCACAACAATTGAAACCCGGGGCAGAGAAGTCACTAAGGGAGCCCCAGGGGAAAGGCTTCCTCTGCATTTATCCAAATACCTAATGAAGTCATCAGTCCCCGGATCCCTGTCCGCTGTAAAGCTCATCTAGACAAAACTGGTAAACAGGTTTCTGGAGTTTGGGGCATTCTTAATCTCGGGGGACGTTTGCATATTTTATGGGAGGGGAAACTTCATCAGATTAACTTTGATAAGAGAACAAAGACCCTGATTAAACACAATTCTTTCTATCTAGCACTGAATAACTGAGTTTAATAATCACATTATGATCTCCTAACTCAGACAAAGAATGAGTAATTCATCTTTCACAAGCAAAAAAATTCCATCAAAGGAGCTTGGTTACAACCAAGCAACATCCTCAAATTGTTAAACCGTTGGCAAGATTAACAAGCTTTGATAACAGCAGAGTTTGGAAAAGGTTTCACTTAATAATTTTTTTTAAGAGTTATTTAGATGCAAACAAACAGATCTGGAATTTAAAGTCTCTGCGTGCACATACCCCACATAAGGCCATCAAACACCCCCGGGGCAGAATCAGCTGCAGAATATTGCACCCAGGGGACTTGCCTTGTGTCCACTAATCCCCCTGAATCACTGCTCTCCACTCACAAACTACCAGCAGCTCCTCTTTGCACAAGATTTCTTTTCAAAACAGATTGGATTTCTATACATCATTATGCACAGCACTAACACATGCTGATCGCGGTAACTATTCCCTCCTTATCCCAGGTTCCAGCTGTTGTCTTTAAAGTTACTCTGAGCAAGTCTCCCAGCATTAAGGAGTTTTGCTTCTCAGGTTACCAGGCTCACTGGAGAAGTCACAAGTGTTACTGGCTGAACAATGGCTCCAAGTGGTCATGCAAAAGCAATTTACTTGAGATATCTATTATCTTTTATAGTCGCTTCTACAGATTGACCAAAAACAGGAAGCCCAGCTCTCACATTCCACTGGAATTGTGTAACAGCAATAACAATCTCAAAGGCTGATTCAATGGCATTTGCTCAGATCTATACCAGCAGCTCTCCTGAAAAGAAACCAGTGAGTCCAAGTGATGCCCTGCTTAAAGGTACTGATGCTCTTACAGAGCAGGCACATGCAGCCTGTCCCAAAGAAGCACTAACTGGAGGTCGGTTCCCATCCACATGTTTCACCACTATTTCTACTTAGGAAAACTTTCAACTGGAGCACAGTCATGCCTGCAGAATTGTTACCTCCGTGAGCACTGAGACTTGATGTTATCCATTACAATACTTCCAGCCAGCATCAGGGTGCCCCAGGAAAGGAGAGTCTGAAGCTTTAAGTCCTGAAAAATTCCCTGCTCTTCTCTTCCCCTTCCCAGGCTCCCAACAAGAAGCCATTGTTAGGGAGAGTAGGGTGACACTTCCTCTCCCAGTCCAAATTAGAGATGTATAAAAATAAACCCATACAGCTGTCCCGCGACTTCACTTTATTTCACCCCGCTTCAATTAGAAGTCGCTCCCGTTTCCTCACATTCTCTGCTTTGGGAATACTAACCCGCACAAAAGATAAAAGTGAAATACAAACCGAACCCCTTTTCAGTGCCGCTCTGCGGGAACCCACAGCGGGAAGCGGCACCTCCCCGCCCCTCGGCCGGGTCCTGCTTCTACCAACTCGCACAAAGCCCCAAGTCTGCGGCAGCCGGGGCTCCATCCCAGCGCGGGCAGCGCATCCCCTGGGCCGGGCCCGCCGCGGCTCAGCCCGGGGCTGAACTTTTCCAGGGGGATGAATCAGACAAGTGCCTTTTCATCGCCGCGGGG
>JAHLSL010000024.1:7377303-7424187 GCA_025920805.1 Petroica traversi | reverse complement strand
CACTCAGGGCAGGGCACGGCTCAGCCTCCAGCCGGGGCACGCCCCGTCCCTGTCCCCGCCGCCGTCGGGCTGCTGTGCCGTGGCTTCCCGCCGCTGGTCCCTGCCTTCGTCCCTCTTGTCCTGCGTGTGTTCGTCCTTCTGCTCTGCGTGTACCCCCAAATCCCGCGCATGCCTCACTCCTGCCCGGCAAGCATCCCTCGTTCTTCTCCTGTGTGCAACTCTCCTTTCTTCTCTACAGGCATCCCTTCCCGCTGTGCTCGCGTCCCTCCTCCCGTGCATGACTGTGTCCTGTCTCCCATGCACCGGCAGCCCTGGCTGCCTCAGCCCTGCCACGCAGACAGAGCAGCTCTGAGCTTCCCTTGCAAATCCCCCTTGTGTGCCCAGGAACAACCCTGCGGGGTGATGCTGAGGATGTTCAGGGAAAGCTGGTGGTGGCAGGGAAAGCTCGCACGTTGGGCGAGGAGCTCTGCACAGAGCGGAGCCAGGGTCGGGCAGTCAGTGGAGTGCAGGTGCCTAACCCTTGCACCCTGTTATTCTGTGCTCCTGGGCAGAGAGCATTGCCATGGCCTTTCCCCACGCAGCTTCCAGCTGTCCAATTTGGGATAGGTGACCTCATAACTGTCCTAATTTCTATGTTTGCTGCACAGATATTCACACTGAAAATTGCTAGAAGGGTTCAGGAAATCAAGGGCCCTAGGGACACTTTTGCGTAAAAGTGGTGGAGAACAGAAGTTCATCCAAATAGGCCTTGAACGGAGAAAGAAAAAGCAAACACCTGCTGTGGGAAGAAGGAGGTGAACAGAGAGGAGATGGAGCCAGAGCTGCACTTCGGACCTGGGCCAGAAAAAGGGGAAGTTGTTTCCCCAAATGGGAAACTTCACACTCTTGGCCGACACTGGCACGTCCACCAGGACCAGGAGAAAATGTGGGTTAGGATATGAATGTCTTCTTCTGGTTTTTGGAGAAAAGCAGATGTGCATTCAGACACAAAAACCCCTTTCCAGGCCAGAAAGATGAGACATTCCCATGCCTGGAGGTGACAACAACACAAAGGAATAAATTCATATAACAACCAGAAACACTAATGGAAGGTGCTAGCTCTTGCATAATGTAAGAGCACATCTCATTTTGCTGTTTAACTATTTTCCACCAGTGTCAGAAAAACTGAACTTGCCAAAAGGTGACAGTTACCTAACAGACTATTAATAGGTAAGACACACACCAGCATGAGATCATTCTTTCTCTTCTCTTTCAAACTTAAATAAATGTAGGACATATTTAACTAGAACTGCCCAGTGAAATTGGTTGCAATGAGTACTCAGTTCTCTGTGTTAACAATGTTACAGGTGCACATTTCTGGACCTGAATTGCATAGTCCTATGTTATGAATGTTGATATGAATTATTTACAGAAAGGCTGTCATTCTAATCATTATAACATAAAGCAAAACACATTTTGCTGTCAAAACTGCCAGAAAAATTAATTTTGCAGTATTTTCCCAAAGCTACAAATGACACAGTCTCATAATGTTGTCCCACATGATGGAAGTGACATGGCTCACAGTGGGAGTTTCCTCATCATATTAGCAGGAGCAGCTTCCTGAGAAGAATCAGACTCTCTTCTCATCATGCTTTTATTCTTTTTATACAGTTGGATTTTTCATTGGATATCAGAAACTCTTACATATTCATCAGTTTATTAAGCTGGCTCTTGGAGATAACAGTGGCAATTTTAGACTGATTTAAAAGATTAGTTCAATTTTATGCTCTGTGGTGGTAGTCCTGTGTTTAGATCAGACCAATGCTTCACACTGCATTACAAACACAGCAGAGCTGGGAATATTTGTGATTCTGATTCTGGATTTTAGCAAAAAAATTATACGTTGGATTATTTCTTGTACCCTTCTGCTAGCATGCCAACATAAAAGAATGGGAGACATGAAATCATCTTTGTGAATCTTGACTATTCAGAAAATGCAGATTACACATTTCCATGCCCTGCTTTTGTCCAAACCAGTAGTATGAAACAGGCAACTCTTTGTTCTCTAAATGAGGGAGTAAAGTATTAAACATATTGAACATTTACCCGTTGCCTCTTTATTAGGACTTCCCCATGTCTTCTTGCACAAAGAAAGTTGAGCTATAGTAGACACATCCATTCATTCAGCTACAACTATAGCTTAGTACCCTGATATAATCATCAAGCTCAATTTAATATTTTTATTATGTTCTCAATGTAATTATCGAATTCTGACTAAGAGGTCAAAATATGGAGATTCATTTACACATAAGTAGTGAACACTTTGCAAAAACACACAACTGCACATTCTTGGGTGATTATTTATGGTTAAAAACACTCTAACACAGATATTGGTTTCCCTTTCTTAGGGAAGCTCAGCAATTACTGCTTTGTGAAAGAGTGGAGAGACTTTTTCAAGATCACCTGACAGCAGGCAGCTGGATTCTTATTTCACTGCATCCACAGGTGAAGCAACTGGTGAAAGGTGAAATTTTGGCAAAAGTCACAGGGAAAAACCAGTCCCCTTAAAAAATGTCCCATGGAGATTTTAATCAGAGACTGAAGCACAGGGTGGATCTGGAATATCGGTGTTGGCCAATTCCTGAAATTATATTTGGGACTTTTTCAAAGCCTTTTCAAAAATATTCCTATTTAGAAAATGACAAAGAGCACTGTTTGCACAAAGGGACTTTCCACACAGTGCCATGAGAACAGAGGACTTAGGGCCAGGCAGGAGACAAATATTTCCTACCTGACTTACAACAGGTCCAGGGTTATTTAGTATGACTTTTAAATGAAGTTATAGTTAAATATTTTTGTAGAAAATATGCAGACAGAGGATTCTGACTTCACAAATTACTAGCACATAGCAACTCAGGAGGAAGGAAATAAGCCATACTTTTTGAAGACTTGTTTAAACAGTGCTTCATTAATTCTCCTCCTCAGCCGAGTACAGTGAATTTAACAGGTGTTGGAAAATGCCCTGGCTATAGAACCACAATGGGAGTAGACTGCCTGTTGGATTTTTTTAATTTGTAGGGAAATGGATTTCTATAAATGCAATTTATTGCCATAATGATCACCAGGTAGGTGGAGGGTTGGCCCTGTCATCAGTATGACTTTGCTACTGATTCCAGTGGAAGCTGGATGGGCCTTTAAAAACAGACTTTGACACTGCCAGGTTAATGTTAGTGTGACTCTGTTCCTAGAGAAGTAAAATGAATTTTTACTATCTCTGTTGAAATGTAAGCTTCTTATCTGGCAGCTTAGCAATGCTTCTGCTGCACTGCTTTTCCATTGTATAAAAGTTAAATCACTGCTCTTGGCTGGGTTATCGAACAATGCTGATATCCCGTGGCTGAGATAGCTAAAGATCATCACAGACCCTAAGTGAGGGGTGGTGACAATCAGGAAGAAGGAAAGGAAGCCTGACAGGACAATTAAAAACCTGTGTCTCAAATGCAAAGTAAGCCAGGGAGAGAGAGGAACTGCAAAACACACTGTAGGAGTTCATATGGTTCAGAAGAGGTCTTTAAGGAGTTGGTGTGAAATTCTTCCATTAGAATTAGGGCATCTGTTCTCAACTAGACTTTTGTTTTGTTTTCTGCAAATACTTACACACAACATTAACAGAATATAAGAACTAGGATATTAATGTCAAAAACACTTGTCATCAATCAAGGGGAACAACTGAGTGGTACTGTGAATAGATTAATAATCTGGAACTATTTTTTTCCATTGCAAGAAAGCAGATGGGAATCTGCATAATATTTTGAACTACAGAAAATTGAATTTACCTCCCACTAGAAACATTTACTCAAATAATTCTGGGCACTTCTTTACTTAAAAACAACTTTTGGGAGATAAGTATCAGTGAGTTTATCCATCAAGTTTGTCCAGCACGGGGAATCCGTATTCAAAGTCTACAGAACTCTCTGAGACTCCCCATGTGAGTGCAGATAACCCACTAAAGTTAACAGCCTGCCCCTCTCACTGTCCTGGCTGCCACATAACACATCACCTTATAGGACTCTAGACTGTGTTGTGAAACCATCAGTGCCTCCTATTTAAACTGCTCTTGCTTTGGTGAAGGGGCTGCCCAGGGTCTCATGTTGTCTCTATCCTGCAGTGTATGTTTTATTTGTTTAAAATTGTATTCTTTCTTGTCAAGGAGTTTTTCAGGAATCACCCATCCAGTACTAGGAGAGCTCTTCAGTTTCAACTCATCAGTAGCAAGCCAGAGTTACACATGTCCTCAACTACAGTTTTTTTATGGGTTGAGCTTATAGAGGACTCACTGACCTTCGAAGCACACAGGAGAGTGGGTGACTTAAGATTTTATTTGCAGTCCCTATCAACAGGGTGAACTCCCCTCCTTCACCATTGTGGACTAAAAAACAATAAAAGCTGACAATGAAAAAGAGTTTTTGTCTCTTCTCTTGACTTGATTTTTCAACGCATCAAGGCCAGATCCCAAAAAGCTACTGAATCCACGTTTTCCTTCTCCTAGCTAAGGTACAAGCAACTACTTACAGAGAAAATCATGTTTCCAAAGAACATGAGATGCAGAAGGTCAGACACAGGTAGTTTTGGGCAGAAGAACCAAGCAGAGTTAGCCGCAAACTGTGGAAAATACAGTCTCTGCCATGTAGCTGACAGTCGGTCATTTTTTATCTCAGGGGACACTCTGGTGTGCAGTAACCTGATTATTTCCAGGGCCTGATGTTCTGCAGCCAGCTTCTTATTATTAAATCCTGGCAATGTGCTCAGAGCTGGACAACATTACCCTGGAATGAACTTTTTAGGAGGGGTTTAAAGGGGCAAAAGCCTGGTGGTTTGGCAAGATAGGCATGGGTCAATACATATGCAGCTGGCTTTGAATTGGGGCAAGACTGGAGGAAGCACAACAGCTCCTTATGCAGGCAATTCTGCATGGTGTAGAGAGCTTGGGATGCGATGAACAGGGACTTGTACAGGGCCTCCAAGGCTCTTGAGAGCTTAGTGATGGCCTTCATGCCCGTCAGGCTGGCAGAAATGGCCTTATTTCTCTCCACTCTGCCTTTCTTGGCTCAACTCAAGTTTAAATGAAGTACACAGAGACTATGTGGCAACTAATGAATTATATTCACTCTTTGATTACTGAGGAAGTGTTCTTGCTGCTCAAGGACATGTTTTCCTATGTTCCTAATACTTAATTTATTTGAATCTGCACCAAAAGAGTTGTCAAGTACTGGAATAGGCTGCCCAGGGAAATGGTTGGGTCACTATCCCTGGAGAGATTTAAAAGTCTTGTAGATATGGCACTGAGGGACATGGTTTAGTTGTGGGCTTGGCAACGTGGGGTTAATGGTTGGACCTAATGATCTTAGAAGTCTTTTACAGCCTAAATTATTCTGTGATTCTAATTAATTTTGACTTTTTAGTCCTTCTAGTCTGTAACATATTTCTGAATATTTTGTTCTCATTTCCTCTGGACTTTCTTCTTGATTTTTCTTATTGTTTTGCTGCTCTAAGTTTTACCTCCTCGTTCCTTTTACTCATGCTGACAAAAAGTTTCTTCAGCTCCTACAAAACTCAGTTATCCCACAGCTTCCAAAATCTATGGTGAGCGGAAGCGAAGCAGGGCTGTCTACATTCCTGCAGTCCAAGGCTTGGGAGATGGTGTGGATGTGTGCCAGTGCTAATAAATATGGAACTATTAGTGACGGTGTAAGGCAGGAAAATTGCAGAACAAGATAAGACTCACAGAATTCTCTTACTCTGATTTTGGATAAGGATATTTACCCAGGGAAAAAAAACCAAACAAGTTATCCTTAAAAGCAATGTTCTCTGTGCAGCTGTTTGTGCAGGAGCTGTGCTGTGGGTGACAGGAGCAGGAGCCTGTGCAGAGGGGTAGCTGTGACACACTCACTCCTTGCACCCTGCCCAGCACAGAAGTTGCTCTGCACTCCCAGCCCAGGCTGTGGCTGTTCCCAGCTCTGAGGCCAGGCCACACCACACCTGCCAAACCAAACACCCTCTGTAGCTCCACTTGGGCCCAGGACACACAAAACCCAATGCAACAAACTCAGTGGAGGACTTCCTTTAACAGGTCCAGACACTGCAAGGCTTTATTTGCTTCACCTGAGCTCTGCAGAGCAGAGATCAGGCCCTGATCTGAGCAGATCCAAGGAAGCTGCTTTGCCCTGAGTTGCATCTCCAGGTAGCTGAGTGTGGCTGGGGCAGGGCTGATCCTGCTGATGGAAATCAGAAGGCTCTGGTGGGTACCAGCCTCCTCAGGATATGTGGGTGCATGGGCTGGTGCTGGTGCATTTAGCCCACATTTATATATCCGTGCTTTGCATTCTCTAAACTTTATTGCCAAGGACACAGCAGGAAGGAGAGAACTGTTTGAAAGTAATGTGACTTTTGTGGTAATTGTGTGTGGGACAGGACAGAAAGCAAAGGAACTCCTTGTTATAGACAAGAAGAGCATAAGGAACTGCAGAGACAGGGCAAACAAAGATCAGTCTAGGGTTGTTCAGGTTCATGACATCCTGCTGTAGGATTTGGGACAGACTAGCTACCCTTTGCAAAGCACTTCCAGCCTTATCTCCTGCTATTGTCATTTCTGTTTGTTGTAGAAAAGCAAATTTTAGTGCTGGTCACACTGGGATTTCTCTCCATCCATCTACGCAGGATCCCAAGAAGTAGAGAGGGTGTAGCCACAGTGCATGGAGCAGCTGCAAGCTGTGCAGTGGAGTTTAACCTCATTTCCAGCCCCATCAGTGGTGCCTGGCTCCATCCCCCAGGCACAGGAGCATGGATCAGTCCTCCAGGCAGCAGCATGCAGTGCATTGCATCCAGCTGGCAGCATTGCTTCGCCTTCCTGACCCCACCACTGCACTCCCTGTGCTTAGCTCTTGCTGCTCCAGTTTTTGCTGATCTAGACGAGTTAAAATTAATTTTTCTCTTGGTGCCTGACTCTAGGCAAGATTATTAGATAGCTGGGTCACTGCAGTCTGTGACTGTCAGCTGTTGAAATCATTTGCACTGGGCTCTGGGCTGGTAACCCACTAAATACCCAATTCTGATGACTAACCAGCACCAAAACTCTTGTAAGCTTCATTTTAAAAACAAGGAGTTTTATTCAAAGAGAACAAGAAAATGCATTTCCATGTTGTAAAATGATTGGCCTTCATGTGTCAAGAGCCCAGCTCAATTTCCCTCTGCTCTGCATTCTGGAATCATTACCACACCTCTTTCCAGTAGTGCAGAAAGTCTTTTCCATATGCCTCCACTTCTGCCAGTAGTCTGTAGCTAGTGTTTAATGTCTCCTAGGCAGGAGGAGATGAGGACAAACCAGCAGCTCTACTGTGATGACAACAACTGTAGAAAACATAAAACCTTTCTCCAGAAGCAGTCCCCATCTCTGAAAGCAAGCCCAGTCCTGCAGGGAGTGCTTCAACCCCTCTGAGGAGTGTGCAGCCTTGGAAGAATCTGTGAAAGGAGCTCATAAAAAGCTTCCCAAAAAAATTCTCTTTGGCCAGAGCAGCATTGTACCTCATCCTGGCTGAGGGAGGAGGGCTAGGCAGTGAGGAAAATGCATAAAGTTAAAAAGTTAAAAATTCATTTGGACAGATAATTTCTTTCTGAATTCATGATAAAACATGTTTTGCATGGATATTTGCTTTCACAGCACTGAAGGACATTTGTGCCTAATGAGGTGGGTGAGCAGAAACTTCATCTTCTGCATTCACATAATTTGCATCACAGGACTTTTAAGTGGACACTGCCCTGGCATTTCACATTCCAGCCCAGCAACAGTTCACAGGTTTTGACCAATGTGCTCGATAAAAAAGTAATTTACTGGAAAAGGACAGTAAATAGCTTATAAAAAGTGTTTCTCAGCATCAGCTGCAGACAGGAATTCCTCCCATGAGCCCCTCTTGCTCCCTTTGTTGGAGCTGATAGGGACGTGCTGGATCAAAGGGAATTCATAGCTGCTACATGGCTTAAAAACAGAAGAAAATAATACTCTTGTGGAAAAAAAAAAAAAAACGGGTTCTCTAGTGGGCTGGGCACAGGCAGAATTAGAAAACAGGCTGTGTTGTCCTCAAGCAAGGGCATTCCATGTTGTTCTGCTTCTGCAGCAGGGACTGACAGTCTTTTGAAGGGTAGCAGATGAGAGCAGTGAGAAGTCCTGTGCTCCTGGTGCAGGACACCTGAAAAGACCAGCCCTGGCCATACTGACCTGTACAGAAAGGACAAACTGGATCTTCAAAGGGCACTCTGGGCCCCTGCTCTCAGCTGTGCCAAGCCAAGGGTATTCCCCAAACCATCTGCCCCAGGCATTTGATCACCTCAGTGTCTAAGGACTGGCTCTCTTCACCTATTTTGGGTCCCTGTCTTAGCAGCCACTCCAGCAGAAGAGCCCAAAGCTCTATTTCTTTAAACATGCAGCTGTTTGACAAGGGGTGTGTGGTCCAAAACTTTTCCAAGGGCCGCACAAGCAGGAGAGGTGCCAAGTGCAGCCCGGCTCGTGTCCCCAGGAGCTGCTGTGCAGGGTGGGGTCTGCACTCACAGCTCTCCTGACCTCAGTACCTCCTGTGCCCCCATGGAGAAAAACAGGCTTTAGAGCATCGCTAAGTACCCCAGACAGAGTAGGGCACTCCTCTGATGGACAAAGTGACATAAATCTGTCCCACACAGATCTCATTTTTGACTTGGCAGTGGGAAGAGTTTTGATCTCTTCCTGCTTTTTGTTGTTGCTGTTGTTGTTTTGCCATTATCTGTCCTCACTTTTCATATTTTTGATGTTCCATCCAGACCAACATCAACTGCTATGACAGCTGTGAATAAAAGCCTTTCTTCTAGAAGTAGGGCAAGCAACATTTGGCTTTAGTTTTGATTTTCTCCCAAACAGTTTTACAATTGACTTAGTTTTTGTGTTCACACATGTATCTCATAAGAAATTTGAGAACGAAGCACTGCCAAAGGCATTAACACATAAAAACATTTTTCAGCCACTAAATATCCCCTCCTGATCTGTGAAAAGAGGTTTTTTTCCTTTCATTATACTCTTATGGTCGATCAAATTGGTACTAGAAGAAAATCTGAGGTAGCTTTCTCTGTCACATAGCTGCTAAGTGGCTCATATTTACTATATCTTTTGAAACACACTGTTTTTGGTGGTGATGACATCAGTACTGTCTGATGGTTTTGTCAGGCCAGCTAGCCATGGAGGCAGCTTGAAAAACATGACCTTGTTTACAAGTGATTGTAAAGGCCTGTGTTCCCTGTGGGTTTAATTCCTGTATTAATGCAATTATTAAGGATTGTCTAGAAAGGGCTGTTTTACAAAGAGTTGGGAATCACACATTATGAGAAGTCCTGATGGAGGGCAGTTTGTCAAAAACTGCTCCAGCATGGGTCCCTTCCACCAGGTCAATCCTTCAGGAAGAGGCTGTTCCAGGTGAATGACAGAAAGTGTGGAGTCAAGCCAAACTCAGCAAATCATCCCAAATCCTGGGGAATACAAATTCTAACCACAGATTCAAGTGCAATATTTCAAAGCACAATCACTTGACACTTCTTTTTGAATGTGAGGTTAAACACTTTAAGGAGGCTACAAGTGTTGAAAATCTTCAAGCTGATGCAAAACAAGTTATTTATTTTCATTCCAACTACAACTTATCCTTTTCCTGTTTCGTTCTGCCAGCCAAACTGGGAAAAATAATCTAATTTCCCCACTGGGGACCAGCCTCACAGACCTGGGAGCTGGAAGATGTGCCTTGTAGCACACACTAAATAAAACCTTTGCCCTGCAATTCAAACAAGCCTGTAATGGTTTTACATCCCCAGCTGGGAGGAAGGTTTTTCCACATACATGCAGCTTTCTGGTGCATACACAGCTCCTCAGGTTTAAATGTCAGCTTGAGACTGGCATCTTCTTTCCATCATGATAGTGATCTTCAAGTGAGGGAAACAGTTCTTCCCCTAGCAAGTCCACCCTATCTAATGCCACCCAGCTTCTTAATCCTTGCAGCCTCTGAGTTGGATATTCTTCTTGGCACTGCCCAACATTTTTTTGTTAAGACTTGCAATATTTTGCATAATTTTTAAAAATGTTAACTCTTCTTGAACACTCCTGCCTTTCACTCTTTATTCAGAGTATTTAGATAATTTGGGATAATGATGATCATATCACCTGTGCCATCTGACACAGTGGGTGCTGATCCACACATGCAGATTCTCAGAACCATGACTATGGAGGCAGCAGTGGCATCACTGAGGGGCACAGGAGGATGATGGGCTGTGAAAGGTCATGGCAACACAAATCCATGTTTTCTGCAGACAAGCCCCTGGGTGACACGTATGCTGTGATCCAGGTGGCCTTTAATTACAGTTTTTCCTTCTGGACATGGATTTGCCAGGGGCTGCCAGTGCCTCTGTCCCAAACTGCCCTTTGGGATTTGCCCTTGGCATCATGTGCAGCTCTGCTTTATCAGTGTGGCCACTGCCTCCACCCCAGGACAGATCACTCTGTTCCCAAGGGAGGCCTCCTCCACAGTGGGAACTGCTGTGAAACCCTGGAGAGAAAAGCTTTGATCTTTATCAGCATGAAAATAAAGACTCCTTGGAGGCCACCCTTCCCCAGCTGCTGTGGCCAAGTGGAGCTGCAGCCGTCGCTGGCAGTTCTGGCCAGGCCAAGGGAATGTTCACTCGTGGCAGGGGATTAGGATAACACAACTGTTGGGACAACAGCTGGGCAGGCTGGCCCTGGGTGCAGGCAGCTGCCTGTGCTGTGGCCAGCCAGGTTGGCTTATGGAATCACCTGTTGCATGGGGTGCTGCTCCTCTCAGCCCTCTTGCACACCCACTCATGTGCTGAAGTGATTTTTCATTGCTATTTTTAAAAGCATAACTTACTCATGCAAGAGTGTAGTACTTCCTCACTTGCTGTATGAAAACCATGGTTCAGCTGGGGACGATCCATCCTACTGCTTGCCCCTCCATGGGCTTTCTCTTCCCTTTTCCTCACACAGTGCTCAGTGTGGAAGAAAACAGGCAGTGGGAGAAGTCGCACGTGGTCAGTCCAGGATGGCTGAGACCAGAGGCTGCAGTTATCTCTAAAGGGCTACAAAAACACATCTGCCCAACAGGGTGCCAGCTGTCAGCAGATCCTCCCCAGGATCTCCTTTACTGCTTCTCTGGCCTTGACCATGAAGTAGTTGATCTGAGCTGTTCCCTGCTTCCTCCACATGCTGCTGGGCAAACACGCTCTGTTCATTTTTTATTGCCCGTGCTATCTCTCTCCTAGCAGCACAATTATCTGCTGTGTGTATAATACACCAGGTCTCCTGTAAAACTGCCTGTTTATGGTTCTGTCAATGATGACTATTCCATGACATTTCTGTACCCTAAGGAGGCACTGACAGGAGGATCAGGGATGGCAATACTCCGTGGTGAGGGATTGAGATGAGGGAAGAATTAGACAACCCACCAGTGCAGATGTTGAAACATCCACACATCAGTCTGCTGGTCTGTATCTTTTCACTGCCATTTTTTGCTGTCCCTGGTGAGCTGGAGAGAGGTTTAAGTGTGTGATAACCACCTGTCCTAAAGTGAACAGTGTCAGGAATCATCAAAGTGCAGAAAGCGAACCACAAACCAAGGGGCCTTATTGTGCCACAATGCATCTCCAGAATGCTTTGCCAAGCTCAAAACCCTCTGAAACCTGATGTCATGCAAAGTGAGGATGCTTTCAGGAGTGAGAGTTGATATAGCAAGGGTCACCCACGCAACCAAGGCACCATTTGGTCAACAAGGCAGCCACGCACTCGCTGGGGGTGGGGGTTGAAGCTGCTCCCATGCTCACCTTCCATGAGGGAAGATGGGGATGGGGTCTCTTCCTCTGCTGCCCATCCAGTCAGGCTGATAGAAGAGGTACTGTGACTTAGCAAATTAGTAAGTGATATAAAACTCATGATAAGGAAGGACTGTGACCCCATCTGCCATGCAAGTACTTACTAGAAGGGTATAAAGGGTAATGCAGGTCCATGGCCTTGACTCTGCCCAAGGGGAGATGTGCAAGAAGTCCTGCTAAGGTCAGACTGGCTCTTTCACAAGCAAAAAAAAAAAGAAATCCATGAAGGGAAAGTATAAGTGTCCTTCTTTTCTTCTAAAAGAAACCTCAGTGCTGGCATTCAGGGAGACCATGGGTTTCTGCAGCTCCCTCAGCCTGCTCTGCCACAGCCCAGCTTGCCCATGGGGCTCAGCATGGCTGTCTGCACCATCACAGTGCTGAACATGCATTTTCTCAGCTGGCAGGGGACAAAACGTGCTGGAAAGCACAGATAAAGGTTTTGAATTCAAAGAGCTTAAGGCAAATAAGAACACCGGGGGAAAAACAAGAAACTAAAGGTGCACTTACTGTACCCTTGAGCAGGCACAGAGGAGGGAACTCAGAGGTCAAAACAAACCAGAAAGAGAACATGTCTGGGTTAGCAAGACAGGGAGGAGAAAAATATTTAATCTTGAGCAATCAGAAGCATTTCGTTCAACCTGAACATTCCTGTGTTTCCTGACTCTATATTTAACTCCCCTTATACTTAAGGTTACTTGTAATGGAAGAAATGCATTTAAAAATCTTTCATTGGAAATTCAAATAATTACAGAGGTCCTCAGGTGAAACAAAGGGAAAAACAGAAGACATAGCTGTTGTCAAAATCTTGAGTACTTTTTGTTCTCCCCAAAGGCCTTTGTGTGCTCATTTTTTGAAGGGGAGTTATGAGAACTACTCATGAACAGTAGCTCTGGGACTATCCAGGTGAAGAAAAAATCATTAAAGATTTTAAGAAGAAAGAGGGAGCTCAAGCCTGTACCTGTGCCCTAGTGTGCACGTGATGAAACAGGTTCCTGACCGCCCTGAACTGATGGCTTATTTGTTATGAACATACAATCACCCACCTGCAAATAGCAGTGGGAGCCAAGAGTTCATTAACCTTTGCATCTGGCAAGGGCTCATACCCAAAAAAACCAAATAAACCCCGCTGGCTTAGCTTTTGGACTATCCAGTGCTGGAGGCAGTGATGAGAAAGCAGAGCCTCTTTGCCACGGAGCAAGAGAGGCTCAGCAGCTCAGAGGTTGTTGGTACCAATGATGTGCCAAGCAAGGGAGCCTGGGGTTTTTGGATTCTATGTTTTTTAGGGTAGGATGGTGCCCGACACAGCTGGGGCCTAATCTCCTTTTGAATGTTGATGTGGGAGTTGCCCTTTAGCACTTGTAAAGTGAGAGGCAGCTCAGCCCGAGGGTGGTGGTGCAGTGAGGGGCAAAGGGTGTGACATGTGGCACTTTTCCTTCCCTTCTCCCTGCCAGGACCCCTCCCAGCCTGTGGACTTTGTAGCAGTGTTTTCCAGGCTGCCTGTGTGAGAGCACTTGGAACTCATAGTACAGTACTTTGCCCCCTGTTCTGAAAAAAGGATGTAACTTTTCCAATAGCTAAAACATGAAGCAAACAATTTAATTAAGAGGGCTCTTTGGTTATTAAGAGTTTTGGAGAGCATTTTTAGATTCATGAGTTGATTACACAGAGTATGGATGAAAAGAGCAAGCATGAGTGTGTACAGGGTTCCAGCACAGCAGAACCTGGTACAAACAGGCTTTTTCCCTTTCCCTTCCCAGGGCATCCCCCCTGATAGCCATGCATCCTAAGGATTATGGTGCCTGGTGGGAAGCACTCAGGAAAGCTGTCCCACCCTGCACTGGCAGCTTTCAGAGTTAGATCTACCTCACAGCAAAGCTTCAGATACATTAGAAAAGCAGTGTCAGCATTAGGAAAAAGGTGTCCCTCAGCTAGTGTGGCAGTCTCAGTTTGGACTTTACCTTGGACTGTATCCACTGCAGGGCAAAGTAAGTCAAGCCTTGAAATCAACTTCATAATGGCTTTTTATATCAGAGGTGTTTTGATCCTGATAAGATTTTAAGTTACCGTACACCAAATGCCAGAAGTTCCTTGAACCATTATCCTTCAGTTTCAACACCACCATTCCATGGGAGGGTGAACTCCTGCACATGGTAGTGAGGTGACAGAGAGGAGAAATCAGTTTTGTCACTCCTCCCTGCCTGACACAGCAATCCTGGGAGCACAACCCATGGGCGAGCAGTGGGGAACTTCCACATCCCTGTAGTGCTGCTGGACAACTGGCCCTCAAAATCCAACACATGCACAAACCTGTGACACAACCAAGAACTGCCACCCAGTTTCCCCCCAGGGAGAAGCTTTTCCTGCCATGTCCCTCCTTCACATAGAAGACACCCTGTGATGACCATGGCCTCTATTGTAAATAAAGCATCTGACCCTCAAACAATATGAATCTGCAGCTAGATAAGGATGCACTCTGTGCTGAATAATGTGGATTTTCCTGATAATGCAAGTTGGGTTTTGGACCAGAAATACAGGGGAGCATCACCCTTCAGAGCAGCAGCACCAAAACAGATGAGCTCTTTGCAGTCTTTGCTGTGTCACACTCCTGCCAGAGAGGAGGTATAGAAACCACCTTCAAGTGAGTTGTAGCCTGATGCTGATGTGCCCTTTGGACATGGGCCAGAGTACCAAGAACCTGCACAGTCCCTACTCAGAGTATCACCAGCAGCCAGCATCAGTCCTACAGCACAACAGGGACCCCCCTGGGCTGGAGTGAGAGCTGGTGAGTGCTGTGTTCTCTCTAACCCTGAAAAGGTCTCCCACAGCACTACAGAGAAAGCTGGAGGTCCGGCAGCACTGCTCGGCCTAATACCCTGCAGAAAGTCCACACAACTTTCATGCTGCCAGTGCCTAAGGTCTCATGGCAGTCATGATGCTCTCTCTCTTTTTCTTTATTTTCTTTACATTGTACTTACTGTTTCCATTTAAATAATAACCTTCCTGTTACTCAGCATAGCCAGAAAAATCACTCATGTATCCGAGAAGGAAAGGCCTGATTCATCCGTAGGATTTTGGATGTCAGTGGCAGTAAATCAGTGGCATTTTCCAAATATGAGCTGCAGAACAAGGACTGAGCAGCAGCCTGTTTCAGCTGTGCCTGTGATTCCTTTGTTATGATTCACCTTATACAAATATCCAAATAAACAAGTTTGCTGCCAGGAATATTCTGGTGAGAGGCAAAACATTGAAAAAAGTCACTGAACTCTCTCTCTGAATTGAGAAATCTCTTCCTGACAATTTGATCATTGAGGGTGCCCTGGCTTGTGCCCCAAGACTCTCTGTGCCCGAGGCAGGTACCCACACCACGTGCTTGGCACAGTGCACAGTCACACCAGGAATATGCACAGCGTTTTCTTGGCACAGCTCAAGGAAATTTTCCACTGTGCTGTCTTTTTGAATCCTTACATAGAAAAGTACCATTAAATATTCTTTCAATATTCCCTTCGGTTTTGCTGATCCTGGTATCTGGATGCAGATGATCTTCTAACCAGGACTTTTCCACTATAACAAGGATTTCTCCCTTATCAGAGATTTCCACAGCCTCTTTTATTTCTTGATAGATTCTATCTTTCTAAAAAAGATAGCTGATTTCCCACTTACAGTGTCCAATGTATCAGCAGATCTGGTGATTTCAGTAGATCAATGAATATCTAGCACTGCTCATGCTGATGTGGACAAAGCCCTCCTGTGTGTGTCCCCCAGTGCCAGGTTTAGAGTGTGACAGCACAATGTGGCCTCTTGACTCAGAGTGAAGCCACCACAGTGGTGTCTGCAAGAATTTAGTACAGTTGCATGGGCTAGCAGCTTGCAAAATATTTGAGATGCTGAAATATATCCCAAAGGCAAAGAAGACAACTGCTCTGGACAGGCTGACAAATGAGTCTGTTACCCTCTGTCCCTTAGCAGATCTTGTGCCATTTATTAACTCCTGTCAGAAATGGCTCAGGGCTGATCCCCTGGGTATAATGTTCTAATTTCTAGGGGTTACACATATGGGTCACATAGAAGTCCAGGGCCTGGAGCACACACAGTCTGGCTCTGCAGACTCTGCAGCCAGCTACAGCCATTGCACAGGAAAGGGGGTCCAGGCAGGGTGAAAAAAGAGCAGAGAGAGAACCCTCCCCCAGATTCAGAGCCATAGATTCTCTCCTTTTTCTCCCACTTAAAGAATTCATTGAGCCTTTCTGAGCTTGGGCTATTTGTATGTTTGCCTTAACATGTTGGTTAAGTTGTTACTTAGCAGGTGTTCCAGAAAAAGAAAAGAAAATACCTCCAAGGTATTTTTAAATGTATATAACTGTCTAAATCCCTTTTTTCTAGATGTAGGCTCAAAACTAAAACTATTCCTTCTCATTTTCTTCAGACAGTGCACACTTCCAGGGTACAGAAATAGCCCAGCATCCCTTTTCAATAGTTTATGAGTTGCCAATTCATGCTCATTGAGTCCTGTGTTTAGAAATCATCCAGAGCAGCAGGATGTATGTACCAGGCCCAAGAAGTCTGTTTTATTTCGTACACGTCACTATTTAGACCAGCTGTGCTTGTGAGATTTCCTCACATTACTGCTATTGTGAGAAGAGCAAAAGACACTGAAATATTCTATTTCAGAATGCTGCTAAATGAAAATGTTTGAAGTCTTGATTGCAGAGCAAAGCCTCTCTAATCCAGAATTAAGGAACTTTCCCTGGAGCTACGTGGAGGTTTCAGGAAGTCATTCAAAGGAGCAGTTTTTGCAAAGGGATGAGGTTCACTGGAGGACCTTTTCCTCTCAAACAGGTCTTGAGTTTTTCTGAAAAGAGATGAGTGTTCTATAAGAGTTGTCTGCTGATTATTTTTGTACTATTTCATAAGATATGTGCCACAAGGACGCGGGGGAAGGGGTTTGCAGGAGCCCACACGTGGTCCCACCCAGCAGGGAAACCCTGCAACCTTCCCTGCTGACAAATGGCACAAGGAGATAACTCACAGAAATAACGACCATGAAAGAACCTGGGGAAGGAGCAGGGGCAGATAAACATGCAGAGGCACTGAATGCCACCATCCTTTCTCCAACAGAAAAGAAGTTTTCATTTATACGTCAACATTCCTGACTGTAAAAGAGAAATGTACAATGAAAATATTACAATAGCCATCAAGTGCTAATAAAAATATAAAAAATTATTCATTCGTTATGGGTCTGCTGTTGAGCCAACAAGCTCCATGCACCCCTGGCTGTGGAGTTCAGCTGTGCTGCTGGCTATCCTAAAAAACAAATCCTGCTCTGGCTACAGCTCCCCAGCCGTGACTCACATTCACTTGCTGCTGAGAAGGGCAAAGGAATTTGTCTCTTTCAGAACTCTTGAAACTAAAAAGCCATCTTCCACAGTAATTTGAAATATTCCAGGAAAGTTATTCTTTCATACATAATTATTCTTAGCTGTTTAAAAACTTGATTAAAATGGCCAGCATTTTTCAAAACAGAAGTGAAATTGCAAAGGATGTTAAAAATTTCAGTCTATTTTCTCTAAATCTTCAGATTTGCTCAAATGCAACCATTCTCATTTTGCCAGTTATCAAAATATTTTGCAAAAAATCCAGGATTTCCCTAATCCTGCATTTCTCATTATTTGTTTCTGTTTAAACTGAAAAAAAAAATCCTGTTCTTTCCTGGATAAATGAGGGATGAACTGAGAGGCAGACTGTCCTCCTGTATCCTGCCTGCTCCAGGCAGCAGGCTGTAGATGACCTGCTAAACTGGGAGCAGAGGGATTCAGGCATCTATGCAAAGGAATCACAACTGGCCTGGGAATGCTGTCACCATATGAGATGTGTGTGGCTATATCAGCCTAAAAGCAGCTCTGCCTGCTGCATTCAGGCACCCCGATGCAGGAGGAGCAGAGCATTTCCACGCAGGCATCATCAGACATCTCCATAGGTCGTTCCCTCGGGGTGTAGCCCAGAGCAGAAAGTGCAGTCTGGAGGGAAGATGCTCCCTGGGGCATTGCCTTTCACATCCAGCTCTCTGCAGCAGCCAGTGCTGCTGCAAATAATAACCTCCAGGCAGGCAGGAACTTCTCAAGTCAGGCAGAGTTTGCCTGGAAATGCCCACGTGGTGTGATAGGAAGCATGTGACAACAACACCAGACCAAGGATGCAGGCTCAGGGTCCAACTGTGGAGCCAGGCTTAGGGATGGAGTCATCACAGCCCTGCTGGGGCTTGCTCTGGAAAACCTTTCATACCCCAAAAGCAAATAGGATCGTCATTTCAGGCCTCTGTGAAAGGATGGCAGGAGCTGAACTTTTCTCCCCTACCAAATACAACTATTTAGGAGGCCAAGCCCTGCCCAGACTGGGGGGGAGCACAAGCCAAGCTGTTCATGAGGTGATGCCCTGTGTCATTCCTGGTGTGTTATGATTACAAGTTACTAAACTAAGCTCAACTGGCTGACTAAACTAGGCTCTACTAACTGTCCCCAGATGCCTTTCCTTCCCCCATTCCCTGCACAGCCTTTTCCCCCACACTGCCAGAGGTGTTCAAGGTGAGGAGCAGGAGGCCCCAGCAGTGCAGGCAGCCTTGGGTGGCTGACCCAGCCTGTGCTGGGTGCCATCTCATGTCTTTCCTCCCCACTTCTTTATCTTCTTGTGTTCTTGCAAACACTGCAAATCAGTGTTCCCCCAGCAGAGCTGGCTTCTTTTCTGGACCCTTTTAGGGCAGCAGTGAGAGAACCTTTTAGGGTGCGTGTGAGAGACAGCAATACAGGCTGAAGTTATGGAAAGGCAGGGCTGTAAACCAGGAGGGGCAAAGGAAAATTTCTTTTGTTGTTTTTGGATTAGCTCACCCAGAGTTTCTCTTTGTTTTTCTGCCAGGGCTGCTCTTAAATGTCTGACTGTACACTTTTCAATGCTTATTGAAAGATCATTGCTTCCCACAGCTCAACATTTTTTCCACCCAGCTCATAAGCCCTCCATGCCATGCAGCTCCCCGCAAGTGCTCTGCAGCCGGGGGTAGGGCCCTGGGGCGGCTCCCGGCGATGGGAGAGTGAGAGCATCTCAGCAAAACGCATCCTGCTCAGATTCGATCAGCCACAAAGCTGTGGAAGTTCAGAGGAAAAAAATCAGGTGCTAATGGCCGTGAACTCAGTGATAACTTGGTGAGGACTGGGTGTGATGGGGCTGCTTCCAGCTGGGAAATTGCCGTGGGGTCAATTGAAGGAAATAGCAGAGGTGGTGCCTTGGAACAGCCTGTACTTGCAGGCAGTGCTGGCACGGGGCTGGGACAGGCTCACCCGTGGGACATCATTCCCCAGCCCAGGCTGCTCACGGGGGTGCTGCCTGCTCCCCCAGACATGCTGCGGGAAGCTCTGGGTGTCAGGGTGCTGCTCTGCTCCCCCAGACATGCTGGGGGAAGCTCTGGGTGTCAGGGTGCTGCTCTGCTCCCCCAGACATGCTGGGGGAAGCTCTGGGTTTCAGGGTGCTGCCCTGCTCCCCCAGACATGCTGCGGGAAGCTCTGGGTGTCAGGGTGCTGTCCTGGGTCTCCTGGCTCCTGTGCAAAGCTCTTCACAGCAGCCTCAGCCTCAGACTAAGGTTAAGGAAGGTTAAGGCCAGCAGCTTCTCCTGAAATGTGAGTTTGTGGCAAGAAGTTTTCATGGGCTCAGAAGAGTTTCCTTCCTTGGGCTTTCTCAAGGCCAAGAGGGACAACTGGCAGGCTTGGAGGGAATATGCTGTCCTGCCACAGCTTTCATCCTCAGCCTTAAATGCTGAATGCTCTCTTCTTTGCTGTCACCCTCAGGGGTCCTTTAATTTTAATGGTTACAGGGAAAGCACAGGCCAGGCAAGGAGCATGCTGGGCACGTAAATCCTGACTGAGAGCACGTGCACCTTAATAAGGTTTGAAATCTCACTCTGGCAGATTACCTTGACCCCTATGTGTCTGCAAGGAGCACCAGCAGGCGGAAAGGCACTGGGGAAATGGGATGCCACGGGTGGAGGGAGCTGAGCAGCTCAGTCCTCTGGGCTGGCTACCATGTCCTGTACAGCAAGGTCAGGGGTGTCCCCAAATGGGGCTGATGAGAAGCAGGAGCCTGGAGCTGCTGCCCCTCTCTGCAGTTAAACTGACAGCCTCGTGTAGTACACGGGGCTGATGTTCCTTTCCTTGCCTCTGAGTGCAATTGTGCTTCAAAAGTGGTTTTTTATTTCTGAATCTCACAGGAGCAACCTGTGTTCAGTCATCAAGTGGAGTGGCCTCCTTTTGTTGCTCTTAAGTGCTTTCAATCCATGTGCCTTGCTAGGAAAAGCACTGTCTCCCGTAAGAAAGAAATACATACGGTAAATTCAGAAGCATTTTAGGCATCCCAGCAGAGCACTAAGACGTTTAAGATGTATTTGAGGAAAGCTGCCCTTTGTTGAACTGTTTCATCATGCACTGTTTAATGCAATTGCTGTCTCCTTGCCTTGAATAATGTATGTAATAGCCAGTGTCAGTTGTGGTCCCTGGTGTGTGAAAAACAAACAGCAGAGATGGTCGGGGCTGGCTGTGGTCAGGAGGCACGGTGCTTCCACCCTCATCTCCTCGGGAGAGGAAGTCAGCAAACACTGGCAGCTCTCATAAAGTAAGGAATTAATGCACCCTGATGTGCACACAGTGAATATTGGGCAGACACATGCATCCTCTGTCAGCAGTCAGTATTTGCACCCAGCTGAGGTGGCATGTGCTGTGTGCACCAGCAGCTGTGAGAGGGGCTGCAGCACCTGGCAGGGGGCACTGGGAACACGGCAAAGGTCTTGCTGCCCTGGGGTCCTACCTGCCAAGTATCAGGATCAGAACTGCAGGAGATGAGGACTTTTCCCAAGTGATATTTTGTTCTGGTGGCTCCAGGAACAAGAATCATCTAGGAAAAATTATCCATATGGTTAGGTGAAACATGGATTGTGTAGGTAACAGTGAACTGTGGTGGAGGGCTACTGAAGGAGACTGGAGCACAAGGGACAGAGTATTAAAGCAAGGACACAGGGCTGCAGCAGAGCAGCCAAGAGAATAAAAAGGTATTAATAAACATTTTTTCCACTATGATGCAAAGCAGGCAATAAACACAGTCAGTGGAAACTGGAGGAATTTAAAATGTTTTAATAACAACCTCTCATCTTATCAAGGGGATTTCCCCAGTGCGTCTCAAACACTTTACCAATGAGTTTAATACCCCTTATGCTCAAAAAACAGATAAGAAAAATGAGGCTCAGATGTGCAAAAAAACCCAGCTATCAGCCACAGAGAGCTCCTGCCCCACACCAAGTTCTGCCCCCACACACTCAGAGTGCAGAGGTGCAGGTAGCAAAATCCTTCTTCTCAACACACATGGCCCAAAGCGTGATGAAAATGGCAACATTCCTCAGTTACATATTCCTAATGCTCCACAGTCTGGCTGCCACCACCCTTGGCATCATGAGCCATGACACAAGGAAGGAGACAGTGCAGCACATCGAATACACAGGAATTATTCTTCCCACCTTTTGAGACTGAGATGTGCCAAGTGCACAGAAATGTCCACTCTGACTTATCTGAAACATCCCCTGAATTATCAGATTATCCTAAATATTGCAGCTCAAGTGAAAGGTGAGAAGAGGACAAAGAAAAGCCTGGATCTTTTCTGTAAAACTGTTGGTTCTTTGCACTGATTCCATCACAAGCCAGGCATGCTGTCCTGCAGATGTCCAGACTGTTTTGCTAAAATTTTATTTTCAAATGGAAGCAGCATCTTGACCAGCACTGGTTCAAAAACCTGCAGCATCCCTGATGCCAATGACAACATTGGCCAATTCAGCTGGTGGGCAGCTTGCTGCATCCAGCTGATCATGTCACGGTAAGAAACCTGTTGTGATAATTCCATCCTCTTAACCACCAGCTGTTCCTAAATTTCTCTGTGGCAGGTTTGAAATTAGCTACTGTTTGCACAGTCCTGCTGCTTGACAGCTGCAGAGAGGACAGGTTTCACCAGTTGCTACTGGGCACAGCTGTCATGTTCACTGGTCACCCTCAGCCCCCTCACGCGGCACAAGCCTCACTGGAGCTTTGGGCACCATCTCAATGTAAAAGTGCAATAACAGAAATGATGTGTTTGTGCGCTCTCCAGAATCCCAAGGAGGGAACCCTATGACACAGTGCCCTCTCTTTTATTTCTGGAGTTTCCTGCCGGAGTGCAAAGCTCTAAGGCTTTCAAAGGGTCTGAGCTTCCTTGGGTACTAATGCAGGGGAGAGAGAGAAGGCAGCAAAGTGCCCTACTTCTTCCTTTTATTTTCATCCTGGCCTGACAACGCGTTGCTGCCGCTAGCACATCTCCTTTCCCGTTCCCTTTTATTAGCAAATGCACTTTGACTGGTTGAATGATTCATGCAAATAATTAACCAGGCCACATTAGGCAGCTTTTCTCTTCCTGTGTTATCTTCAAATGAAGAGGTACTTTTTTATTGATGTATTTGCTGACTGTAACTGCTCAGTGAAAAGGCTGTGACTGCTTGAGATGGGAGTTGTTTGTGAGCTGCTGTGTGGTTGGACTGACCTGTCTCTGGGCAAGAGAGGGGAGCAGACAGGCATGGAGCAGTCTGACCCATTTGTACTGGAAGCCATGGAGTAACCATTGTCCCTTCTGTCTCACAAGTGCCCTGATTTGCCAGAGCAGCAGCCACTGTGAATATTATCATAGGCAAAGCCCTGCACCCACGAATGTTTGCACAAGTGGGACAAGAAAAGGTGACACATAGTTGAACATATCATATCAAGTGAACATTTTGCAGCACTAGGTCAGGTCAATTGCTCATCCACCATCCATTTATGCTGCAGGAGAGATTTCAGTCAAATGAAAATCCCAGATTCAATGCACCATATTCACAGTCATTCTGTGAAGGCAGAACTAAGACCTTCCACGAGTTTAGGCAGTCCTTACCTGTTACGAAATCATCTAGATTTTGTCCAAGTACCACATTTTTCTAGCAGTTTATCCATCTAGTGTTGCACTTTTATTTTTTAGATGAGTTTCAGTGCTGGTTGTGCAAAATTTAACCGTATCACTGAGTCTGGAAGCTCCTGATATTATAGAAGTACACGCAATTCTGTATTTGTCTGTTGTAAAAGAAAAAAACTTTGCTTGAAGCAATGAAGCAGCACCAGTTTACACCAGGAAAACATTTCCAGTATATATCACAACACCATCCAGCTTCTTTTATGTTTCTTTTATGGACATGTCATAAGTCTTGGTTGCTGGAATATGGTCTGCTGTAAAGAGCATTTCCCATCAAGGAGGTTGTTGTGCTCTACAAGATAAAGAAAATACAGCCTGTGGTAGCTGAGAGATCCACCTGTATCACTGGAAACAACCATAAACCATCAAGGGTGCTTCTGTGACTGATAGACCCAGAAAAAACTGTGTCATGCTGCTGAATAGGAAAAAAAGGTGCATTATAAGAAGTGCTCTTTGCAATACAAACTTTCTGTCTTGGTTTAGCTTACTGTCATGAAAGTGTTCCAGTTCTTCCTATTCTTACCCGATTTTTGGAATCACACAGTTTTTTACCTTGCAGAGGTCTTTGTACAATTTTATCCTCACTTAAAAAAAGTTTAGGGCAGGTAGAGAAGGAGGTACAAGGGATTGTTCACTATTGCCCACACTTCCAATTTAGCAACCTTCCTAATTCTGCTCTGCTGCTGTAAATTCAGCCAGACATTAAGTTTTATTCACAAATCCGGGCTGTATTCAAAAATTAATTCAAATTCACAATTGATTTCTGCAAGTGGGGAGAAAAAATCATTGTTATGCAGCAAGATCAATGTGAGCTATGAATTTACAGTCACTAACAGCTATGCCCAGCACTGCACACTCAGTTTCCTGCCCCTGCACAGACTTTCTCTGTAGAAAAAGCTCCCCTCATTTACTACATGAACCAGTCTGACAAGGGTTGAAATTAGACTGCTGAATTCCTGAAGTTTCATCTCTGTTACCTTGACAGTGCAAAGGAAGAAATGTTATCATACTGGAACTCATCCTAAAATCAAAATGAAGTATCCTCAAAAATGGAGGTTACTGCAGAAAGGCAATAGGAAAGGTACCGTGCTACCACTGCAAGTAATTTCCATGGATTTTTGTTAAAAAGTAAAATGAAATGAGATTTAAAAGTAAAGGAAGATCAGTATTAACTAATCCTGCAGATGCCAGTGCAGTCATCTTCTCACTAATAAGATGGAAAGCTTTAAAATATGCTGTTAAGTAGATAAGTTGTTGGTTTCGGTTTTTTTAATTGTCTAAGTGGAGCCCTTTTTCTGAAAACTTATCAGCCTCTTGTCTATTTTCACTTTGCCTCAAAAATATGGGCTGTTGGAAGCACCCAGAACTGTCTGTAGTTTACCCTCTTCATCTGCCTGTCCTAGGCAGCAATGCAAAAAACCAGTACAAGTAGACTAAAAAATTACTCCATCAGCATTTCTAATTCCTGAAATTCGGGAATGTAATAACAGAAGACATTGAGTCACCAGCCCCATTCAGCTTGGGGCAATTGCTCCCTGCTCATGGCCATCAGGTGGGCTGAGACTGGGGCAGCTGAGCTCACCCCATCCCTGATCACCTACCACACACATGGCCAAGAAGAGATTATCAGTAAAGCAGGAAAATGACAGAGGAGCTGACAAACGGTGCTCAAGGCAGGTGATCTGTTAGACCTGGGTAATTTTCACTGTTCTAAAATATTTTCTTGGGTAATGGGGAAAAAAAAAAGAAAAAAAAAAAAGGAAGAAAGGACAAAACCAACCAAAACTCAGTCACGTTGTTGACTGCTGGTGAGTTGCTCTGGTTTGAGGGCACTCATACTTCCCAGCCACCCTTATAAGATGTGGTGGCCACTGTCTAGACTGATGCAAACCCAGACCTTGTGCTGGCATGGCTTGAAACCTCACTGTCAGCCTCAGGTCCTGCTTTAAAATGTTCTTCCCCTTTTTCAGTGGAAACTCCTTAGAAAACAAAATGGTTCCCTGCTAGGCATACAACTGACAGGCAGCTTTTCTCACACAAAGAATTCATGGTAGCTTGAACCTGAGATCCATGCAGGACTGGTACTTGAGCATATGAAGAAGTTTGCTCTACTGGCTGAGGGAGTGAAAGAGGGAAAAACAGGCAAACAAAACTCAGCACCTCCCATTCTGATGTAAATATAATCCAAGATGCTCAATGCTTGGAAGAAGTTCAAGGGAGAGCCACAAAAATTGTTTGCAATCTAGAAACATACCTTCAGCATGAGAGCATGGAGCTGAGCAGCCTGTTTATCCAGGAGGAAAAAGGAGGGTGGCTCCATCACAGTCTGCCTACATGAGGATGCATTTTTAACAGCAAGCATTTTTAAAATTGACCTAAAATGGTAACGTTGAAATTAAGGCACAAATAGCTAATTGCAGCTAGGTAATCATTAAGCAGAAAGAAGATAAATTTTTCCATCATATTAATAGCAAGAGAAAGAGTAGCTGTTGGCCTTCTACAAAATATGCTGCAATACAATCAGCAGTGACATGAATGCAGGAGATGCTAAGTAAGAATGCAAAGCCCTCATATTTGTCTTCCAACAGATGCCATCCCATAGCCTTTATTTTTGCTTGGAATATAGCCGTGTGTAGAATTCCCAGATGTGAATGATGCCATCTATTTGGCTTTAAATAGCAGGAAGACTTGAATAATTTATTACTATTAACATTAATGAGACTTTTCTTCATATGCCTCGAAGAGCAAGGAAGATCTCCTGTGCTTGTCTGAATCCTGCAGCACTGATGACAGATTTTTCTCTAAAGGACTTCTTAGGAGCCAGGTCATCATGGGTAGGTTGGTAGTGTTAGTCTACTAGAGAGAGAGTATTTATTCCAGCAATCTTTCCAAGATGGTTGTCAGCTGAATTTTTCTTCATATTCAGAGTTTCTAGAGCCTGGTGACCAACACCTGTGTGATAGTGACAGAAAATCTGGGATGAAATTATTCAAGCAAAATGATGCAGCACCTCTGACAATGTTGCCCTGTGGTTTTGCCATACAGCCCTGAGCTGCTTCTCCAACACTCATTATCTGTAAAATCTCTCTATTAAAACATTTTAGTTTGTGGTGACATTCTTTGCAAGATCTGCTCTGTCTTGGCAAAGATAGAACTGCCAGGAACTGGTGACTATATCAGATCTGGCTAATACTTCTTCGTTGAACCCAGCTTCTTAAAACTGGGTTTTCTGAAGCAGCAGGTGGCATGATGGTGTTCCAAAGAATACAAGACTGTATTCTTGTATGCTGTCTGGCTGGCCTTGGAGCCAGTTCAGGCCTCATGGGACCAGGAGAAGTTAGCCAGGTCCCACTTTAGCCCAGCACCCACAGAAACTTGTGGAGCATCAGGGCTGGGATGTGGCACGGGGACCTCTTGATGGTTTATTCCTCATCCCCACGCGGGGATTTCCACAGCAACACTGTCAGGTCAGTGCCAGGCAGGCTCAGCCATGGTCCTGTGGGCTCCTCTCACTGAAGGTGCTCTGGAGATGGCTCAAGGTACATTCAGCTGTGTCACAGCCATGGCCATCCCTGAGAGCCATCGCCCTGAGCTTCAGCCTCAGCAACACCCTCCTGTCACTGCTCTTCCTCCACAGCAACAACTTTTCCTCTAGGACTTGCCATTGCTGATGTGGCAGTTCAGGCTCCAAACTCCAAGTGCCAGTCCAGCAGCACTGGCTTCTCTGCCAGTTTGTTTCCACAGATCCCTGAGCACTGAGGGACCAGTCCTGAAAAATTGCAGAAGTATTTTAACTTTTTCAGTCTTGGTAAGTGCAATGGCCAAGGCAAAAAGAGTATATTAGTGTTATGCACTACACAGACTTAAATTAACCAAATTATAACAGTTAACACAGAACCAATTGGACACAGTGTCTCCACTGCTAAAAAGACGGTTCAGATATAAAAATTGTGGTTGTTTTAAAATAGGAAATAAAGTTCTTAGGTTGCAGTTTGTTGCCACATGAAAAGGTTCTTTTTTGCTCTTTTTAAAAAGGAAAAAAAACCCAGAGTCTAAGATGTAAATAACATTTCCTGATATGGAAAGCAGAAAACACTCCTAACACATTTTCCAAGGTCAGCCCAGAAAAGGAAGCTGCTTCCAGACTCTAGCTACAAAACTTAGCAAGCCAAAAGTTAGAATTCTCTTCTATAGTTAGTCTGTTCATAAAAAAAGACTGAGCACCTTGGTCCTCTCTTCACCCCAGAAACATCCTGTCTTACATCATTGCGACATTCTGGGTATCCAGTACTCCCAGAAGTTGAGTAAATATCCAAATACAGACTCAGGAGTCTACATTTGAATCTATTATGTAAAAAAATCCCGAAGTCTCTCATTTCAAGCAATGGGACAGCAGAATAGCAATGTATAGTTTCCGTGTCGTCACTTAAGTATAAACCTATTCTCCTCTTTGTTTACTGTGCAAACTGCTTCCCCACAGAATGAAATTATCTCTCCAGTCCAAATATCACTTTATTTAAAGCAGTGGGCAAGGAGTTTACCCTGGGAGGTGGTGAGCACACGGCAGTGCTCACTGACCTCCCCACAGGCTCCTGAGCAAACAGAAACCAAAGTGCTGATTGTGGCACTGTGGCCATGAAAGGGCTCAGTAGCAAGCTGTGTATGTTCAAGATCAGCAGCCAAGCAAAGCACCATCATGCGTTTTAACTTGCATTTGCTGAGGGCTACACGCAGTTACTTTCTGTAACTCCAGAAATCTGCAGTTATCCAGCAATCTCAAGAAGCTTCCAGATGTGTCCAAGTATTTTTGTCTGGCTAAATAAAGGGCATATGCCCATAAACACTTTAGCTCCCCTAACAGAAGTGCACCTCTGTCAGGATGGGTCAAACCCACCAGTTATTTTCCCTTGGTGCTTACAGCAGCTCTTAGGACAGGCTCCAAACAAGATCAGCTGCTTTTCCATCATCATTGTCAGCAGAGATGCCCCCAGCAGCTGCTCTGGAGGAAGAAGGGACAGGTATCTGTCTGTGGTTGGGCCTAGTGTGTCATCACCAGCAGGTCAGAGCAATATCCATCTCTTTCCTGTGTAACAATGCCAGGCAAAAGCAACAGTCTTCTGCCAGGCAAGAGCTCTGGGAGTCTCTGTGGATATTCCACTGAGAGCAAGGTAGAAACACTAAGAGGCAGGAAAACACATCAGGCAAGAATGCGTTAAAAATAACAAAAAAAAAATAAAATACAGAAGTGTGACTTCTTTGTGTCTTTTTGTTCTGTGATCATCCTGAAATAGCATGTGTGATTCAGAAGCCACAGCCACTGCCACCTCCCTCCAACCTGCTCACAGCAGCCACAAGACCCCACTGCCCAGAGGCTTTTGCTCAGCTGCCCTGACTCCAAGTTTAAACAGTCCTGGGCTGTACTTGCTGTAATGAGTATGATCAAGCCTAAGCACATGGGACATAAATAATCCAAACGCAAGTTGTACTCACAGCCTAATCCAGTTACAGCTCTAATTTGCACATTTCCTCTTTGAAAGCAGTTCTTTCATCTTCTATATAGAGCTGAACCTCTCCCAGATGCCATTTGCAAGCCAGGAGAGGTGCTTTGCATTGGAGCCAAGGCGACACAGAGACCTGCAGGAGCATTTCTGACCCACCCAGCAGGCTCTCCATGTGAGGTGCCGGACAGAATCCAAAGTCAGCTCTTTTCATCAGCAGTTCCTCAGCCTCCCCAGCTTTGCAGGGAGCTCTGGGTCGGGATGGGAGGAGAACTCCAGAGCTCAAGCACAGTCCTTAGCTGAGCTTCCCACTCTGTCCCTCACTGCAGGCAGCGATGGCACAAAGGAGGAGCTGCCAAGAGCTGGCTGTTCCTGAGACAGAACCTGGGGCTCTCAGTTATTAGACCTGCTCCTCGTTTGCATTCCCAGGCACCTCACTATAAAGCAAACAGGCTAGGATTGACTTTCTTTTTCTACTTCCTCCCTCAATTCTCTGCTCCTTTCCAGGTTGTTGATGTTCTAAGTTATGCTCCTCCAGGAACTGCTGTCATCCTAGCAAGCACAGGCTCCCAGCCCTGCTGGTGGGGCTGGAATAGCCCAGGCACTTGCTCCTCAGTTTTTGCCTTTGCTTGCAGATCTTTGGCTGTACTTGTCAAACAACAAAGTATCACAGGCTCTCAGACCTTGTAGGTGAAGCTTGTAGTCAATGACAGAGGGAGAGCAGAATGTGCAGCCTGTTTTTATGAAAATAGTTATTGTTTACCATTCCAGCCTTTCCTGCATTTTTGGAATGTTATGGCTGAGAGGTTTCATTAACAACTCTTTGATGAGACTATTCTCTAAGAAATCTCATATATATAAAAACAAAAAAATCATGAGGAATACCTGCTGGAGGCCTGGCTTGTGCTTGGAAACCTCTAAACCTAGTTCCAGAGCAGAGCTGTGTTCGTAAAATCTCAACTAGTTAAACTGCTCTGGGAGCCAGGTGCCAGTCCCTGCAGCTCTGCCCTTACCCCACTCCTGCCCATGGTCCCACCAGAGAAGCTGTGGCTGCCCCAGCCCTGGAAGTGTCCAAGGCCAGGCTGGACAGAGCTTTGAGCAACCTGGTCTAGTGGAAGTTGTCCCAGCCCATAGAAGGAGCACTGCAACCAGGTGAGCTTCAAGGTCACTTCCAACATAAACCATTTTATGATTCTATCCTTCCTGATAGAATTGGAAAATGCCATTACACACAGAAAAGACGTTTTTACCAACTAAGGAAAAGCTTGTATTTTCCTGTGCAGATAAATGGAAGAATTTCATATTCACAAGTGGAAAGAAAGCAAAACAAAAACCTGGAAGTGACAGTTTTGTTCAAGAATAGTAAGCCTGTCTTGGCCAAGAGGTTTGGTAACAACATTCAAATCTCAAACTCCTATACTAAGATGATGTTTAGCAAGTCTATTGTTTAGAATAATCACTTTAGCTTCCTTTTTGAAAACAAATGCCAGCCAAAACTGGGGAAAAGATTTTGTAAGAAAAGTAACAGCATAATTCAATCATGGCCTCCCAACAAAACATGGGTTTTTGTTTGTTCAATAGAAGCAAATAATGTTCTGGATCAATATTTGGACTTCGTCCAATTATTCACTGTTTAGCCAAGAAAGGGACAAATCCCATTCTTTAATTGGAAATTGGTAGTGTGCATTATAAACCAGCCTCAACTGCCCCTGATCCAGTGTAACATACAGCCACTGGGATTTTTTATTTATTATCCTGAATTCTTTAAGCCCATTCAGTTCCAGCAGTTTGCTTCCAAGGCCTGACCCAGTGCACCTTTCTGCACCAGGTGAATGTTGCTGGATTGCAGATGCAAGTCTTGGAGGAGCAGGGGGTCAGGAGCTTGGGCCATTACTGGTGGTATGTCTGTTGCTATGAGACACTTTGATTTCCCTGAGGAACGTCTTCTGAGCAATGCAGTGCTGATCATTAAAGTCCCTCAAAATATTCAGATAATTCTCGAGGATGCTGGCATAAATCTCTGATTAGAAGTAATTGCCACAGGAAATTTACCCTTTCCTGTTTGGCTTCTGCAGCACATGTCAGCTAAAATTTATTCTGTAGTTTGCAGCAGCAGAAAAATGATAAGTGGATCTAGGCACATACGTTTAATAGAGATACACATGGCACAGCCAAAATCTTCAAGAGGCTGTACATAAATGGAGCTGCTTCCCTAGAGAAGCTGCTGGTCTGGAATTTAAGCAGTGGTCTTTATTTGGGCTTGCACAGAAGCCCCTGTGTGAACCCCAGGGATTGGGTGCCTGGGTTTAATGGGAAGCCATCCTCAATAAGCTTGTTTGAGACATGGGCTTCAGCAGGAACAGAGCTCAGTATCCAGAGCTCTACACTGAGCCTGCTTTATTCTGTGTTGATCACAAGGCAGAGCAGAAAGCCCAAATTGCTCAGCCCCCTGACATGACAATCCACGTGTTTTGGGAAAACTAAACTTTACATGGTACGGTTTGCATGGAGATAACAGCAGGGTTAGGAAGGTTACAGTTTCTCTCCCACAGGAATTTGGCATTTCAGCCTTTCCAGTCTTCCTGTTTAGAGGAAGACTTACTGGCTTTAGACAAAGTTTCCACACTAATGATGCAGTTGATATTGTGCATCTCCACTCATGCAGAGTTTCCTTATTTTTCATGCCACGTTATGTTCTCTCAAGGCTTTCTGTGCTCTGACTGCAGCCCGTGACTCTGAGGGTGACTCTGCACCTCCACCTGAACAACGTCACCTTCCTGTGGCAAGGGACCCAGCCCTGTCTAGCATTTCCCATGCCATAAGCTGCAGCTCCTGGATCCCAAATGCCTTTGGCAAGCCAGGAGAAATGCTCTGTGTGCCAAGACCTGCAGATTGTGCATTATTTTCTGCCCTGGGTGCTGTAGGGGCAGTGAAACACCTCCCGGCTGCTAGTCAGCTGTCTCTCATGGATTAGATGAAACAAATAAACTCAAGAAACTGCTGTAACAAGGTATCCGAAGGCAAACAGGGCTGCCAAGCAATTAGTGTCCAAACAATGCCTAATTAGTCCCTTGGGCGCATCACATTACAGAAGAAAGCAGAAGATGTCTGTCTGGGTGTTATATTGGGAGTGTGCCAGTCTGATCTGATTTGGGCTGGTGCAAGGCAGGAGGAGCAGGGCTGTTGGATGATCATTCCCAGGACACATCTGGGGAGAGAGCTTTTCTTGCTCTCACAACACTGGAGACAGCTCTGGCTCAGGGAGACAGCTTGTGATGGCAGGGGAGGGCAGGAGAAGAGCTCTCAGTCTGCAAGCAGTGCAGTACAGAGAGCTGCAGGTTTTACTCTGAGTTAGCTGTAGTAGATAAGATATAGATATACATATAGGTGATACAGATGATATAGATGAGATAGATATAGATTAGATATAGATATAAAGGCAGTTTTGTGTAGCCTCTTAGGGACACACTGAAGAACTTAAGACTTTGATGCCCAGTAAATTACACAATATGACTAATGTAAAACATGTTGGTTTGGGGGGTAGTCACAGGAAATGGTCTGCTTCTAATTGGCAACATAAGAAATTTCCTAGCTAAAATAGGGCATTCAAAGCTGAACAAATGTTACCATTAAATTCTAGATCCAAAAATAGACAGCATTTGAATGGGGGACTGAAATCCTGCTCAGTAACTGTTGGTAAATCCCAGCAAACCACACTTCTCTGTCAAAAGGAAAACACAGGCATGCATTGGTTGGCTTTGGCAGAGGAGAAACAAATTTGCTTTCCCAAATCTGCTGACATGTTTATCAGGATAACATGAATGAATTCATTGCATTTGCCAATATAGCGCACAGTGGCAGCTGAAGAGAGAAGATTATTTGAAAAGAAATTACAAATTATTTGGCTGCACACATGGGGCTTTATTTGCCCTGCCTGCACAGTGAATTGCACTTCTGAACAAGATGAGATCAAGCAGCAAAGCTGACTGTGGCTCTGGGAAAAGAGTGGTAGGGGAAGTCTGGGGAGAAAGAGGTCACCCAAGCACTGCAGCACCCAGTGGACCCCTCCTGCTGTCTCCAGTGTCCTGGACCTCTGCAGAAGCTGAGAGGTCTCAGCCTTTAGTGGGTATTTATATTTTAAAAGCCTGAAAAATATGTTCACCCCGTTTGATTTAATTCTTCTGTGGAGTTTTCACTCTGCACTGCCTGGTTGGAACTGAGAGCATGCAACAAAAAGGACAGGAGCTAATGATGAAAAATACCCTTTTTTTTTTTTTCCAGCTTTTTGTGTTTGCTGGAAAATAACAGATTTTCTTGGCAAATATCAAGAGGATATTTGTGACTGAGCTGGCTCTAATGAACATGGGCTGTGCTGTGCCTCTAAGGCCTGTTGCATTTTTGGATGATTTCACCACTTTACAATTCAGCTCTTATGATAACATTTAACACACACTTGTTAAACCATTCAGTGCAAACGCAGCATAAAGTCCAGCAAAGGGCAGCACTGGGCACAATCAGTTTCGAGGTGGAGTCCACCTTGCAGAAAAAACTCAAGTGAATAACACAAAGGGTGAGATGTTGTAACTTTTTATGGCAGGGAGTAGAAATTCATTGACACTGCTAATGGGATTTAAGCAAATTGAGTGAACTAACACGTGGAACTATCTTTTAGTGCTCTTGTATTGTGTGGGTTTTACTTAGTCAGTTGTTTTGAAAAGCAACCAGTAATTTCTGGGAATGCTGAGTTAAAAAAAAAAGGAGGGGGAAGGGGAGGGGGAGAGGAGAAAAAACTTATCAGGCATTTCTACAGCTTAGTAAAGATGATTAATCTGACTCAGCAAGACTGAACCAGAGAGCTTTCATTGACCAGTTGACACTCAGAAACATCTTTGTTTAAATATGGTTTAAAATGGCACAAAAATGAGATCTATTCCTGAAACCCTGACACATGCAAAGTTCTTGTTGTCTGTACATCTGGGCTTATGGTCAGATTTATTTTAATGTCTAAAAAAAAAATACAAGTGCTAGTAGAAAACCAGAGAGTCAACACAGCAGGGCTTTTGCAGGGCTTAAAGGAATGCAGAGCAAAAACCAGTCTGAAATTACAGTCTCTGGCCCAAAACATGTTCTGCAGGTGCCCTTTTACCTGCTCATCTATGTAGTTGCATAGTCCTTGGCAGATCTGCTGCTGGCAGGATGAAGGATGGACTCCCCTCAGGTGTCACTTCTGCTGTGAGACACAGGAGCTGAATGTGCTCCTCATCCATCAGCATCAGGAACCAAGTGACCCTGAGGAGCAGCAGGCACAGGGACAGGTGGCTGTGGTGCTGTAAATGTGATGTGTCACCCACTTCCTGCCCTAAGTGATGCCCCCCAATCCTTCCCTGCCCCAGGGGAGCCCCTCACTGCAGAGTGGCAGTGCAGCAGCTTGGCCAAGTGCCAGTCACCACTCAGCAGGGCAGGTTTGGGCCAGGATTGTGGAAAAGGCAGCATTTACTGGCTGTGGGCAGAATAATCAGTCATTTTTGGCCTCCTCAAGATGTTCACCCAAGTTTGGGCAGGATGAAATTTGTTGCTGCTGCAAAATGATGCAGCACCTCTGAGTAGGGCTTCTCTCAGCCCATCTGACCCTGACAGATAGGTCACATCAATGTCTATAATTTGTTGACTATTCTTTGAAAACCTTTTAAAGATTTTATTTCACTGAGTCCAGAGTTACAGCTTACAGCTCCCAGTAGCTATTGGGAAGGAGAGGACAGATGGATGCAGACAATAGCAGCTCTTGGAAAAGAGACCTGTTAAAATGGCAGCTGCAGAGACTGATAGGATGTGGAAAGAAACCCATAAATTGTTGAATGATTCTGAGACTTGATTTAATGTATACAAAGAAGCTGAAAAATAGGCTGAATATCCTCTATCTTGCCAGAACACTTCTTTGCAATAAATAACCCCTATAGAAATGTTTACTTCCTTTATTCCCGGCAATGAGAGCATCTTGCAAAACACATCATGTTCATGAAAACATTTCTGGTTCTTCTCAAGAGTAGGGGAAAATTCACCTGTACAGCTGAAAATGTTTGTGACCAAAATGGAATGAAATTCAGAATTCCCATCCCTGGTTCAAGCTGTCCTCTGTAAGGATTTTATTCATAGGTGATGGCTGCTATCCAGAGAACCAAATGAGGGCATTCAAGGAAAAGCAGTGTTTTGTTGGCAGTTTATTGTGAGTTATCAAGTGGTGTAGTCTGGGATGAAAAACCCTCCCACAGCCCTTCCATCACCCTGCCAGTGTCTCTGATGGAAACCTCTCTGGGAATTGTGAATAACTGGGAACTGGTTTTTAGCAGCTCCAAGCTCTTTCTTGGCTCTACCTCCCTCCAGATTTCTGTGGTTGGAAACTGCCAGTGTGTGTGGCTGAGCAGAGCAGGACACCCACAGCTGAGACAACACAGGATCTGCCCCTGGCCCCCAGGTGGCCAAAATCCTCAGCAGCCTGGATGAGCAGGAAATTATCCAGCTATAAATCAGCAACCAGGCAAATACAGCAAAGACCTGTGAGATGGAGCCGGTGCTGACCTGGAGACTTATGCAAGGGTGTTCTGCACATGGATCTGGGCTGGAGTTGGGCTCTGGTGGCCCCAGCACAGTGGCAGCAGTCACACTGGTGGAGCATGGTCCTGACAAGTCCAGGTGGGCAGAAGCCATGGGCCTTTCTGCTGTGAGCTTGTGCCTCTTTGTCAGGACACTGCGAGCACAGGGACTGCCCCTGCCCAGGAATGAGGAGCCAAAGAGGGGAAGGTCCTCACAGCATACACAAGGACAGGTCAAGAGCAAAGGAGGAGGTGGGGAGCTCATCAAAGGAGGTGAATTGTGGCCAGCAGCTGTCTGCTCTCTGGTCTGTGTGCACACCACAGCCCGTGCAGAGCTCACTGCTAACGCAGACCACAGCAGGACAGCTCAGAAAGAGGAAAAACTCAGTCTTGGCTATGCCTGGGCTTCGTGCAGCTGCCCAGTGAAATCCTGCCCTATCCCACCAGTACATCAGTTAACCCTCAATTCATGACATTTTGAGTACTTTTTCCTGGCTGGCCCTAGTAAGGGAGCAGCTCAGCAGGGAATCAATTTGTAATTTGAAATCAATATAAAAATGCACTTCTCTAAGTACCATACCACCTAGCCTATATTTAAGCAAAGAAAATCACACATAGGAATATGTGATTGGGGGCTCTCATTAGAAGATAAAACCTTGCATTAAAACGAGGTGCTGCGTGGAAATTACAACATTTTCATTCTGTTGTGGCTGCATTCTGTTGTTATCCTGTTTTCAACCTTCTGCAGTTAGTGTCTATTTTAATGAAGACTGCTGGGGCTGATCTAAATACCAGAACATCTTGTATGCAGTACACAGAGGTCCCTTTTCCCTTCAGTAGTTCTGTAGTGTTCAAAGCATCAGAGATCAATGACCAGGCACATTTAACAGGATGGATCAAAGTGCTTCTAAATCCAATGTTAAATCCATTGTAAAATCCAGAATCAGCCCAGGTGTAGCTGCACCTGGGCTTGTCGATGTGTTTCTGGATTGTTGTAGAAACACAACCCAAAATGCTTCTTTTTTTCCTCACTGGGGTTGCTTAGCAGGGCTTGCAGGCCCAAGATGCAGCAAGCAGGATCATCCAAATGCCCAGGCAGGGCTGGGGATCCCCTGCCTGAGGAGACCTTGGGAACAAGGGTGTCTTTGGGGCTTGCTAACACTCAGATCCCCCTCCAGCACTTCATGGCCATGGAGGGGTGCCAAGTGCCTCTGTCTCACCAGCTTCCTTCCTGCTGCCAGGGTTTCCTAGCCTGGGAGGAGGTGATCAGGGAGCACAGATACAAAACAGAGGCAAGCTTTGTGCCTTGAGCAAAAACAAAAACTCTGCAGCTCCAGCAGGGTTTTGTCTCTTTTTCCCTTCCTCTTGCAGTCTCTCCACCTTCTCCAGCCCTTCTCAGCTGTTTGATACCAAGATCCAAGCAAGGTACTTTCCCAATGATCCTTCCCTTTTTCATCACTATCAGCAAAATAAACAAATGTATGTTTTTTCCCTGTGGTGTAGAGTTGGTGAAATCTTAAAAGCCTGTTTTCTTCTCTAAGAACTGAGATTCCTGAGGAATCTGCCTCCCTTGCATCTTTCTTGTGTTGAGGTGGAATTCATCACATATTTTGCAAATGACAGCAGTTTCTCAGGAAAAAAGAGCGAGTTCTGGACAATTTATAGGCTTACACAAAAAAAAAAACAGTAAATCAGTCTCTAGCTGTTTGGACTGTGCTCTCTTCTCATTGCACACAAGCGACTTCCATCACCACGAATATGCAAATAAAGATATTTGGCCTCAATCTTTCCTACAGGGAGAAAACCCTCAGCAATTCCACATATCCTACAGCCAAGGCTGGTCACATGTCAGACCTTATATTCTTCCTTAGCCTCAATCCATGCAGGCTAAGAAACCCACAGGATCCCACATATCCATAGACCAGACCTCTAAAGATGTACCAGCTCAGTCCTGCCTCAGGTGAGGTTTTTCACAAGTTATTTTTCATATCAGAATGTTTGAACTACAAAACTGTAGTGGTGGAAACTGAGCCTCAGCTGGTGAGGGCTGTTTAGTCTGTTGTTGATATACAGCAGGCAGCTCACAGACACTGAAAATGCAGCTTAGATCCCTGTCCTTACCCAGGCATTTTCTGCATACCAAAATTAACTGTGGTCAACAAAGAAACCTTGGATTGGTTGACAGTGAAATCCTTTAAGCAAATGCACAGATGAATCATTGTGCCAGGTCTAGGGAAGAGGGAAAATCTGTGTTTAGGATTCACGCTCTCTGCAGACCCAGAGGAGCTGTGAAATCCATGAGCTTCTACTGATTCCCCCTTGGCAAGGCTGACTTAGGGAGGTGCAAAAGGGGCTGATATTAAATATTGCTGCCTTGACTGGTGGCACTATGTGGGTGTGCTCCCAGCAGAGCTGTGCTCCGTGATGTGATCCTGAAGGGAACAGGGAGTTGCATGAAGGTCTGAAAAATTCAAGTTGGGGCTGTCCATCTACAGCAATAGCCTGTCTTATGGGTAAGGCAACTTATTCAGCTGTGGTGTGTTTGAGAATGGGATGTTAGATTTGGGAATTTTCCATTTGTGGGTTTTAAAAAGGGCTTTTAATAGGACTTGAAGAACTGTCATGAAAGAGGCCACTGAGGCAAATGCTCAGCAAAATGCAGGCTGAGAAGGTACTTCTGCAACCAGACACTTCTGGGGGACACAGGGCAGTGGGGAGGGGAAAGCCATTTCTGCAGAGGATAAGGCTCACTCAGGGACACGTAGAGATGGCCACAAACTCCTTTGGGCTGGAAAACTGAAGCTAAAAAGGGTGTTCAGAGCAGCGGATGCTGGATGCTCCCCAGCAGAAGTGGGGGCAGAAGCTGAATGCCCCAGGCCCTGAGCCTGTGGGTTGCCAAATGCCTTGGCTCTAGCAGTCCCTTATATCTCCAGTCAATGGGAGGATAAAATGCAGGCAGCTCCCGCCACTGTCAGTAACACAGCAGGCTCCACGAGGTTTATCAACACTCCTGACAAGAATGACAAATCTCTGTTCCTGGAGCAGCTGAGACAGATATTACCAACTGCAAATAACTCACACACAACATAAAGCAGCCTCTCTCTCCCCTTCACTCCCTCTCTCCTCAGCACCTGGCTTTGCTTTGGAATCTATCGTGGGTTCCTCTTGATTCCCCTTGGGTTCTGCCCGTCACCACCTTCCATCTTCAATCCTACACCTCCTCAATCCATGGCCAGGGTGAGGGACATCCTCAGCCTCCAGGGATGGGTAGTGACAGTGACAGTGGAGAGTGACAGTGCCATTTGATCATCTGGTGGCATAATGTTGGGAGCCCATACCCTGACACCTTCCTCCTGGAGCCCAGCAAGAGCAGGGTTAATGGTTCCAGCCTGGTGTCTTCTCCAGTCATGACCCATGGAAAGAGCAAATCTCATGTTGCTCTGACCTGTGTGCCTCTGCAACAAGCTGAGGATATTTTTGCAGTGCAACAAAATTCTGCTGAAACAGGAATGTAGGGAAAAAAGTCCAAATGCTGGCAGTGGCAATGAGATTCTTGGTTTTTGGCATCTGACACCTTTAAGTTACTCTTAGGTCACGGTCTTTATTGCACAGCCACAGCATTGCAAATTGACTTTTTAATACAGGAAAGTTGAGATTTTTCACCTCCTGACCTGCCTCCAGGAACTGGGGTTTTAACTGCACCATTAAACATCTTGGGACTTCCAGTATAATCATAAGAGCTGGCAGAAGACCTGACACAACTAGGAAGGATATGCTGTAGAATATGGCTTAATACTAAATCCTTCAGGTCTTGAAGATTCTCCAAATCTGGCTTTTCTGTTCCTCTTGCCTCCACGTGTTAGCTCCTTATGTAATGTTGCCTATAAAAGTGTCCAGAGTTGATCCAGATGAGCAGTGGGAATAATACAACAGCAAATGAAACTTGCAATGGGAAAAAAAAGAACTTTCTTGCACATGGGAGATCAAGGCCCATTAGCTGAGCTCTGGAAGAAGATACCCAGGGAACAAAGCTTCTGAATCCAGCATGGCACTGGTTCCTGACAAAGATAATGCAGTTTTGGAGCAGGGCTGGCCCTGAATGCTGGGCATCCTGCCCATGGCAACACCTCAGTTGGAGGGGCTGGGATTGCCTGGCGCTGTCTGAGGGAGTGTTGTTTGATGTTCTGGTCCTCTGGGAAATGGTGGTAAATCCTTTGTGTTTGCAGCCCTTTCCTACATCCCCTTCTCACCCAGCATGTGCTGAGCTAGGCCTCTGTTTTGTTCAGAAATTGTATAAGATGCCTGAAAATGAGATACTTTAAAAAGCACCATTTGACCTGCCACAGACTGTTTCCCCTCTCCAGGCTACTTTTCTGTCTGGAGCCCAGTTTGGGCCACCTCTCACATTTCAATCTGGGGGTTTGCTGATCTCTGCCTCCTGTGGCTCTTTTCTACTGGGTTGCTACCTGGGAAAGGCTCTCCTTGTAGCTCAGCCTATCCCAACTCCAGAGGGAGTGAACTGCAGTGCCAGAGATGTTGTTTGGGTCTCGGGTTTCTGTTTAATACATGCCTGTGGTTTGTGGCTGTCTGGATGCCTCCAAGGACCCCTAAAACCTAACAGCTCCTGCTGCTGACAGCAGGCAGCACTGACACTTCCCCCTGCACCTTAAAGCCTGGGCTGCCAGCTCCTGCCCTGCCTGACTCTGACAGACATCAGCACCAGGATCCCCCTTCAGTGCAGGACACAACATCAGCCCCAGGGAGGGATTCCTTGGCTGCTGCTTTGCTTCCAGGATGGAGGTCACTGATGAGCTTGCTCCAAACCACTCCTGTTATTCCTGAGGCCCCTCCTGCCACACTGCTCCAGGGGCACCACTTTGGGACCCTGCCCAGGGCTAGTCTGGCAATACAAGTGCCCCAAAATTCTGGGGAGTAACCTGATGAACTTCTTCCACTGGTCATATGACACTAAAATCATCCAGAATCGACGAAGAAATTTGGAGGGAACACTGGCCTTCTCTCCCATCTGTGAAGCTCATTAAAGGTGCCTTTTAGCATCAAACCAGACATCCTATGAAAAGCCAAGAAAATACCAAATGTCATCTTAGATGGGGAAGCAGACCCTTGGGCACAGCCTTCCTAGGAGTCCTCTGTCCCACCAATCCGTGGGCTGCAGGACTGCCTTCTGCAGAAAATGTTCCCTGGAAACTTGTTGTGTGAAACCAATAGAGCTGTGCCTTTCCATTTCCTACTCCAAGAGGCTGTTCTGGGTTAAAAAGCAACTGGAATGTTAGGAATTGTTAGGAGAGGAACAGAAAACAAAGCAGAGCCTCCCTATAAATCTGTCTCAAATATCGTGTCTGCTTCAGCCCTGCTGTCTCAGGCTGAACCAGCAGAGCTACAAAGGTGACTGAAAGAGCACTGAAGGTGAAAAGAGAGCTAGATCAGCTTCCAGGCAGCGCATAAGGAGGTTCTTATGTGCTGCCTGGAACAGCACAGAGATGAGCAGGGGAGAACACAGCACAGGTCTAGAAATTGCCAGTGGCTTAAAGGAAAGAATATTCACTGAAAATAGTGCATTTTGGAGACACAGAGAGTCAGAAAGCAGCCTTGGTCCCCAGCTGGTGACATGGGGGTCCCCGTGGAGGCTGATGGCTGTGTCATTAGTGATTTGTGCTGGATGAGCCCTGCCTGAGGGCACTGCTGAGCAGGGCCTGTCTACCAGGGACACACTGACAGGGGCACTGTTTTCTAGTTAGGGCTGCCTTTTGCATCAGTCCCTCCATTGCCCCGATGGGAGACCCAGAACAGGGAGCTGAGCTCAGTCGCTTGCTGCCCAGGCGATGCCCTCCCCAGGGTGTGGAAACGCTGAGCTGCAAGGCTTGGTGACCAACCAGAGTCTGGGCTGGCAAATGGGCAAGAGAGAGGGGCAAGCCCAGGGTGGTGGCTGAAGGGAACAAGACAGGGAAAAAGCATTTAAAGGGGACAGAAGCAGGAATAAAAAAAAAACAAAGGGCCGTTAAACACAGACCATATCTGGCCAAAAAGAAACAGTTTGCCAAATTCAGTGTTTGTCAAGAGAGGAACATTTGGACACCTGCACTTCTGCAGTGAAGGGACATCGTTTGCAAAGGAAATAACTGCTGGCCCCACAGAGCCAGGGAACTGCATCGAGTTTTTGTGCATTATTCCAGCCAGCACTTGCAGTTGTAAGGAGTGAAACACCCCAATTTGCTGTGTGGGAGCTGCTATCTGCAGGCATGCCCTGGTGCCCTCTTCAGTATAAGCAGTAAGAAAGGATTTGTCAAGCTAAAAATGAACAAATAAACAAACAAATAAATAAATATTATGGTCCAGTCTTCACATGTCAAGTGCTAAAATGTGGGCACTTAGAGTTGTTCCAGATTGCTGTGGGGTTGGCTTACAGATGTTCAAGTCACTTGTGTATCTGTATCAAAAGGCTTTTCCCATTTCACAGTTAATTCACAACAATGTGAGCTCAGATTGAAAGGTTTCCTGATGTGAGTGTTCCTGTCTTTATAAAGAATCAGAATGGTGGAAGGCTTTTCTCTTCTATGTTATTTCAAATCGAATAATGTGTTTGTGAATCTTGCTCAGAATAAGAATGTTAGCGAGCTATTGGAAAGATAAATCACATAGCATTATGAAAAAATAACTTCCTTTTCTGGGATAAATTAATGTGATTCTTGCATCATTATTTGTATAAATATTCTTATATCATATTAGGTTAATCTTGTAATCAATTTGCAGTTCTGTAATCATAAATCAAGTTTTGAAGAATGCTAAAATAGGAGTTTATTTTTGTAGGGCATAACTGTTTAAATGAGGGTTTGGACAACAACAATAAAATTGGAAACAATTCAGGAGTACTATTCCTGGCCATAAGAGAGAAGCAGCTGCCACATTTGGTGGAGGGAGCCCTTTAAATCACTAGATATCAGCTCAAGAGGTGCAGGAATAAGGTACAGCTGTTTCCAAATGTCATACAGAAATCTGCTGAATTTTATGATCTTTGATCATCTCAAAGAACCATCTACATAAAAATTTTACAGACACCATCTTTTATATGCCTGTGCACAGGATTTGTATACTCAGGTGAGTACAGGCACACGTACATATGGAATAGCATTTTTCCAATTGCTTTTATAAGCTTCGGACTTGGCATAGTTTTACTGAATTGGCTCCTGTGGGGTTTTACAAAAGAATATATTTACAAAATGTGCTCTTATAAGATTTTCAACTATTTCCATAAAAACAAATTGCATGTCATCTCACCTTGCTATTACCATTTAGAAAAGGCATTTTAAAATTCACCACTATTCATCCTTCACCCAGAGCATTTTCCAAGGTCCAGTGAAGTAAAAAAAGAGACTGTTGGTGACTTGCCAGGGGTCTGTGGTTCAGAGACACATTTTTCACTAGCAAGTGGATACCCCATACTAGAGACACTGATTCCCAGTACTGTGACAGCCATGTGGCAGATTGCTCATGTTCTTTGGTGTAAAATGCCTTTTCTTTTTCATTCGTGGCTTTCCCTTTTTCAAGTTCAAATTACTACATCTTGAATAACCCATTAAAAATAAAAGTTTGAAATGTTTTTCTTTGAAAATAACTTTTTGAGTTACGTTTAAAACTCTAGAGATGGGAAGGGATGTATGTGTTCACCATTAAAGTAATTCTCAGGGCTTTGTTCCAAGTGTTGCTAATATTAGACTGGCTTGGTGTAGAAGGTGGAAATCCAGCAGTAGATGGGCCTCTGTGAGGGGTGGTTGTTATTTTCTGCACTGATGAAAATCCATTCAATTAGCAGGTCACGTGTGCTCAGTAAGCTTTAAAAACCCCCACCAAAGTGGTGAACATGATGGCACATTTAGTGGCTTTGTCCTGGAGGCGTAAATATGAGAGCCCTACACGGAGCACGCACGTGCAGAGAGCGTGGTTATTACTGAAAATAAGGGCTGCCATGACTCAGGTATTGAGCGTGGCTGGGTATTAAGAGAGTAATAAGCAGTTGCTGGGAGGCATCATTCTACAGTGGCTTCCATTTAATAAACCAAGGGGTTGGACATGGGAGCACCCCTCAGTCAGTGGGCACTGAGGGATGGTGGCTGTCCCACAGAAATAAACAGGCTGGAGCTGCAGGAGCACAGACACTGCTCAGGGCACCTCTGATGTGCCTCCTGCTGTAGGGCTTGGGCCAGGCAATGTACCTGTCTACACAAGACAGAGCCAATGACCAAGAGCAAAGCTATAAAACCTTTTTTCTTTTCCTTCCTGGAACTGACACTTTCATGCCCAGAGGTGGAGGCACACACTGATTGCTAACAGCAGTGTAAACTAAGCTGCTGTATAAGTTGCAAGGTTTATTTCTGTCACCTGCCCAGATTTTAGTTTACTGACTTGCCATTAAAACTGGCCTGTCCCGCAAATAGTTTCCTAGCAATACATACACTGTTCAAGTCATCCATCTCTCCCAGCTGCTTTTGGAAGCAAAGATACAAGCAGGCAAAGGCTGGTAAAGCTGAAGGTTTGTCACCACCAGCAGGTTGCAGAAAAAATGTCTCAGCACTGACCCCTCTCTGAGAGCTGCTGTGGAGACCCACTGCAGCACCTGCTTTCAGTGCTCAGCTCAACCAGCTGGGAAACCTCGTCCTGACTGATGGGAAGCAACAGCAACAACAAAGAATCTGTTCTTTTTAAACGGTTTTCCTCATTTTTTTGCATCAAAGAAATGAAGACTAGTAACTCACCATCTGGCAGCATATGGAGATTATTTCTTCCTGTGCTTAATTCTCTAAATGACTGCAATTTTTCTATTTGCTGGGGAAGAACCTGAAGTTCACTGCAACTAATAGCCTAATAAAGACATAATTAATAAAGGAATTAACATCTTAAATTAAATTGGACAAAGGAAAACTGTTATCAAAACTGCTGTAAAGCATACAATTAAAGAAAGAAGAAATCCCATCTTTCTTGGGTGTTACACAAAAAGAAGTTGTACCACAATAAATCTCATTGTTTCTTCAGTATTTAGTGTATCAAGTTTCAGAAAATCAATTCAAGAAGTCAAATCACGATGAAAGGCTGGTTCAATGATTAAAAGTGTAGCCTAGGAATCAGGAGTTTCAGGTTTAGATCCCACATCAATTAAAAATTTCTTATGTTACTGCTGGCAAATGACTGGGCAGTAATCACCTTCTTTTCTAAAAATATTTCTTCCTTAAAAACCCTGAACAAATCCATACAGCTAAAAATTTACAGAGACTAACAGCAGGCTCACAAACGTTTTGGATATGAGCACTAGAGGGTGACAAAGCTGCACAAAACAAACACAGACTACAGCAATTTCTGCCACTAACATAACATTTATTTATGTAATCCAGACTGACTCGACAATCATTTGGATAAAGACCATTCCTAACCTTTTTTATTTCTAATTTGATAAAATTGGCTTCAGAGATTAGTCTACCTACTGCAAGTTCTCTGTCCATGTGACCGAAGTTAAGATGGAATTCCCTTTCTGAAAGCATCTTTCTTGCACATGGCTTAGTTCTCAACTTTATTTTAAAATGTATAGATTTATCACTTATGTTCTAAACAGGCAAATCACAGGCACGGGAATGAAACTCTCTCTACAATGTCCTTAATCTGTGTCATCAGGCATGCATTCTAGGTTTGACAGCTCTGAAAAAGAAGCCAAAATTACTGCAACTGCAATCATCAAAAATATTCACTTCCTGTAAACAACAGCAGTGATCCCACCTTGAAATGCCATGACACTGAAGTGAGCATAGAGAATTTCTCAGTGATAGTTAAGGACATTAGAAAAGATTCACAAGCATTCAGAATATCTCACAGTACTTGTAAATGAAAAGAGAATGTTGATTTATGGTTTAGAAATTAGGTAATGCCATAAGAATTTTCAGGGCATACACAGCTACTGTGGAAATGGGATAATGATGCCTTGCAGTGACCACAGAAATCATGAATGCTGTAATAAAAAATAAAAAAATAAAGCGCCTTGGTCCAAGTGCCAGGTCAGTGAATAATTGTACATAGTGATTTGTGTTTATCCCCCATTTACATTACACCTGTGATTTCAGCTCAAACACAAAGAAAAAAAACAAAAGAGTAACTGAATTCAAATCTTGTGGTTCTATATTTAACAATTTAATTTTATTTACTATACTGAAAATAAACTGCTTATAAGTTTACTTAGCACAATGATTCACCATTGACCAACTCCACTCGACCTCTCAGCTTTCCAACTTCCTCACTGGTCCTCCCAAGGGCCATCACAGCAAGGCCTCCCCACTGCTCCCAGCAGTCCCAATGCCACCAGAGCAGCCCCTTTCATGTCACCCCCCCAGCAGCCCTACCCTTCACAGCCTTCCCCTGCCACCTCTGGGCCTCCCCTGTCCCCAGAGGCCACCACAGCACAGCCACACCACTGTCCTGAAAACCCTCAAGTGGTGCCAGGCAGTGCCTGCAGATCCTCAAGAGCTGCAGGAAAAAAGATCAGCGAGGAGTCTTCCATGGCAGAACAAAGGGAACAGGAGTGAGGTGGTTGCCCAGGAATGGGTTAAGGAACACCCACAAAAGCCTCAAAGACGCTACTGCTCTTGGCTTTCATGTGGAAGGAGAGTGGTGAAATATAAATCAGAAGCTGGTTGCCCTGACCATGTCTGGGTTTTGGTTATCTGAATAAAATGATATTGTTGGAATATTGGATGGATGGATAATTGCATCTGTTACCACATGACCTGTACTTGTTGGGTCCTGCACATTTATCTGCCAAAATTAGTCTGGAGCCTTAATTGAGATATACTGAGGAAGGGGTCATAGACCTATATTTTAATACCATTGCTGTGGGTTTGATAAGTAGAATCTGCTTTTATGTCTTGATCCTGCTGAAGGTCCTTAAATGGATTTTTTTTTCCTGCTAAATTGGGTATCTAAGGGAAATTCCTTCTGTAAGCAGAATGGAAGACTGGTCCTCAGTCAGCAATATGCCAGTGATAGACACCTGAGCCATTATTTGCTCAAAATAGAGGAATAAAAGAGGAACAGCCCCATAATGTTACTTGAATTATCTCTGGCTGATTTCTGGCTGAAATTAAGAACCAAATTAGCCAGGATGAGTAAGAAGGTATTGAAGAGTGAAGAGTTTAATTCTTCGGTACAGGCCTGTATGGACTTTGGATTCACTGTGTCCTTGCAGATGGATTGTCCTTCCAACAAAAGAGGCCCATGTGCAAAACCACCAAATCTCAGAATGGTTTGAATTGGAAGGAACCCTAAACACCACGTTGTTGCAATCCCCCTGCCATGTGCAGGGACACCTTCCACTAGACCAGACTTCTCAAAGCCACATCCAGCCTGCCCTTGAACTATTCCAGGGATGGAGCTTCCATCGTTTCTCTGGGGAGGCTGTTTGTGAGCCCCCCTTTGTTCCCGTATCCCGGGAGCGGAGCTGCCGGTGCTGCCCCCGGGCCGCGCGGGGGCGAACGAACGAACGGACAAACACGAAAAGAGAAGCCGGCAAAATTAATCCACAAATGCCAAAAGCAGTGTCCGAAAAGGAGACAGAGTCCTGCAACTTTATTCGAATAAAGGGGGAGCGTCCATGAGGAACATGTCCGTGGGGTTTTTTCTCCCGAGGATTCGGGGGATGCAGCCTCCTCTTATCCTGAACTCCCGGCCGTGTTGCCCGCTCCTTTCCCCGTTGGCTGAGGCAGCAGGAAGGTACAGCCCTCCTGAGCCGCCCACCACATCACCCTCCTGAGCCGCCCACCACA
>JAHLSL010000024.1:7362285-7376903 GCA_025920805.1 Petroica traversi | reverse complement strand
GCCCGCTCCGGATGGGGATGCCCGGTACAAACCCCGGGGACGGGAAGGTACCGGGTGGGATCGCTGCTGGGGACTCGGCCAAGTCAGCCGAAAGTGGCCGGAAGGTCCAGAAGTTACTCCGGATCGGAGGGGAAACGCTCGGCCCGTCCTCTGCACCTCCATCAAACCAGCTTTGCACAAGGGGAAATGTCACATTTGAGTGCAAAGGTGACTAATGACCTGAGCGCGACCGGACAGGCCTGAGGGTGACAGTGTCATCAGCCCTGAGCCCAGACGGCACGGCCAGCCTGGAGGGACAGAGCTGGTGTCATCCGCGGGGACCTTGGTGGTGTCCTGCACGCCTTCCGGATGCTACTACTGCCGCGGGTTTGTTCGGGTTTTCAGGGGTTTTGGAAGAAGAGTGTGTCTTGGGGGTATATTTGATTTTCTGAGCGGCGGGAGTGTTGATTTGGGTTTTGCTTTTGTTAAAGCGATGTTTCGAAAGCTGTTTGGCGGCAGAGCCCCCGCTACCCCCGGGCGCGGGGAGCCCCGCAGAGCGGCGCTGGCTGCAGCCGACACTGGGTGGCAGGAGGCTCCCGCAAACGCCTTTGCCCAGCTCCTTCGTCCCTTCCCAGCCCGTCACCTCCAGCACAGGCTGCGCTGTGCACCCCCTGGGCTTATCCAGGACCCCCTCGTGCCCGCCTGGCCACCCCGGCACGTTCCCTGACCCCCCCAAGTGCCCTGTCCCCCCATCCCATTCACGCCCGGGCTCCCTGCGGCCCCACTGACAGCACACGGCCAGGGCTGGGTGTGCAGGTGTGCTCATGGGCATGCAAGGCTGCTCGGGGCGATGCAGGTGTGCTCCGAGGAGTGCATGCATATTCCAGGCTCACTCGGGCCAACGCTGAGCTCCTGGCTTAGCGGGGGAGCAGAAGGAGCACATCCCTCCTGCTGTTTGAATAAACTGGGGGATGTCTGCCCGTGGGGGATTAACAGCTCCAAGGACTTCTCAGAGCACAGGGACCTTCCATCTGAGAATGTCCTGAACTGCAGCCTCTCACCAAGCTCCTGCTCTTGGGTGAGTCTTCCTGCTCTTCCTACTTCTCCACTGTGGATGCAAAATCCTTGACCCAAACACCAAGAAGCACGAGGAGATGAGAAGGGTCTTTGGTCGAGGTGTGAAATGCAGCCCAAGGGTGGGAAGGGAGCAGCCTGCACTCCTGTGATGAGAACCTACCAGGAGCCACCTACACATCCATATACTGAAATTTAATTTTCTTAAAAGCAAATTCAGTGGGTGAGAGCTGCCCGTGGCTGAATTGCCCAATAGTTACCCAGTGTCAGCAGCAAATCTCATGTTCCCTTTTGCAGAGAGAGCACTTTCAGTCACCTTTGACCCCCACTCCCTGGGAACAGCCAGTCTCTGATACTTCCACAGCCAGTGGAACAGCCAGTCTCTGATACTTCCACAAAATCTGATATTTTTGCTTTAATGACTCTATGTTTTCTAGGAAGGAGGACCAAGCAGTCTGTGACCTGTGACCAGCCACTCTGGGATGTCTGACAATGCACCACACTCTGCTTTAGGGCTCCCACTGGCAGAAGATCGGTGCTGTGGCCATGCAGCACGGTTGAAGCCACCTCTGCAGCTACACATCTCTGCGGTCAGCAGGTTACCTCTGCACCACTGCCTTCCCATGGGATTGTGGCCATCCAGTGCTGGTGCCTGGAGGAACATTTGTCAACAGGACACAAACATGCTTTATGCTCCTGCCAGATCAAGAGGGACAAATAAATGTGCAATGGGACAAATAAATAGGAAAGGACTCGGGGCTGCTCTGCCAGGACAGCCTGAAGTAGTAAAGCACTTGGGAAATCCCTCAGGGCAGAAGGCAGAGTGGAGTGCCCAGGCCCTGCTTGAAAGCCTGAGATGATGGGGAAGGGTGACATTCTATTAGTAAACCACTAATGAGCACCTCTGTGGCATTTCCTGAAAACTACCGTAGGTTGGCTGGTCCCTGGAGGAGCCTGTGATGTCAGCAGCCAGAAATCCCGTGGAACTGGCCAGACTGGCAAATGCATGAAAGTCTGCTAATCTGCTGTTTTATCGCTCCTCCGCCCCCAAATCCCATCCACTTCAGGCATCAGAGGGAAGCTAATTGATTTGAGCTTCCTTTTTGTGCTCAAACACCTTGGTTGACTTGGTTATTTTCTCTCATTTTTGTTCATACAAACAGATCGGCTTCAAAGGCGGAGCTGGCGCAGGTGTTGTGTGATACACATCTACCAAAGGACTGGGGAGAGGCCTTGCTTCACCAGGTGCTCACTGCCTCTGAGGGATCTGGTCACAGTTCTGCTGCCTCTCCCCACTGACTGGGGTGAGAGTTACTGCTGGGAAAAGACATCAGTTTTTGCTCACCTTCTGTCTTTTCCTTTATCCCCCAAAGCAGAGGAAAATGGAGACTTTTGGGCAGCAAGGGCCAGTGTGGAGTGGCTTTCCAGGGAATGGGACCTTAGAAGGGACATGACACCATTCCTCAGAGTGGCTTTTGTAGGGAGAAGGGCAGGTATCCATGGAAACACTTTCCTGGATGGGGGCTGACCCAGAGGGTGAGGCTCCCCTCTTCACCTTACCTGACCCAATAAGTTTGACTCTGATCCTCATCCTCCTCCGCCCTGCCGATTGCTGGATGGGCACGCTGCCAGACTGTATTTTCCTACACCAAGTTGGAGACACAGTATAAACTTGGAGGCAGGTGGGAGGTGCTGAGCTCTTGCCTTGACAGCAACTGGGACAACCCACCTCCTCATCCTTGCCATCTTACTGGTGTGAGAAAATAGGAGCAGGTTGAATAGAGCTCCTCACAAGGGCCCCTACTCTTAAACACCCAGGAAGTTTCCTGTGTAGGGAAGGAAGCTGTAACCCTCCCCACTGGCGTGTGCCGGGGCATGCATTGAGCCAAGGCCAGTTGGGTGTCACCTCTGTCCCTGGCAGGGAGATGTGCATCCAGGTCTGCACCAGCCACCCATGGAGGCAGCTCTCAGAAACCAGCCCAGGGCAAAGGGTTACCTGTATTGGACCCCAGAGAAACCACATGGGGTCTTTCAGTGCTGTGGCCTGCTCTTCAGGTCCCTCCTGGGGAAAAATTCCAGGCTGGGGGAGTAACTGGGACAAAACCAAAAAGCTGAGAAAGCTGTGCTGTAGGACACATCAAGTGTTTATCAGCTAATGTAAAGAAGGGTCTGCAGGCCATGCACACAGATATTTGCATATGCGTGTGAGAGTTTCGTTGTTTCATTTTGATGTAGAACCACAGAAATTATGCCCAGCTGGAATAAATTGCTCCAAAATTCAGGTACTTGCATGCCAGACGAGTACCAGCATGGGCAGGTGGAGGGAGGCAAGTTGCTGGACCTGAGAGCAAAAGCAAAGCATGTGGGTTAAATGGGATCCACTTATACAGGCACCTCTGGGGCACAGCAAAACACCTCCAGAAATCACTCTCAGAAACCCCTGTGCAGAGTGCTGGGGAAATCCAGAGGAAGCACTGCAGCTGCAGGTGAGGTTCTGCACAGACCCTGCTGTGATGTGACAGCACAGAATGGTCAGGGCTGTGCAGAGCCATGGTGGAACAGGGAGGTGGGTGGGAAGCAGGATGCATTGCCAGGGCCTTACCTGCTCACCAAAACATGCTGTGCCAGGTGGCAAGGCACCAGGAGAGGCTTCAATCTACCCCAGCTATAATTAGCCAGGAGGTGAATGCAGCCTTACAAGCAAGGCTGTGGGAGCTCTGTGTAACCTGGGTGTGATGAGGTCCTGGTGGCACTGCCTGTGCCAGGAACACAAGTGGAGGGAAGGATATGGGCACAGGGGCCACTTGGCATGAGGGAGGCCAGCACCCTGCCAAGTGCAAACCCAGTTCCTGCAGTACAGTGTCATGGTGTGCATCTCTGCCAGGAGCCATCCACTACTGCTGGCTGTGTCCCTGCTCCCTCCCCAGCCACACATCAGAGCAAACCAGGTTCCCACTGCTTTTGTCCATCATGTCAGGGAGAAGTGGAAGGAAAGCACTACAGCTCAAAATATAGCCATGGTGGTTGTCCATCCCTGTGCCAGTACAACTTGCCAACAGCAGGCAGTTCAAAATCTGCTCACTGGGTTGGGACAAGGCAGCCAGCAGCCAGCAACACATTCCTCTGAGCAGCCATAAATCACCAAACTGCATCACTGGAAGACATGCCAGAGAAGGCATGTAGGATAATAAACAGGTAAGGTGGGACCTACCTCATCCACAGGGGCATAAGGCCAAGTATCTGGTGGCTGGGCCTGTTTCTCAGGGCTTGGTGCTGCCTCTGAGCAGCTCAGGGGCTCTGGGAATCAGTTGAAGCACAAACCTCTGCAGACTGGCACCACGTTGGGCTTGTCTGGGTGTGTTGTTTGCCCTTTCTGACCTTACACTTACAGATTGATGATCCATCTTGCCTGAGGAGCTGGTAGAGGAGAAAGAGCGCTTTGCAGGGTTTTCTCTCCTTGGTGGCTGGATGTGGGGCAGGGGGGACATTTGAGGATGCTGGCTGACCCCGCCAGGCAGCACCCCCTTGTCAGATGCACAGGTGCAGGCAGCATGGGCACACAGCAGAGACTGAGCTGAGACACCACCTGCACCTTGTTCTACCCACAGGACCCTCTGGCCCAGGCCAGTGCCTCCTGACACTGCAACATTTTCCCTCTTATTCAGCCTGTTTGTGAAAAATCACTTTACTTGTTTGTTTGCTTTTGCTACACGTGCCTATATGGCCTAGCCAAACAGTTCATCCTTTCAGGAAACTGGCTTGTTCCTTTTATCTGTGAGTTGATGTTTAACCAAGTCCAGTGTTATTTTGTTACAATCTTTCTGCACTGGCACAGTTGCCCTTGAGCCTTTCTTCTCCCCTGCTGTTTTTGAAAGGTCTGTCAGCATCCTCCTTAACTTTCCCTGCCATGAGCACAGGCTTTTTATGGAGATCCTGTGTTTCGTGTCCATCCTGTTTGACTTGCACAAACTTCACGATCACATCTAGTCTTCTGTCCACGTTGTAGAATGGGTTGAAAGTGGAAAGTTCTGTTAGAGAACACTCCTGTGCATTCTCTACATTTCACATATGATCATTACGTTGTCACTGAAGCTGTAGAAACACAAAGTCTTTTTTTTCTTTGAGTGCAAAGAGGAGGGGACAGGTGCAGGAGAGAAGAAATGGAAAGAGAAGAGATGCCCTGTTATGCTGCACAGGAGCAATCAGACCAGCATAGGGCAAAACTGCGTCATGTCAAATTTACTCCCTCTCATTGCAAAAAAACAGCTCTTTTTGCAAGAATACACAGTTTTGCTGCGGTTTTTTTCCTTCTTGGGTTACAAAATCTGCTCCCGGGCCCCCAGGCAACAGCCTCTGCTGCAAATGCAAGGCCTTGCTCTGGTGGGATGCTCTCATGGCAGGAAAGCTTTCACAGTGCTGTAACCTTCCAAAGGAAGGGTGAGCCCACCTTTTCACAGCTTGGTTATGCATTTTATCCTGCCTGCTACAAATATAACTTTGGTCCATAAAATCGGTGTGTGAAATAAGGTTAGTCACAGGACTTCCTGGCAGCAGCTCATAAACAAGCTTTCCTCACTTCCCTCTTATGAAAGGTCATCTCTCCTCTGCTGCACTGACTTCTTTGTTTCCCTCTACTCCCATTTACCCCCTGACTCCCATTAGTATCTCAGTCTAGTAAACGTTTTGCCCCTTGGCAGCCTCATCAAACACAGCGGGAAGATAAGGCTCTGGAGCAAACTCCTGACACATCTCCTGGGGATGGATCCTTTCACACTTTCTGGTAGGTTATTTTGCTATCGTTCCTCATTCACACATTGAGCAAGGGGGAACCAACGGGCCAAGCATTCAGCAGCTCGTTAGCAGTGAAAGGTAATAGAGTCTGTGAAGCTTCCTCTTCCCTTCATCCCTTTCTCACTCATATCCTCCCCCTACTTTAACCTTTGTAGTGGCAGTTTCCTGGACTGAGTCTGCTGTTCAACATCTGCTTGTAGAGGGTGGTATTTAATGAGGTCTCACAGTTATTTATGTTTCTCTGATAAATACACCCATTTTCCGGGATGCAAAGGTGGCCAAGCACTAACACACATGAAGGATTCACCACCCATTGTGTATTTTATAGATGCAGCCTTCTAGCACACAAGTCACACAAGTCACACTGTCACCGTCATGGCATTTACAGTGTCAGTAGCCTTGCTGGCCTTGATCCACATGTTTACATCTGACTTCCTCATCAGCACAAGGGATAAGTGTACGTAGCAGTTGGACCAGATAGAGGAGAGTTCCAAAAGCAGCCAGGGGAGATGTGTATTCATGAGTCATCTGCTCTTTACTTGCTCTTAGTTGGCAGAAAAGTGACTCTGTTGTGGAAATTTCCCTTCCCTGCTGCAGCCTCTGTCATTGAACACACTGCACTTAGATGCACACACTCACCATGCTGGTGCCTTGATCTCACCCATTCATCCAGAGAAACCCTGGCCCTTGCCCAGAGTTTTATTTTACCTACCTGGCTCTGCCTGGAGCAGTCTGATTGCAGGTCTGGGACTAAGAACTGTCACCTTATCGTCACCCCATTTGCCCCCTGGCTAGTCACAGCTGTGATGCAGCATTGCTTGAGGGTTCATTTCCTAGAAACAAGAATTGGAAGCCATGAAAATTTTCAGATCACCCTATTTACATATTCAAACAGAAATGTAAACCTAGCAGGATTTTCTGCTAGCCCTGGGTTTCCTTTTCCTCTCTGTCATCCTTCTACCCTGTCTTACTGTAAAACTGACAAAGCTCTCAACTCCGCATATCAGCCTCAGATTGCTCTCCCTCTTTTTTTACTGTCCTTGCTAAAGTCTTGAGCACCTCCTGATTTTTTCCACCCAAAAGCCACCATCTGTGACATCTAGCAGTTCACACAAAGCTGCGTGCTTGCTGTTTGTGAGTGACAGCCCAACTGGGACACAGATGTTGAGTCTCATTTCTCACAATCCGGTGGCTTTTGGACATTTTTCCAAGAGATTTGTTCCATTCTCTCCTCTTGTACAAGCTCCCTTTTAACAACCAACTCAACTGAGTATGTCTTTTATGCAAACAGCAATTTCCTTTTGAAGCTCTCAGTGAAGGCCATGTTTGTCACAGTGCTCTGAGGAGAATTTGGGTAAATTGGACTGGAGACAAAGACACCTCTGTTCCCTCTCCCAGGAAGGTATCAGATTCCTGCATTTCATGTGCATTTCTGCTCTAAGAAACTCAGTAAAGTGGTATTGTCAGACTGTCTCTTCACATTGATTCCTGGCTCAACCACACACAATTCAGTCATTAAAAAGACCTCTTGTCATCATTACTAAATTCCAACTGGAGGTTCAGGTGAGTCTCCATGACCCAAGTTGTGGTCTTTCTCCTGCTGAGACACCATCAATTACAAGCAAAGGATATACATGATAAATGCAGCACTTGGATGCACTGGCTGTGACTGTCACTGCCTTGTTTGGACTCAGCCCAATGTTGTGTCACAGTGCTGTCTCTGCAGGGATATGGGAATGGAAGGCTAAACAGAGAGGTTTGCATTTAATGTCCCAGATTGTCTGGGCAGAACTTCTAGATAGAGGCAAAGGCAATAGGCCTCTGCCAATTCTGACCACTCCTCAGGGAACTGAATATAAACTGAGAGCCGTCAAACACGTTTCCCTGAACGGTTTCCAGGGTCAAATGCTTTTCCACAACATCCCACTGCTTTCTTCCTCTGCCTGCATTGGGGCAACTCTGAAGAAACTGTAGGCTGAGTGATGAGCGCACATCTCAGCCACATGGAAGGAACCGTGGTGCCACCATTTCTTCCTAGCTGCCAGAATCACTGCAGGGGCAGTGGATTTCTGAGCTGTATTCCTCCAAGGGAACCATGAAGTTATTTCTAGCTTTAACCAAAGTTTTCTCTTCCGAGTGTCCCCGCCTGTGCTCCCCACTGTGCCATGACCGCTCCATCGGCCTGCTTTCAGCAGGTACTGATAGCTGTGATGTGCCAGGAGCCCTTGGAGGGCTGCCCATGCATTTTGTGAGCCCTGTTGCCATGATACTGAAACGCAGAGCAGATGTTTGTTTCAATAGAGATGGCTTTGATTCCTTTTCAGCTTTTCTCTTGAGCTGCCATCGTGTGTGAATACTTCTTCCCGGGAGCCAAGCGCGCTGTCAGGGCCCAACAGGCAGGCGTTGTGGCTGCAGCCAGTGAGGAGGGCAGCAAGGCAAGTGGCAGAGCAGCACAGAGCAAGCTGATGGCCCTGGCCTCTCAGGAAGGATGACTGAAGCTCTGCAGACAGGGACTGAGGTTGTGTGTGGGTCTGCATTCACATGTTTGTGCATGTGTGTGTGTGTGTGTCTGTGTCTGTGTCTGTGTGTGCATACATGTGTTTGTGTGGCTCTGTTTGGGTGCTGGAAGCCTGGCAAGGCTGGGAAAAAGCAGTCATTTTCTCACAGCTACTGCTCCCTAGCACTTAATTCTCCTCTTTTTCCTCTCCCAGTTGCCTCCAGATCATCGCTGCCTTGCTGCAGACAGCAGCTGGGCTGGAAGCTGAGCTGAAGAGACCATCTTCTTGAGAGAAGGCACCAAAAAATATCGAAGATGTGGTACGAAAGGTAAGGAGATCCCTTCCTTCAGTACAGTAATTCCATGTGAGAATTATCAAGAAAAAAACACTATTTCTTTCTGAATTTTTTTCCTTCTCCTTTACCCTTTCCTTCCTTCCCTTTTTTTTTTCTGTTGGAATACTTTAAAAATTACCTCTCTCTTCTTTAACCCATCTTGTCTGTCTTTCTCTCCACCCTTTTCTTGGTGCTGGCAGAGGAACATGCCCTCACAAGTATTCTGCCCAGAGTTCTGCCTAGGGCTATCAGCCTCTTTGGAAGGGGTGCTTTGCTAGTGTAGGAATTCCACCAGAACCAGCTTCTTGTTGCTGTTCCCTTATATAGAAATGTTTTTAATTCTATAAATACTATATGCATTTTATTAAAAACAAACAAACAAAAAAAAAAAGGGTTGGACTGGCTATGTAAAGACACTGTGCTGTTGGGGCTGGCGTTCTGTTTGCCCACTGGCAAGGCCTCTCACTTCCTTCACCCTTTCCACTGTTGTGAGCAAACTATTTTTGGTATTCCAAGAGCGCAAGCTTTGCTGAAATTCTGGTTTCCTGCTTTGAGGAGGAAATTAGAGCAGGGAAGAGTTATTTTAAATTACAAAATATATTTGCAAACAGGGGGAAGAATATATGAGAAAAATAATTTGAGAACAACATTCTGTGATATTAAACTACTGAATTGGATATAATTACCTATAAATACATATATGTGTGTTTCTGTATGTGTGTATTTAGAGATGCATGGGTTTTTTTAGAGATTGAAGTACAAATAGAGTGTATTTATAATAAAGAGGTCAGAAACAAAACACTTGCTTCCATCTCACTTATCTTGCAATCTTGGAAGCACAGGACTATCCTACAGAAGATCTTCTCCTTTAAGCCACATTGAAATAAAAAATTAACAGGCACATGGATCTTTTGTGTTGAAGGTGGAAAGGTTGCCCTTGAACTTGTGATCAGTCCATTCATCTTATCCATCCATTCTTAGGAGACAGTGACTCACCATTCACCAGACTGGTACAATAGACATGCACTATCAGCTTAGTACCCTCATAAAGACAACTCACCGATTGGGTTTTTTTTCTCAGTTATGGAAAATTAAAGATTATGTCAATGCAAAATTCCTGCGCTGTAGACTCATCTAGTACCATGTCTGCTGGTCCTGTTAACAAGTAGCTCTGCCTACCATTGCAGGGCAGTTCCTCCCATCTCAGCTGAGTACCTTGGCCAAATTTTAACCCTCCAGGCTGAAACTTGCACATGGAACAGGCCAATCATGCAAGGACAAAGCCCATCCACCACAGTAGCTCATCTCTGACTGGAGCCAGTGGAAGGGGCTCCAGGAAGTGGGTGAGAATGGGATGAGCAGGGGCAGTGCTTGCATTTGCCTGAGGGAAAGGTTTGCAGCTCAAATTCCTAATTCCTCAACCAGAGGTGCTGGTTTTATAAACAATATTTCTCAATATTAGGAGTGTTTTTTCCTTCCATGAAACTGTCCAGTCGCTTTTGGCCTGTAGCAAATAGTTCACCAGTTTAACTATACCCTGTGTGAAGAAGTGTCTTCTGTTGTTTGTTTTGAACTTGGCATCTGCTTGTTTGATTTAATGATCTTTAGTCTTTACATTGAAGGAGATGGTGAGCCAGCATCCTTCACCCACCTTTTCCATCCTAGGCATTTACCTCAGCCTGATTATTTTCCTTAAAAGTACAGGAAGTGTCAATTAAAAAATAGTTCAGGCATTTCTAAGAGGAAAATTGCAAGAAGATGTATCATTTTGCCCTGCTAAGAAATATCATTTTGCTCTCTTTACTTCTGAGGGAGGACATGGGGCATCATCCGTGTGTCAAGGTTGTGCCATTGTTGTCTCCTGGAAATAATGCACGTTTTTGTTAAATTACATTAAAATCTCAATTTTTTTAATATTTAGTTGGTGCTAGCAACTTTTGTGAATTATCTAAATAATCCATTTGTGCTGGAGGGGCTCCATGCACCTGGTGTCCTACAGAACAACTGAGCTGCCTCCTCTGGGGGAACCCAGAGCTGCAGAGGATACGGGGAAGGTGGGACACTGAGAATACTAGAGAATGAGTGGAGACAAGATGTATTCTGGGTGTGGGAATCAAGGTGGTGAGCAGAAGTGAATGTGCTATGGTACTGTTTCTAGTCCAGCTGCAAGGCTCTATAATTTTAAATTATTTACTGGGTACAAAGATATCGAAGTTGTAATAATGAATTGGCAAGGACTATCTGTATCTCCCATGTTAGTGAGTATCAGCAACTTCTAGAGACAGTGCCAGAAATCCTGAATGTCCTAAATAAGTTGCCTTGAGGACAAAGAGATTTCCCTAATGCCCGTGAATCAGAGACTGATTTATGTCAAAGAACTGAGAAATTATATCATTACAAAAACATTTTAATTCTTCCTTTTACGTCCCTGATGTTCTCATTAATAAAATAACTATGTGGTTCTTTTCCCCCCCAATTCCAGTTAACTTTTAACTCCCACAACATCTTTGGATATTTCAGACTTAAAAACATGAAAGGCATTTGAAGTTCCCAGTTTGGAATGCTATATTCCACTTTAATGGGATAACCCTTTAGCTGTGCTGCTTGTATTGAGAGAAAGGTGCCAGGCAGGAGAATTGTGCCTCTAAATGCATCGCATGGTATTGTCACCACAAGCCCAGGTCACTGTGACACCAGCCAGCTGAACTTTGCATAGGCACTGAAGGGTTTGGAATACCCAGATCCATCCTGATACACAGAAACTGGGCATCATATTTTCTAGAGAGATGTGTGAATTTGCATTAGCTCTGCTAGAACCAGATCACACAACTGTTCCCTCCCTCCTTCCCCCAGCACATCACTGTGAGGAGTCCTTGGAGTCTGTAAAATGCAGTACTTCTCTTCTTAGCACTCTAAATAATTTTATTTTATTCATTTATGTTTGAAAGTTTGAGAGACATTTCTACCACTTTTTGTGGTAGGTCTAAAGCAACTAACATAGTGTAGGCACTCTCCAAAAACTCCATGGTTTTGATAGCTCCCAGCAGTCTCTTGATGTAAAAATAATTATATTTTCACACCAGCAACACAAAAATAGTAGTTAAAAAACATGAAACAGTTGAAGGTCTGTCTTGGGTCACATCGCTACTGTGAGGCCCTGGGAGCTGTCCTAAGTGAATTGTAGACACATTTTAAGTGTTGGAAAACACCAGCACCAGGTATTTAAAGAGCAGGTTGGGAGGGAGCAGGGAAGGTCTTTCATAGAGCAATATCAGCAACTGACCACCTGTCTTTCTTAACACACAAACTAGAATTTGCTAATTACAGAGGGGCATACAATATTACAGCCCTTTTCTTAGATGTTATGATGCCAGTCTACCTCACTTCACAGCCTGGCCCAATGATTCAGTCACTGCATGACCAGCTGATTACTTCAGATTCCCCGACAGATTTTCCTCCGTGGCTTTGCTCACCTTGTCATTCCCTGGCTTTCTGACCTGCCTTTTCACAGGATGTTTTTCTTTGTGTTTTTGTCACTGCAGTTCCTTTGCTCAACCTGCCATGGGTGGGAGACAGCTACAGATATAATTGCTGGGAGAATACCTTACCACATGTTTCACAGTTGTCCTGCAAGAACAGAAGAAGAACTCTCTTAAAGAAATCTGCTACAGTTCCTTTTGTGTTATATTAAGCTACATGCAAGTCAGAAATGCATTAAAGCCCAAAAGTTTCAGTATATGGCCCCAAAATAGGAAGAATGGATTGGCAATTAGTATTCTCTGGTACAGAGTAAGCAGGGAGAAAATATGTATAACATCAAGACAAGCCTGAGATAAACAGCAGGAATCTGGAGAGAAAAATCCATTAGGTAATAGATGGATAGAAAGAGAAAAGCAAAGCCTTAGAACCAGAAGAGGAGCATCAGGTCTGCAATGCAGCAGCAACATGAAATAAAAATCATCCTATTACATTTGTCAGGATTTTTTCAGGGGTCATGTTCTCAAGATTAATAAAAGGTAAAAGGAGAAATTATTTAAATATGTTTGAGCAAAATGAATCAGGCAGGATTCAGAAGAATCATGAGTAAATTTTCATTCATTTATTTGCTGAACCACTGTACATAATTGAGAAAGCTTTTTGTCAGTAGAAATCCCCGTTTCTTCCCAGAGGTTTATTAATGGAAAACATTTTTGAATTTAAGTATAAAGTATAAAATTTCAGAAAATACTTACCTTAAACATTCCACGCATTAAAATGAACTCCAGTAGGCTCATAAGTAACTTAGATGTTTAACTATCACACAGAAGCCTTTTAAAGTCTTGCTATTTTCTTTTAAAAGGTGCAGAAGAAAGTAAATATTTTAGTAACAGTAAAGGCTCAACAAACTGACAAGTTGGAAAAAAAAATATTCCACCCTGATCCACAAGTCCGTCCTTAACAAACATTACTGTTTGTTTTTTGGTTTTAACCGCAGTGAGTTAAGGATGGAAAGACTGCCTAACTTTAAAATTCTGGTCTTCAGCCTGTTTTAACACAACCTTACCTTAAACAGAGGTGTTTTGTGTTCCTTGCCACAGTGCAACATTCCTCTGAGTCCTAAGGGAGGGAGACCGCCTGCTGTCACATCCTTTCTGAAGGGACCCACCCTCTCAGCAGGACAGCTCTGGTATGGCCAGCAATCCAACACCTCCAGCCTACCTTGCTTTTTCTTGGCTTTTAGACCTAGAAACTTATGAATCTGAGGGAAGCCCTGGCATACCCATGAAGATATTTGTGATGGATCCATGTGATTTCTATACTCTTGCTCAGAGGGCTGCCGGGAAGGCCAGTGTTATAAAAGATGTCAGTTTGAGCTTTGCTTTAGTAATTGGCAAAACTTACATGTATAGGGATGTGAATCACACACAAATAGGTGACTCATGCATGAATGGGAAAAAAGTCACTTTAAAACACTGTTATTTTCCCCTCTCCAGGCCTGAAAGAATTTTGGGGGCAGCCCATCTCACAGGAAAGCAGGTGGTGGTGAGGGACAGAGGTGTGTGTCGGGACAGCCCTGCAGCAGCTGGTGCGTGGTGGGGAGAGCTGGCCAAGGAGGGGGAACCCTCCTGGTGAGCCAAGAAAGAGACAAACACCCTGAACTGGGAGCTGAACCTCCAAAGACAGACTGGACCTGCCCTCAGCACCTCTGCCACAGCTGACTGACAGGAGCACCCCTGAGACTAGAAGACATCACCACTTTTGTCACAAAAGCAAGTAAACCCCATTAAATATTCCCTCAGTTATTTGTACCCCGTTACTACCTTGTGTCTCTGGGGTGCAGGAGGCAGGGGTACCAGAGTGATGGGGTTTTGGGGCAGTGGGGCCAGGGAGCAGCGGTGTCACTGTGCAGGAGGGACCCCATGACAACGCCCCAGGGGTCAGCATTGTCACTGGTCACACATTTTGAGTGCTGTGCACAGCTCTGAGCCCCTCAGCTCAGGAAGGACATTGAGGTGCTGGACCAGGTCCAGAGAAGAGCAACAGAACTGGTGAAACATCTGGATCGCAAGTCTGATGAGGAGCCCTCGAGGGAACGGCCTGGAGAAAAGGAGGCTCAGGGGGAATCTTATCGCTCTGTACAACTCCCCGACAGGAGGGTGCAGCCAGGTGGGTGTCGGGCTCTTCTCCCGGGGAACCAGCGACAGGACAAGGGAACAAAATCTTAGGTGTGCCAGGTAAGGTTTAGGTTGGACATTAGAAAGAATTTCTTCACAGAAAGGATGATTAGCCATTGGAACAGGCTGCCCAGGGAGGTGGTGAAGTCTCCTTTCCTGGAGGTTTTTAAGGAAAGCCTTAACGTGGCACTCAGCGCCCTGGCCTGGCTGACAAGGTGATGTTGGGCCATAAGTTGGATTCGATTACTTCAGAGGTCTTTTCCAACCTATTTGCTGGTGATTCTGTGA
>JAHLSL010000024.1:7327501-7361885 GCA_025920805.1 Petroica traversi | reverse complement strand
CTTCGGGGGCCGCGTACCTGCACCCCGGCCGGGGAGAAGGGAATCCCCTCCCTCCCTGCCCTCTTTGTTCAGGGGTGGCCGCGCCGCATCCAGGAGCACGTAAGAGCCTCTAAAACTGATTAAAGGCGAAGTGAAGTTAATCGCAGGGTGTGTGGGTGCGCTGTAAATGACATACCAGGCGCGCTGGCAGGCGGACCTGCTGCAGGACTACCCCACCACCTTGGCGCTGGGCCTGTAGTGCAGCTTTCCGGAGGACCTTGGGATTCATGGAAAGGTGGTATCTGCCAGGTCTGGTGGGGACAGAGCACTGGGGAGCAGAGTCTGTCAGAAACCTGCATCTCTCCTCGCATGGGAATGAGGCCTAGTGTCATTTTTGTATGTTTGTGTTACCTGCTTGGGAAACAAACAAGTTGGTATGTTACTGACTTCCATAGGAAAGGTGGAATACCACTGACTCTGCGCTCCTACTCTACTGGACAATCTCATAGAAATTTGGCCCGAGATCTTTATCAATGTAAAGGAGCTGAGAACCGGGCTCATTTCAGTGCTGATTTTTGTTTGGCAGGCACTGGCAGCCCAGTCAGTGTTTTGAGCATTCTCTTAGCTTCTGGGATAGTCATACCTGTGTAACATCGGAGGTTTTTTCACTTCAAATAATATAGAAACATTTATGATACATCTCTATGTCTGTGAGAGATACAGTAGAGAGTTCAGGGGGGTTCGAAACAAAAAGTTAATATATCTTTTAGCCAGGTAACTTCATGACTTCTAGAAAGTGTAGAATTTATATGTAAACAGTATTTATTTATTAATTTAAGGCAGTTCCAGTGCTATGGTTTAGTTTACTTTTCTCATTTATAATAATTTCTAGGCTTTCTGAAATCTGTTCAATTGTGGTCATTCACTGACTTTCTGTTTCTATAAGAAGACTCAAACTACATCTTTTCAGCCTTCTTATTACATTGTGTCAGAATAACTGTTGTATTAGAACATCCTAAAGAAACTTTGATAAAAGATTTAAAGGCTTTGGTCTCAACATCTTTATTTGCAGCCTCTGGGCTTTCTAGTGTGTTTGTATTTGGGAAACTTCTGTTTCAACATTCTAGTTTGTCAATTTCCTATTTTTATATCTGCTTAATGTATTGCTGTCCTATTTTTTGTAACTGCCATCACAAAAGGACCTCGAAATTATTTAAGGTTCTGATTTTCCATTGTTATACCAATAAACCTTATCTTAATAGTATCCTTATCCCCACTAGGATTGTTATTAGTGTAACCCACAGCCCATAACATATATCAGTATATTAAGAACACTTTTTAAACTATTGGATAAGTCCAGATGCATAGAATTAATACACAATTTTTTCCTTGCTGACCTTTTTTTTTTAATGAATATAATTATTACACAAGTCCTGAAACCCTCAGAATACAGAGAAAGAGAATTTGGTGTTAATTTACTCATTCTTCCAGAGAAGTCATAATAGAGAGTGTTTTAATTAAAAAAAAACACAACTGTATCAGTCTGAGGTAGAAGAGTTTCTTCCTTTGGGTTTCTTTAAGCTATCTGGACTAATCCATCAGGATCATCTAAGAGATGGTAAAAGCATGGCTGCTTTTGCTCAGTGTTAATGTGTGGTGATTGATTGAAGAAGGAATAAACAGGTTCTTCTGTGATGCAAGATGTAATAGTTATGTTAGAACTATCACTGTGGGAAAGTGCCTGTAATGTCAAACCTCTTGTTTTGTAATCTGTTGAGGGAAGGTTTTATTGAATATAACAGTTGAAAACTGAATTTGTTAGAGACTGTCACAAGTTTGAAGTTTTCAGTTTTATTGTCATCTTACACTTTCCCTTATATTTCATTATACAAAAATTATCTAGAAAAATCCAGAAATAAAACATGTTATGTAATTCACAAACTCCAAAAACATGGCTTAAGACAGTTTATCACCAAAGTATACCAGAAGCTATTTTGACTGTTTTAAGATTTTTTATGTTATGAAGAGTCAGGTCCTCTTTAAAAAAAAAATTAAAACATGGAAAATTACAGAAAGTCACACAGAGTTATTTTGGTGGATTTGGAGCCTGACTTTAGTCTCCTGGCAGCAATGGCAGACCCAGAGTTAGTATTATCTGTTGCCCTTATGAGTAGTTACAAAGCCATTTGTTTATGTAGTGGTTGCATTCTGTTTAACCTGTCTTGTGTCCCTAACAAAACCAAATTTTATACCTAACAATTCTTGCCTCTGCAAACAACTTCCTAAACACATTCATTTTCCTCGCTCCTTTGGAAAGGCTCCACTTGATGGAGTTGAACAGTGTTAAATTTGCCAGCTGCCAAACTTCTAAGCCCGTTCAGTAAAATCAAAGTACTTGGTGTATGTATAAAATGAGTGGTCTGAAGCTGAATGTGATACCCCAAATTACTGCATTTCACACAGAATCCCAGATGAAATGGAAAATGGAAAGGATGGTGAGCACAGTTACGGTGTCCTGGTTATGTGGAGCACAGTTGGCAGTGAGCTTGATTGTCAGGTGTGAGGTTTTATTCAGTCATGTCACAGTAACTTTGTTCTTTGGGATAAAAATATTTAAACTAGTCCTTGGTTTGGGGTGCTTTGAGATCACACAGTGAGAAACTTAATCACCAGCACTGTCTTTAAGGAGTCCAGCTGAACTGAACATTTCCAGATACAGCTTGCGAGAGAAATGTTGTTCCCTGTCTGTGTCTTTGCCAGCCCAGGTGCTGAAAACAGTTGGAGTGAAGAAGGTGTTGGACTCCTTATTATTAGTCCTAAGTGCTTTTGTATTGCTCAGCAGGCAGAATACATAGTTCAGAGGTTGTTTGTTTCAAGTGATCAGAACGTTTCAAGTGTGTTAGTCATTTCAGATTGGTGTGTTTCTGATGAGCTTATGCTCCTGGCAGCATCCCACACAATTCTTCAGAACTCATTACAAGTAAAAGAGGTTGGAAACTGTTCGCTTGTAAGTGAGTAGCAATTAGCCTTTCTGAGGTGGATAGGAAGGCTACTTTTCAATATGTCAGCATTTAAATTTTCTAAACTAGTCTGTAAACTGGATGAGCATCACTCAAGTAATAAATGCCTTTTTTAGCTGGTAGAGTTTTAATGTACAAACTTACCCTTTTCCTATTCTGTCATGTAAAGCCTTAAGTCTGTAAAAATTTAATTTATTAACTAATTCATTTGCATTTTTTGTTAGTATGTATGTGTTTGGAACCTGATTTGGGGCTTTATGTACCGTTATCTCTGCTATCCTATTCATCTAAACACTTTCTGTTTCCTTTCTAGTGTCTTTGTTGATATCTCCTGATCCTGTATGACAGTAGTTTTGAGCACAGCCAGAAAGGTTGTTTAGACCTGCTCTCCATCTGTTTTTGTTGGCATTCAGACTATCTTGCAATAAAGAACCTAACTTCCTCTAAAAGTGGAGCAGCCAAGAGCATGTGACCTGTCAGGCTGTGTACTCTGATTCACAATTGAAGGATTGCTTGATTAAATGAAAACTTGGATGTCAAGGTGAGCTTTGCTCTCTGTGCTGCCAGTTAGCAGTGACTGTAGGGTGCTGCTCCCTGAACGGCCTGAGCCTGGCAGCTGGAGAGTCCCTCCCTGCAGGCTGCCAGGGGCAGATCAGTTAATGCTTATTTGGACGGGTAGAGAAACATGAGAGGTCCAGTTTAATTTTGTAAGTGGTCTCTTTCATAGCTCTACGAAAAATCTACATTTTCTCTTACCTTAGTGCACAACTAGAAATGTGTGGTACCTAAAGCAAGTCTGCATGTCAGATTTCTACTAAACCTTATGCATTGAAATTTAAAGAATATGGCTTCTGTTAAGAGCAACTAGTCTGTTACTGTACAATACTTAAATGTTGAGAAGGTGCGTGTTAGAGGCACTTAAACATTTGAAAAAAGATCCATTCAAGGTTCTTTTAATTTATTCCTCTCCTAGGAACGGAGCTGTATCCAGATGCTTCTGCAGTGAATTTGAAAAGGCTTTAAACTTTTACTTTCGAGAGATATGTCTTATTTAGGGGAAACTGGAAAGTCTAGCACTTTCAGGACACTAGGAGACTTCCATAGCACCTAGAAAACTGATTTCTAATGATGAAATTGGTGTGGATTTAATTGATGTGGTGTTTTTTCCAGTTTCACTTCCTTGATTAGTACTTTGAGCCACAGTGCAGGTAACTACAGGAAGACAGTATCTTAAGCCTTAAGGAGTACGTGCCTTTGCTGCTCGAAGCAGATCTGCTTTAAAATATTTGTGGAATTCAAAACTGCAGTTGTTCCTTGCCTGGTTGTGCAGGACCTACAAGCTCTATTCTATCTAATAGATTACTAAGTCAGCTCAGGCTTTATTAGCTGAACTTGGTTCTTCCCTCTTACGCCTTGTGGTAAGTTACTCTGGTGACAAGAAAAGTAGGACTCATCCTTGTACTGTCTTACTACTGTCAAAGGAGGAGAATAGGCAGAGCTCTAAAAAGTATTTGGACATGGGAGCTGCACAGGTATAGTCACCTTGAATTCAGCAGATGTTTTTATCAGGGTTAAAAGAAAAAGTCCAGTCCTGTAGTAGTAGTTTCTCTGCATATTTTACAGTTTTCTAGACACATTAAGTGCTTTGACTTGGAATTCAGAGGCAAATCAGCAGAACCAACTCAATAAACCAACTCACCTTAATTTCTGTGCTGTTTAGTACCATCATACGCTGTCAGTTTTGAACAGAGAATAATATTCCCCCAAAAGTAAAAACATTACATCTAAAAACAGAGTTCCAGCTTTTAATAGTATATAATGGTCATTTTATTCTGATTTTAACATTGAATAAATATGCACTGGCTATTTTTGAACTCCAGTGTCTCAGCTTTACAAAGCCTGATGAAAGTTTTGCTTTTCTCCTTTTTCTTCAAGAGGAGAATGTATAGCAAGCAATGGCTCAGTAATATATTGCAATTTTTGATTTAGGTACTTACTTTGAGGGGAGAATTGTGTTTTTATGTATAGAAACTCGGTGGTATGCTAGGAAGTGTATATATGACTGAGTGTGCCTCTGCAACAGCATTTGTCCTACGAGACCTGTGAAATGTATTAGTGAAGATAGACAAGAGTAGTAGCTTCAGTTTTCAGTCATCTCTGAAAGTGAAAGGATGAATTTTAAAACCAGTTGTAAAAGTACCTCTTGTTTTCTCTTTAGTGCCTGTCTTCAGATTTAGAAGTCATGAAATTTGGAAGATTATAAGAGACAAATGTTTGTCTTTTACATTTATTCTTGGGGACTGAATTTAATAATTGACAAAAGGATTCAGAAATGAGTTTTGGGAAGATGAGGTTGGAGATGAACAGTACAAAGCTGGTTTTGAAATGCTTCTGTGACAAATAATTTTTGTCATGCTGTAGTGTCTGCTTGAGTGTTGTCTTTGAAGAAATAGTTGGTGAGGTATCATGTCAGGAGTCACTTTTCCAAATCTTGCTATTTCTTTCTTACAGTAATTGGAAATAAAATTTCTTCCTAATACTGCCTCACCAGTATTTAATCTATTTAAAGACTGTCATTTGTTCTTTAAATTTAACCTTCTTGCAGTTCTTCTGGAACATGTCTGTTCTGCTGATTAGATGAGGATCACTGAGCCCACTCCTTAGCTCTGAAGGAGAAGCTTAAATCTCCTGGGAAGGGTGCCCACCTGGTGATATTCACTGAAATATCCTCTGCCAGAGGATTGCTAGCCAAATCAATTTGGCAAAAAGAACTGAAGCAGAGAAACCATTAATACAGGTACTGACAAGGTAGCAGTGGCTTGCTGGTCTCATTCTTCCTCATATTTTGTGCATGTTTTTTTGCAGACATGGGCTGAATTGGTTAGGTCCATAGCTCAGGAAAGAGCATGGCTTCAACTTAGTTCGTTCTTCGTAAGGAAAACTTTGAAGAATTGCTCAAAACTGATTTTTTGGAAGTGTGTAGCCAGGCTTGTGTTGCTGAAATCTTGATTTTAATGGTCTTGATGGAGGCTGCATATCTGAAAAAGCTTTGTGACAAGGTCTGTCTTGGTTCTGCATGGATTCTCTGTGCATCAGTGAAGGAAAAAAAGGAATGAGAAATGTGCAGGTTTCACTCTTGAGCCTTGGAAGAAGGAGCCTGAGAGCCCAGAGTGGCTTCACTGTTTACATGAACCAGAATTTGAGAACCATGTGTTCAGTCTTGGAGAATGGGGTTTTTTTTCCTATTTCCTCCTGCTCCCCAATCTTTTGCAGGCTTTCCTCTCAACTGGGTACTGTTATATGTTCTGAATATCTGAATAATGTTGACTGGGGGAGTATCAGAGGGTGTCTATGCTTTGCTAGATGTCAAGTTGTGTTTCAATGGAGGCTTCTGTGTTGGGAGCTGAATGCAGAATAATAAAAACAGTGTATAGCTTGAAGTGACCATGAGTGTTGTAGCATGCCTAAATGTAAAACACTGATTAGAAAAAGATTTAATTTCTACTGATGTAGATCAGTTAAAAACGTAGGAGATTCATGAGGGGAGCAAAATGTTCTTGCTGTTGATCTCACCTAGGAAGGTGTCATCTGGCAGCTGGTCATAGCAAGAACATTTTTACATTCCTGCACAGCTTTATTCTAGCCTAGTTGGCAAGAAGAATCTGATTCTTTTTTTTTTTCTCCGGGGTGTTTCTTTTCCTCCCCTCCCCCTTCTCTTTGCCTTTTATGTAATGAGATGCTTTGCCATGCTATGAATGAGCTGCAAAGTAATTGGAAAAGGAGTTTCCTGAAACAGGCAGGTTGGTTCTGGCAGCAGAGGTTTCTTGCTTTCTTTGTAGCTCGTTTTGGAGTTGTATTTCTGGTTTTTCATTGTGCGCTTTTTGTAGCTTCAGGTCCAGTATCATCGATATGATTGAGGGCCAGTGTTCAAGAAGAGAGTTCACCTTTCAAGCTTGTGATCCTCTAGCCTTGGGGAGAGGGCAGAAACCTGGGATTCTGGTAGCCTGGTGCTTGCCTTCCTTTCTCCAAATGGTCCCTCCCCAAATGAGGAATGGTGATACCCTCTAAGTAAGGAGTCCCACTTAGGGTTCATTGCAGCCAGTCACTCTGCCTGGAGACTTATCTGTGGTAACTAATCTTGTGGCCTGCTCTTTAACCCACCCACACTGTGGTTTGGAGCCATCCTTTTTCAACTAGCATGTTTGTGCCCCACTTAAATTTTGTTTAGCCTGAATAATGACTTCTTCAGTGGAGAAATTTAGCAAAAGTACTAACGTGTGTCATGCTTGAGGTCTTTTTACTACTTTTTAGTTCATGAACTGGCAAGTTAAAAACCTGGATTTTGTTGTTATTTTTGTTCTAGCTGGCTTGTAGTATAATTCTAATCTTATTTACAGAAGAAAAGCCTGTCTCAAGTCCTGATTTACACAGAAGAAAAGCTAAAATGGCTTCTACAGTGAGAAGGCCTGTCAAGTTTATGTAGCAGTTGCCACTTAGCTGTATTTAAATATTAGGAAAATGGTTGAAATGCTGTAATGATACAGTTTATTGCTGGCAGAGTTCTGACATGGTTATTCCTTTAAATGGGTGTGGCAAAAATAAAAAAAATTGTTTGTGCACTGATAAGCAGGCTGGTGCTGAAAGGAAAGGCACACTGCTAAAAGTAGGCTGCAACCCATAAATGGTTATTTTTCCATATTCCTGTTAGATGTGGCCTTTGAAATCTCTCTGCAGAGTAGGTTTTCCAAGGCAGTTCTTAAAATGGAGAGGTTACAAGTATTCTTTAGCAATGAGAAATTGCAGCAATCCTTTGTGTCCTGACTTCTGATTCAGGTTAGTTCATTGAGGTGGGTCAGTTACTCATTCAGCAGTCACTTGTCCTGCACTGTTCAACAGAGAAGATGAAACTTGTTGTGAAAGATCTGTTTGTTGAACTCTTAATAAATGCAGAGCAGAGTTAGCTGAAACACTGGGACATCAGAACCTGTTGATATCTTGAACTGATTTCTGTCTCCATTTCAGGATGTCCATGCTTCTAGCTAGAAAACATTCAGCCGCTCATGTATTTTTTGAATTGTAGGAGAGACTCAATCATGTTATCTGTGTGTCCCCTGCCTTAATTTCTCTGTTTTTTTAATAGGCTGTGCTTCTCAGAGATGTGAACAGATTGGAGTTTATGCAGCTGTATGCAGTGGTTTGAGGATGTTTTAAAAATATGCTAGATAGTTAAGGTATTGATATATAGACTAGAAGCCAAGTGGGACTCCATTTGAAGCATAGGATGTGTAGGGTATCAGTTATAGAGAAAGTCACTGTCATGAGAAATTTCTCTTTGTTTCCTTCCCTCAGTGCAGAGTGCTCTTTATAAATAATTGGTGTCGACTTTTTTAATTGCCTTGTGTCAAAGAGATAATCTTTGGGACATATGGTATTAGCCTCTTTTTGTGCTTATTTATGCTTTTTCCTAAGCTGCTTTATGTTGTGTGAAAGAAAAGCTAAGAATAGAGGAAGTGAGTTCATTGGTTTCCATTTTCAGCATAACATACAAGTGACAGCTTGCATCTGCCACTGGTCAGAGATGGTTTGAATATGAAGGTAATTCTTTCCTTAAAAATCTGACAGTAGGTGGCTTTGAGTGCTGATTTTAGAGTTTTGATAGTCATAAATTTTCAAGCAGCTCGCCTTATGGCTGACTTGATGAAAACAAAGCCACATACGTTTTTGCTTGCTTTTTTTTGCTTTTATATTATTAATATTATATATTATACCCCTAGGTTCTTACTAGAAATGGCAATTGGCCTTGTCAGATAAGAGAGATGTTTCATAAAGGGTGTAACGGAGGTCAGGTCGCATTTAAGGACAGCAAAACTCAGATCTAGTTTTTACTACCCACTGAGTAGAAAAACTTGTAGATAATGTAAAAGTTTGATAAAATCAAATTGTTTTGTTGTTAAAATAATTTCCTCTGCATATGTATCATACAGTTCCAGTAAATATAATCAAGTCCTGATATCTTAGTCTTGAACAGAACTGCAGGGCAGCATCAGAGCTTATTTACATGCCAAAATAGCTGAAAACAAAAGTGTGTATGTGTTCAAGATGGAGAAAAAGAGATGTCTGCAGGTTCCACCCTTGTCTTTAATGTCAGCAGGTTCATTTTTTCTTATTAAGTAATAATGGTTCTGCACCTGTGCCTTCATTAACTTCAAACTATTTAAATTTTTATGTATACACACACACATACACACAGATGCCTATGGCACTGTTTCTGTGAGTAACTTTCCTTATGCAGGGAAAATATGAAAATATATTTAATTTATGTGAATAAATATTGTTACATTATTTAATATGCGGTGTATAATTAATGTGTGTGCATGTGTATCTATATAGATATATATAAAATACCTGAAACTACATTCAGATAGTGTATGGGAAGAGATAAAAAATGTATCTGTGGATTAAGACATTATTCTTAAGAAGTATTATAGCCTATCAGGTTTGTCAGTCTTACTCCCTCTTAATTTTATTTTTGGGGGGTCTGAAGAGGAGAAAAATTCAAGAGGTACTTTATTATCTGAGAACAGATAAATGCCTGCAAATGGAATTGCTTGAAATGAGTCTTTTAAACACAGGTAATTCTGATGGCTTCCAAAGACACCAGGACCTGTTAAGACTGCCATAGTAGTGGGTGCTCAAAAAAATGAGTAAACACTCTAAGGTCCTCGCTTACCAACCTTTCATAAAATCCATTGAACTAATTATTTTATCTTTATTTAATGCATATTTGGGTAATGTATCCCAGTGTAGGTGAGCTGCTCTGCAGCGCTCTACAGTTCTGAGGGAGCTTCTGTTCCAGAGAAAGCCTGGGAGGTGCCCGGAGGTCCTGACAGTGTAACAGCATTTCTCGGTCAGGCTTTAGAAATACTGTTAAGACTAGAGGATAGATGTTCTCACATTGACAGACTACTTAAAGGAAATCTCACAAGACTGTTAAAATAGCTGCTTTAAGAATATTAGAGGATGTTAGGTGCTTGATTTTGTTAGAATCAAGGCATTAGTTCAGTTTCTGTCCAAGATTCTTTGAAGCTTTGTTTTTTCATTCAGTTGATTTCAGTACCTTTGAATGAACTTCATTAATAAGCATTTTCAGAAGACTTATTTCTGTAAAAGAGCTGTCCTGTGCTGACAGATCTGGGCACAGCCTGACATACAGTTTCTTCTGATTTGGTCTGTGTCATTAGATGTGTATATAATATTGAAAGTTACGTATTCAGTATGTTTTGAGTTTGTTTTAAAGGAAGAATTCAAAATTCAAAGAACAGGTACTTGACAGAGGTGGAAAGGTGAGTCAGCAAGTCAGTCTTGTAGCAGAACACAGCCAGGACATTGCCTCAGAAACATGTGTTTATTGGAATCAAAGGAAAGAGATTATATAAGCCAGATTGGTGGAATACTTGATGCAACAGCTGGCAAAAATTAATTTAAAATAAAAAAAGTATGCTGACAAAAATGATAGTATTTTTTATTTGGGGCTTCTGAGCAAGTGGTCAGACTGGATGACCTCCTGATGTCTCTTTGGAGCCAGATTGTGTGACTTTCTGTGTGTGCATATGTATGTGTATAACCAAACTCAGTGATGGCACAAGGTTGGATAAGAGAGGAGGAGATTTCCTGGAGGCCCCAGGCTGTGTGGCTGTGCTGGGCTGCTGGAATGGTGCACTTGGAAGCACTGCAGAGGCTGCACAGGGCTTGTGTTGTCACGCTCGTGCTGCTGTTCTTAGTCACTCACACGGGCAGGACTGGAGCTGGCATGTGAATGTGCCTGTGCTTGTACTTGTTGCTGCTTTTGTCTGTGGAACTGGGCTTAGGGAGGGGAACAGCAAGACATTCTCTGCTTGATTTGTCCACTTATAGGTATTATCTTTGGAGAGGTGATGATGGAGTGCATATACTGTCTATTGTGTTGTTACCATCTGCTGCCCAACAGACATGGCTTCCCAGGGAAACCAGTATTTATTTTAAAAAAAAGAATAGCAGTTTTTCGTACAGGCATCTTTCAGAGCTTTTTTCCATTTCAGTGAAAGATGGGTGAAACAGCAAGGAATAACAGTGGGTGTTTTTGCTCAGGACTATTAATAGTGTTAACAATATTAATTTCTATCATATTAGAAGCTTAGCTGGCAGCTGTGTTGCAGAAATTTACTGGTATGTATTGAGGGTATATATATATACAATTAACTTCTATGTATATAAAATATATCCCTGTCCTTTTCTATACATTTGTTTACAGAACAAGTCTTTTAAAGTTTTGTTTTGTTTTCATTAGTTATAGAAAAACATTCCTGTAGAACAGTAGGCTGAAAGTAAAGGAAATTAAGAAAGGTAAAAGCAAATTTGTTTCAAAATGCAGTCTTTGTTCTAAGGCCATGTTTTAAGTTACGTAGTGTTACAAATTTGAAGTCTTTACAGAGGACATTATCTCGATATTAGCTGTAGTTGGTCAGAAATATTTGTCCTTATCCTGGAGTGTCCTGCAGTCCCTTGTCAGCCTCAGTGAGTTAACAGAAGCTGTAAAGCTGACTTTGCTTGCTGTGAGAGGATTTTCTGAGAATAGAAAGATGTGACTGTTTCCTCAAGTAGTCCTGCACAGTTTGTTCTCCTCTGCTGCCCCTCTGTTCCACCTCCTCCTCCCAGGGATGTACATGGAGTTCTGCAGCATTGGAAGTCCAGCCATCCTGTACTTCAGGATCTCTCCCTGTACTCCAACACTCACACATAATGGTATCAGGAGTTGTTGCAAGCTAAAATAGCCTTTAAAGCTCTGATTCACCTGAAGTAGCTCAGGGAGAGAATTTGTAGGCCTAGTTTGTTCTGTTGATGGTGGTTAAGTGGGTGTATGGGATGGAGTGATGTGCTTTTCTGCTGAGGAGCCCAGAGGAGTTTTCTGCTTAAGGTTTCTCCCCCAGCAAAATCCAAGTGTTGCCCTTTGAGGCGATCAGACATTTGTGAAGGACTGGATTAGCTGAGTATGTCTGTGATTAAATTGCCTTTCTTTTACCTGACTGGAAGTGTTTAACAGGTTTAATCTCAAATCAGCAATAGCCATTAGTATGAATGACTCCTGAAATCCCAGATTCCTAGTATGTCTTAAATTGAAACTAGTTTTTGTGAAGATGAGTATTTAAGCATCAATACAAAGTTTTGCCAGTCATCTCTCTTAACTTGGTTCTTGGAAGTGTGTGTCTCTGTTTACTGTAAATGGAGAACTCTCAGTTAATTATTCCTTATTGTAACTAATGCAGTTGAGAAACAATTCCTGGCTGGAGGACAGTTGGGCATCTTACCTGGCAGCAGGGAAAGGCTGGCTGGCAGTTGCTGCTGCTTTTGCCACACCGGACCCTAGAATAATTTTTCGAGCACCCCTGAAAATAGATTTTAAATTAATATTGTTTTTAAAATAGTTTTTAGTCTTAGCAATGGAATGATGATGGCATGTGCTGGTGCAGTAGTGTACAGCAGTGTGTCTGTCTTTAGGCAGTCTGAAGATTTACTGGTGTTCTGGGACCATATTAACTAAAAACTTTATGAACACCCAAAGCCTTCAGTCATTTTCTTTCCAAATACAACAGTATTAGTTCTCCCAGGTTTCAGACCAAATAGGTCCTCTTTTTTTCTTTCATTTGCTTTGATTGTGTATTTTTTCATCTTTTAAGTATTTCACTGTCTCTATCAACAGAAGAAAATACTAATTTTTGTTTAGTTATTTCTAGGAATTGTTTTTAATGGAGCACAGTAGCAATGAGCTTGTTATAGACAAAGGGAAAATTCCTCATCCTATTGTAATGTGGTGCTCAGGAGCAGCAGTGTGTCTCATCTGTTTGCAAAATCCAGAAATCTTACCTCCAAAGATAAGTATGAATCTGCTAAACTAATTCATGTTCCCTCCTCTTGTGATAGCAGAAATAACAGCTTGGTATGTGTGAGCAGTGAACTGATAGAACTGAAAATAAACCTGGTAAATCATATGGATAACTCTTAGCTAAATCTGTTTCCTGATGCATTTCACCGTAATGTGGAATGAATTCTGGTTCTGATCAAAGGGAAGAAACTACAGTTAGGGCCCAGATGTAAGAAAATGGGTCTGTCCATTTTGGACTAGCTTAAAGTACTAATGTATTTTTTTTCCAGTAAAGATTTTCTCATGAATTTGCAAAAACACCAGAGTAAAGTTATTTTCCGGAGTTTCATGTTCATACTTCAGTATTTGGTTGTGTAGGGTAATCTGTGCTTTAGGTTAAATGTCTGCTTTTGCCAAACCTGTCACTTGTTTTGCTGGGTCTGACTTTTGGAATGTGAGAAAGATGCAGAGCAAAGCATCTCTTCCATATTTTCAAAACTTCTTATGAATTAGAGGGATTTTTTTCAGAAAGGGATGTTTCTTTTGTGCAGTTTCCCAGTTCTGATAGCAGTAAGGTGTTTAATTCTGTTCCTCTGCAAAGCATGGGCTGTTCTGTTCTTTTGGTCTGTCTGTCTGACCTCATCAAATGTTTCTCTGTAAACTTTTGTACTCTGGTCTGAAATTCTGTGTTCTTAAACTGTGGAATGTGTCATCCATGTCCTTCAAAAGCCAGTGCTCTGTTGTTTGGATATGCAGGGTTCTCTAAGCAGCCACATGCCGTGCTTTATCTTGAAGGGAAAATGAGAATTTGCTTCCTTTTTGTTGCCCTTCTGACTTCATGAGTGAAGCTAAGAAATTTAAAATACTTGTATAATAACCAGCCTGGTGATTTTAAGAGTAGCTACTCAGCAGAGATTCCAAACCATCAATGTCATCAGCAGTGCTCTGCTCTCCTCTTTAAGGCTTGTTGGGTGATGCCAGCCAGTTCTGATCAGTGCTGTAGGTTCAGTTCTCTGTGTCAGCTTCTTATTCCTTTCCTGAACATTCTCAGTCCCTTTGGCTCACATTTCATCAGGACTTTTAACTGCCCTGAAGGCACCTGGACTTCCCTGATCTCAGACTGTGGCAGTGCCATCCTCTGCCGGGCACCCCTCACTGTGCCATGACAGGGAGCTGTGCCTGCCTTGGGCTCCTGGTCAGGGGGGAGCTCAGCCTTTTCTGCCTGGGTGATGTTGGTAGTCCTGGCTCAGCAATTGCAGTTCCCAGTCTTCTGATAACTGCACAGCCAGGATTAGTGTTAAGAACAGCTCTATGCTTTCATTTTGAAGGGTTGTTAGTGAGGTAGTGAAATGAGTTTTGTACCTGACTCCCTTCCTGGTAAGGCTCACTTACCTTTGGCAGAATTGCATAATGTATGTCCTGTAACTAATAGCCGAATTAAAAATTAGTGTGTAGGAAATAAATTTACCTGATGCAACCCTTCTGGTGATGATAAATCTGGATGACATGCTGCTTGGGAAGTAATGAGGGCTAATAATTTGGAAGTAAATTAGGTAATTCATGTGTCTTTTTTCCTTTTTTTTTTTTTTTCCTAGAACCACAGAGCAGATCCAGAAGAATTATTCACAAAATTAGAACGCATTGGGAAAGGCTCCTTTGGTGAAGTCTTCAAAGGAATTGATAATCGGACACAGCAAGTGGTTGCCATAAAAATCATAGACCTTGAGGAAGCAGAAGATGAAATAGAAGATATACAGCAAGAGATAACTGTTTTAAGTCAGTGTGATAGTCCTTATGTAACAAAATACTATGGATCATATTTAAAGGTAATGTATAATATTGCACAAAGATTTCCTAGAATGCTGCTAGGAAAATCATCTAAAATTAAGGAAGATTTATCATGCCAACCTGTCATTTTTAGTAGGCTTTTATTTTTCTTTAAATAGAGTTTTTCACTTCATTTTTCTCCTTTTGCTGCTTGCTGTTTGTAGCTGGGATTTGCACAAAATGGCTACAGAATGAAAAGAGTTGATAAAGGGTTCTTTTTGCCATTGCTTTTGGACCTTGGTTGTCTCCAGCACAATTGTGTTGCCTTTCTGAACATGAGAAATATACCTTCATAGTTACAGAAACAAAAGCTGTTCCTGGTGTGGAAGGAAACTCTGCACCATGTAAAATGTGTTGGCAGTTATGCAGCTTAGTAGGTCTGAGACAAAGTAACACTGACATCAGCAGAGTTACATAACCACTGTGTGAAATGTTATCTAAGGCATAATTTAACAAACAAACAAAAATGAAAACCTACAAAGAACCAAAATGCTGAGTAAAACTTTTCACCTTATAATGCTTAAATGTTTTGTGCTGCAGGCATATTTGAGGTGATTTTAAAAAAATCCCTGAAACCATTTAATAAAAGCTAAAGTATTTATGATACTTCAAAGTATATTAAGTGTCTGGGAGGGGTTATATGCTTGTGTTTGGGTTTTTTGTTGGTTTTGGTTTGTTTGCTTCAGTTTGGGAGGTTTTACTGGTTGGTTTTGTTTTTTGGTGCTCGGCCTCCCACTCCGCATTTCTGCTTTCTTAAGGTGTAGTGGGGTTTTCTATATTTTAAAGACAGATTTCAGATAAGGTTCTCTGTGTCACACTTGGACTGTATTTTTCAGTGATACGTAAAAGTATTTGCAGAATTTATTTAGTAATATTCTTTCTACATTTGGATTTTTTTCATGTTTAAATTGCAAAAGTGTTCAGTCTTTTATATTTTAATACTAAGTGGGCAAGTTATTTTTCCAGTATTTCCAGTATATTTATTCTACTCCAAATAGTAGCTTCTCATTTTGGCTAACGTAAGACAGCTATAGTGGCTTTGCTGTTTGCTGTGAGTTCTTCATACCCAAGTAAACATAGAAATTACCATTGATAACCCATTTTTGCTTCTCTTTATTGGGCTCAATCAGTGGGATTTTTGTTGTTTGTTATTAAGTAACAAAGGTCTGAGAAGTGGGATTTATTTTCCACTATCCCAGCATATTAGAACAAGTAGGTTCGTCTCAAGATAACTTTGAATTCTGGTAAAGTTCCCCTGTAGCAGTGCACAAATGGTGCTGCAGATCCAGATATGATCAGTCTTTTTTACAGTCCTTTATTTTCTGTGATGAGCCAAGTCCTAAATTCTGTTCTCCTGAATATCCATCATTTCAGCTGTGTGCTGTAAAAGCCCAGTTGTTTGCCCTGAAGTACAAGCAGGTCAAAGTAAGTCTTGGAAAGTGTTTTTGCTTGGAAAAGTGTCTTGTGAAATGTCAGAGTTAAACAGTGATTTCAGCAGCTATAAATGGAGGAATTAAACTTTGATTGGGTGGGGATTTGTTTTGTTTGCTCTTTGTTTTCTGGGAGGTGGGGTAGTGGAAAAAACATAAGTTACAGATTGAATAGGGAAAGAAAATAATCTTTTCATTATTTACAACAATATAGGTGTGGAAAGTAAAGTCTAATTACTCTATCTGTGCTATACTACTATTAAATTCTGCTTGGGATTTTAATTTTTTTTTTTTAATTCTTGGCAAATACAGGATCATGTTAATGCTGCAGTGCTCTCCTCACCACTGTGTGAGTTATTTCCATTACTGTTCTAAATGGATAAATTCTGAAAGTTTAATGCTGATCTCTTGTTTACTTTCACACTTGTAAAGTTTTTGGGGAAGGAAAATTTCTGTGCATGGAGTTTGGGAAGGTGTTTGTAGAATTCTGGTTACTTTCCCATTCCTTTAAGAAATTCCTCTTTAAAACAAACAAACAAACAACAAAACCACAAAAAACCTAAAAAGTTGTTCACAGGAATGTTTTTCATCCCAGAGTAGCATGATAGGTAATTCTGCTGCTTGCTGGTCTCCAAGTAAATGAATGAAAATGTCCACAAATAAATGAGTACCTTTAATTCTGTAATTAAAAATCAATAAAGCAACTTTTAAAGTAATATCTTCTATCTAAATTGTTCTCAGACTAGACTAATTCCTGCTTGTTAGTTCAAGTTCTTTCAGCTTGGGACTCCTCAGGGGAAAGAGGGTATTGGCTTTGTTCATTGTGCAAAGAATCTTTTATTCTGCCTTTTCATTTTAGTAGTAACAGGTATTTTGAGAGTTGTGTCTGTCTACTTTTTTGTTTGGTTTTTTTTTTTTACTTAATTGCTCTACCTGGTAGCTTTTTATTAGCTATTTCTTTGAGAGTGGCTGTCAGCCTGATTGTTGTGTAGCACTTCATTTTTCTATACGCTGTATCTCTTGAAACAATGAAATGGGTACAGTTGTGTCCCAAATGATAATGCATATATACACTATATATAATTAAAGGTTGAAGAATATGGGGGTTAAATTCTGAAAAATAAGACCTCTTATTTCCTTGCAAAGACTAGTCCTAGGCTGCAGAGATCAGAAGCAGTTTACCAGGGATATAACTGGTGTGAAGTTCACGTTCACAGTGGTCCCATATCTTTATTGCTGGACATTTCAATTTATACATAAAGATCACTGAAAAATTCCTAGAAATACTTCTTAAGTTTATGGTTAGAAAGAGCATAAGCCTAATGTAAATAGAAGGTATTTCAAAATTTAAGATACTTTTTTTTCCCTTTGCTTCTTTATATGCAGGGAAGCAAAATAGTTGAGCCCGTGTGCTGTGTTTCAGGTCTTGCTTTATGGACTAGAAATAGTTTACTAAAATGCATTAATCAAACATGTAGCTCTCTGTGAAGCTGTAGAAATGCCATTAGAAATGTTTGTAGTTTTATACTGTTCAAAGAGACTTGATATTTTCCTGACTAAATACCAAAGCAAGCCCTCAGTGCAGAGGCATTCAGGTTGCCTACAGCACTTATTGATATTTCTCTAGTTCAGTAATGTAGTTCTGTCTTAAATCTTCAAATTTTATAGTTTTTGCTTTGAAGAAATCACAACCGAGGCTATGTGTTGGCTTCAAGTTTATCATGTAAGCCTCAGTCCATCCAATTGAACTCTAATGGAACATCTTCTATTATTCTGGTTTTTTAATCAATTTTAACTAAGCTTTGAGTAAGCAGATTGTTCTTGTCATCATTTTACAGTTTTTGAGCTTTCCCTCTGGCAAGATAGTCGATAGCTAAAAGTTGTTACAATTAAAACACGAAAGAAGAGATGTAACTGTGAGTGGGTTCTGATTGGAAACATTTCAGATGAGAGATTTTATTTTTGTACAGTCTCTTCTGCATATTCTGTATCTTGACAGTTTCTTTGCACTTCAGGATGCAAAGACAGCCTTGTGGCTGATGGAGATGGAGTGGCTCAGTCCCAGGGAGCCTGGGGCTTGCCAGCTGCAGGCAGGCTCTCCCAGATGCCCCTGCTGCTGAAAGGCAGAAATGAAAAGTATTTTCATTTCAATTACCTGACTTACTGACTTGTAACTTAGCTCAGCTGATGCCATGGAAGTTACTCTTACATTCTTCAGCCTAACTGTTCATTTGCTACAGCTTGTATATCTACCTTGGAAATGTGATTTTAAAAGTATGGACAGTCCCTTAATAGTTTTTCTAGCACTGTAGTGTTACTTGTCTGTTAATCAGTATTTTAGTCTTTAAAAACCTTATCATTGGTACAAGATGGCAAGATGTGCTTCCTTGAGGTTCTAGTGATAAAGTTGATGGCAGTTTTCAGTTATTGTGGTATAAAAAGGTTCAAAAGCCCTTTATCATGATAATGTGGGATATCTTGAAGTTCAAGTGGGAGTTTACCCCCCATTGAATTAACCTTAAAGCCTAGGTATTAGTAATTTTTCCTAAATTTGCGTTGAGTGTCTGGCAAGATCAGTAGTGTTTTCTAAATACACTAGCAGGTGATTTGCAAACATATATACAGTCAAAGAATGCACCTTAATAAACACATCTGCACAATAATATGTTTACAGCATGGCTTTCAATAATAAGTGTAGAATCATGTAAGTTTCAGCTGCATTGCAACTTTTGTGGCTGTAAGATAATTTAAGTCCTGATGGAGGTGTTCGTGGATATTTCATATTTGTAGAAGTTCAGGATCTGAATTGGTCTCCTCATCTATTATTGCACGTTTATTGCAATTAACATCTCAATAAATTAAGCATTGGGTGTGGAGGGTACCCTTGGTAAGTTAGGTTAGATAGCTGAAATGAGTGTTTTCCTCCAGCTTAGTGACTTGTCAAAATGCATTTACTCCCCTACCAGTTCAGGCAAGAAAAAGATTAGAAGTATTAAAAGTTACCATAGTTCTGGCATGTTCTGGTTACACAGAATTGGGAAGCTTGATAAAGTGCTTCAGCTGGACTTTCCAACAGTACCGTAGAGATAAATCTCTTAATGACTGGAATTCCATGACTGTTTTCCTTATTTGTGCCATTTAGACCAAGATTTTCAGCATCTAGCCTTGTAACTATTACAGCCACCTGACCTTGCTCTTTTCCTTTGCAATTAAAACAAACCTGAAGTTACTCTCAGCTTTTTCAGATTAGAATATGGAGAAATCCTACAGCAGCACCCAGAGACTTCCCTCAGAATTGTGCAGGGCTTTGTGCAGCAAAGCTTTGAGACAATCTAAAGATACTGGTTGTTCTGCCCTGTCTATTTATACTTGGCTGACAGAAAATAGCAAGGAAAAAGGTTGTTCATGCCTGGCTAAAAAATGTCCACACCCGGTTACAGTGGGTAGTAGCCATTTCTTTGAGACTTTATTTGAGAAACAGTACTTACTCATTTTCACCCTGTACTGTTTTCAAGCAATAGTCAAATCCTCCAAACATGTCTGGTAACCACAATGTTTGCCTTGAACAGGGGTTCCTTGCAGGTCTTCTGAGCTTACAAAGTTGGGCTTTATAAAAACTGCTAAAATTAGCCAGCCCTTCCCTGCTGAGATCATAATATTGGAATAGACTCTCATAAATGGTGTGGTTTTTAAATTCAGCATAAATCTAATAGAGCACACTTTGTTAGGATGATTGGATGTGGTGCTTTCAGAAACTGCACCTTTATTTGCTTGCTGAGTTTTCTTTAGATTTCCATCCCTGAGCAGGCCATAGGGTGGGAAAGTATACAATGGAGAATGCAAGAGGCTTTAGAGAGTACTCCTGCCCTCAGCTTGTGCTCAGTAATGAGGAACTAGCACTGGTAAATATTTGCTGGAAACTTATACAGTGTGTGTGGTACTTCACCAGCTGTGGTTCAGTTGAGTATTTTTAATAACTGGGTTTTATTTTAAATAAAAAAAATCGTTTATTCATGGAATTTTCTAGAGTAGTAGCATACAGATTCATATTTGAGTTTTGTGTAAAATACGTGGGGTCTCTGGCAAGCGAGTAGTCTGTAGATTTGCTGCCACGTGTTTCCAGTTTTGTCTCTGTGGACCAGCCACCTTTTGCAGTGACAAGTCGAGGACAAAATCAGCACCTAGAAACCACTGTTGAGAATAATTTGTCAGTTCTAGAGGTTGAGATGTCTCTGCAGAGGAAGTTCATAAACTTACATATTTGTAAGTTCTATTTTAAATAATTATTTGTATTTAATTAAAACTTCAACCACCTCCTAATGAGTTTTTTCTCTCTAAATTTTGTTCCTTTAAGTGAAATAATTTTAGATACTATAAATTGGTTACTAGTGATGGTGTTTCATTGCTTTTTAAAATACAGAAGTCAAACTTCTTAATTAATATTTTAGACTTCACAGGAGCTGTGTGATCATTCTACAAGAAGTAATTGCATACAACTAGGTGATGAACAAGACTCTATTTGCCTTCTAAGAGTGTGCTTGTAGTCTGTTGAAATATATATAAATTTTTTATGGCAGCCTTGGACTTTTAACAACTCATGCCTTCCTTTACAGGGCACAAAACTATGGATAATAATGGAATACTTGGGTGGAGGGTCAGCTTTGGATCTTGTAAGTATATGTTTTTTATGCATTATGAGTATCAGTTAACTTTATATCATTGTGTTTTTATATCAGTTTATAAAAATAAGTACCTGGAGGCAACTGGTGTTACATCATTGCTATGTGGTAATGCTCTAAAAAGGGTGAATTTGAATGGTAGTTCTGTCACATTGAATTCATTTTAATTTTTCTGTTTTACTCTTTGTCTCTAAGCTTTAGAAAGCATTCATTTGTTCTCACTCAATTGAAGCAATGAGTTTTTTAAGTTTGAGAAGTCCTTTTCTTGCTCTGTGTTGGCAGGGTTTTGGGTGTGGGGTCTTCTGTCCATCGCTTCCCACGTCCTCCAAGTAGAATTCATTAGATTTAAGTAAAAAATGTTTCCTTTAGATTTGGATCTCAGGAATGAATGAAGAGTGTGTTCAAGGCAGTTAATTTTAACTGGTTAAAAGTGTTGGGTTTTTCATGTTCAGGTATTTTCAGTTAAGCATGAAAAGTGCCTTTTACTTCAGATAGTGTGGCATTCATGGAGGGTGTAGCCTGGAGAGTGCACAAGCACAGTCCACTGAGTGTGGATGTGGTTTCCCCATGGTTTCAGGGCAGCTCTGCCTCAGCTGTAACACTACAGACCCACCCTTTCCTGTCAGATAATGTAGCTCAGTCTTTGTGTGATTCTGAAGGGAAAATATCATAGTCTTCACTATTACAGAATAGTAATAATTATGTATTGCTAACAGGGGTTCTGTCTGTGAGAGTTGAAGTATGTGCTTGGCTTCACAAATCCTTTTAAACTTCTTTTATGAAATTACATCACATTGCTAATCAAAAGCACAGTAATTAGGGGTAGCATGTGGTGGTTTGTCGCTCTAGAGCTTGGCCCTTGTGAGAAAGGGGCTGTGAGGTGCTCTGTAACACTTTGGAGTAATTGATCATATTCTGTGGAGTGGCAGAACCAGGGAAATAGCTTTTACTAGTGCCAGTTTAAATCACTGAACCTGCAGAAGAATAAAATTTAAGTTTTGCCTCATTTGCCGCATCTTAATTTCGTGGTGTTCACTATTTTGGTGCTGTGTTGGTACTTTTTTGATCACTCACTTAATTTTGCATAGCTTTCTAATGTGCAAAGTTTACACTTAATCCATACCAGCAGCTTTATAGTAGCATGTTATGTTCTTGATACAAAAGCAAGCATGGAATCAAAAAATGCTGGGACAAGTAAAAACTGCATCATTAAATTAAAAACCCAGAGTCAACAGAACAATCTATTTTGAAATAAACTGGTTTTCTTAATTTACTTAATCTAAATTGCAGCATTCAGTTGTGATTGCTGCCTGTAGAGAAATATAACTTCCCACAAAGTTGTTGCTCTTCTTGTGCTTTGCATGCTGAGGGGAGCACAGACAGTGTATGTTCCAGGAGTAACATCATTTTCACTGTATTGGCAGTAGAGATGTGAAGGTGATCGTTCCAGCGGCACCTATTTCAATTAGAATATTGACATGTTGCATTGAATATTTCATTAATTTTTTTAGTTCTTTACTTTAAAAAATGTTTCAAGTTGAAGATTTAATTTAATCAAAGCAAGGCAAAAATTAAATACAAGACTGAAATTATTTTAATGTATCTTTTTTCTGAAGCTGCGTGCTGGCCCATTTGATGAGTTCCAGATTGCTACTATGCTGAAGGAAATCTTGAAAGGTCTTGACTACCTACACTCAGAGAAGAAAATTCACAGGGATATAAAAGGTGTGCAACATTTCAAGTATTAGTTTGCTAAAGCCTTTAAAAATCATAAAACAGTATTTCAATTTGGTTGTTGTGTTATTTCCCCTTGGCAGCTGCCAATGTCTTGCTATCAGAACAAGGTGATGTTAAGCTTGCTGATTTTGGAGTTGCTGGGCAGCTAACAGACACACAAATTAAGAGAAATACCTTTGTTGGAACCCCATTTTGGATGGCCCCTGAAGTTATTCAGCAGTCAGCATATGATTCAAAGGTAAGCATGAGAGTAGAACACGTTATTTTTTTGTATCTGATTATCCAACAGCATTTATTTGTATTTTTTGCTTTTAGCTCTGTTAGTATGGGGGGGGGGAGTAGATTTGAAATTACAGGGTTTCAAATAAGAAAATTTAAAGTAGGATTAAATTGTTTTTATATAGTAATTACATTTTGGTGTAATTTGGTGCAAAGTCACCAAATAAAATGGTGATGTCGTGTCTCTCTCAGAACAACTCTCTGGATCTGGGGTGGTTGGTTGATTTGGTTTCAATTCAATGTTTTGCATTTAATTCAAACAGTAATCAAGTGCTCACAATGTAAAATGCCACCAGACAGAACATGGCAGTTTATTTAAAGCCAAGGTGGTGGCCGAAATGTTAATTTCTTCTCAGATTTTTTTACACAGCTCTGGGTATAATTTCTCAAATGGTATTTCTGAGGATCCATGTAATGCTGAAAATTTTTGCACAGGTCTTGAGAAGGTAAAAAGTAACTTGGTGGCTATGGCTTAGTAGCTTTATGGTACCTTGTGTCATGAGAGCTCTTGATGGGTGACTAATTGCAAAGGAGAGTTTCCCTATATGAATTAAAAGTAGAAAAGCAGAATTCTTCCATGTTTTCCTGAGAGTTGAGAATTGGTGCTATGACAATAAGGAGGGACAGTCCCCTCTTCTCTGTGTAAGACCACAAGATGTCCTAGAGCATGTGGTTGGTGAAACAGCAGCATGTTTCAGTCTGACATTGGACTTTCCACACTCTGTAAACAAAACCTTAAAATAGGAGCAGGAGAATAAAAATCTTGGTATGTGTCAAGTAATACCTCCTTACTGCTTTTCCTCAAATAGTAAATATGAAACTGTACTTATGTGATGTGCATATAAAGAAAAAGCTGTTGGATATCTGAAGTGTCCTGAAAACATTCGCACTCCAGGGGACTTTCCCAGGATCAGTCAGACTTGAAGGAATTTGTATTCTTGTCACAAGGGTTCTTGCTGATAAAAAAAGTTGGAATTCTCCTGTTTAGGGTTTCAGTGGTCTCACTATAATGTGTGTCCTAGGACATTTTGGAGAAGCCCTCTCCCCTGCTTTAAAAGTGTGTGTTGGCCACTCAGATTGGGAATAATTCCTCTTCTGCTTGCCCTGTGTATAGATCAGCTTTACCACCCCTTCATTTACATTTCCCCAACAGCCTGATCTTTTGCCTTTCATATCTCCTTAGTAACATAGCAAGAGCAATGTCTCCCCCCATTTCTTTCCATGCCAGTAATCTGGTGGGAGAGCACAGAGGGTACAAGCCTTTGGTAGGAGAGATGAAGGATTTGGGTAGGATGCACTCCACTTTCTAGACTAATACTGATGGCTCTTTTGGTATATGGACTGAATTTTAATCTTTCTTCTTCTCTCTCTACTCCAAAAGGATGGAAAATAAATCAGCAATTTATACATTTTAATGGTGCTAGAGATTTGTAAGCCCCATGTCTTCTTTAAAATAATTTTGCTCCAATACACCACTGTTGGTTATGGTATTTCAGGAACAAACACTGAGTTAGTTTAATTCTCTGCTATAAAGTTCAGCTATTTTAGATCTTGCGAACAAAAAAGGAATATTGGAGAGATGCAAATGGTAATCCTTGTTTACTCTGTGGGCAGTTTTGGTTTATGACTGTGTGCCAAATGTAGTCAGCTATTGCCAAACACTTTTTAATGAGAGACACCTTTAGTTATCTGCATAGCTATTGTAGCTCATCTTAAAAAGTGCAAGTAATAATATATTTCACTTGGGAAAAGAGATAAAAATCAGAAAATAATTTTAGAATACTAGTATTTTATATATCAAAATAGTGTACTGTGTTTTGATACAAAGGCAGAATTTGTTTATAATGCTTGCTTTTAGCTAAAATAAATGGTACTTTGTTATTCTTCTGTGACTTACACTGTGAACTTGGTGTGTCAGGTGGTGTTTCAAGTCTAACTAGTTGTCAATAATTCTCCAGCTAAATTCACTAAGCAGTCTGTCAGGAAAGAAATTAAGTGATCCCCTGCTGGATTTTATTCAGCTTTCTGCCTTGTTCCTTTAGAGTGAGCTGTCAAACAAGGTTGGATACCTAAAGAAACTCTGAATTAGACATAGGAAATTTGTGGCAGTTTGTCATTAACATATGGAAAAAATCAAAGGAAGATCAGTATTTCTGAAGCTTTTCCAAAAGTATGTAAATTTAGGTGTCTGTTTAACTTGCTGGCAGTGTTAGAATACCAACTGCAACCAAAGGGATGGTCTAGATGTTTGTCATTAAAGACTGATTAAGTCAGCCAGGTGTTTGTGAGCCAGGCCTTCCTGAAGTGTTAGAAAGGAATGTTTGCATTATGTACATAGACCAACATGAATTTTATGTGGAGATGCATTATATGTGGAGATTTCAGTTTTTGAATACTCAGTCATGACAGCCCATAATTTTGTCCTAACAGTCCCTTTTCCCTCTCTCAGGCTGACATCTGGTCCCTGGGCATCACTGCAATTGAACTGGCCAAGGGGGAGCCTCCCAACTCGGATATGCATCCAATGAGAGTTCTGTTCCTCATTCCCAAAAACAATCCTCCCACTTTATTAGGAGACTTCAGTAAACCTTTTAAAGAATTCATTGATGCGTGTCTGAATAAGGACCCAACATTTGTGAGTAGATAAGTGTGTGTGTGTGTGTGTGTGTGTGTGTGTGTGTATAGATGTTTCAGTTTTATTTTCTGCTCTCCTGTGCTTGTGAAGTATTTTGCTGGTGTTGTACATCATCAGTGATTGAAATAATTTTAGAAACTATGCTTTCCACTGTAAATTTTAGTGGTGCTTTCAATATCTTTGTCTCTATCCTAGTTTGGTTTGTTTGAAATACTCAAAAGGAGGAGGGAGAATGCTGAAAGAAATTACAGTGGCAGAGGCAGATTCCTAAAATGCACCCTAAACTAGGGTAATGTCAGAAGAGAAGCTTTAACAGAGGAGAGAATCATCTGAAATCCTTTTCTTCAGAGTAACTTTAGCTGTCTGACTTCAGCTTACAAGGAAATGTTGCACTGGAGAGTTTTCATTAGTCATTTTCCTGGGTGTGACCTTCTAACGTAGAAGGATAAGCTGTACAGTCTATGGGTGACTTGATAGTATTTTTAGCGTGCTCGTAAATGTGGATTACTGGCTTTTCTGACTTCCTGTTTCACTAATTTCCTGATATTATACAAGTTAGCTCTACAAGTCTGTTGTCTTACTAGATCTGCCCATTAGCATTTAAAATCATGAAATGTTAGCATAACATTAAATATTTAAAGTGTTTCTTACAGCGCCCCACTGCAAAAGAACTTCTGAAGCACAAATTCATTATGAAAAATGCCAAGAAGACTTCCTATCTGACAGAGCTGATTGATAGGTTTAAGAGATGGAAAGCAGAGGGACATAGTAGTGATGAAAGTGATTCCGATGGTTCAGATTCGTAAGTTTATTTTCAGTTTAGTCTTTTTTGGGTGGCTTTTTTTGTTTAGATCATTTTCTTAAAGTAGGTTTGCTGCAGCTTTTTTGTGTAACAACACCATTCCTGTACACCTGTCTCTGTTCCTTTTTTAAAATTTTCTTCCAAGAAGTCTGCCTATATGACCCTAAAGACTAACATGTAAGCCAAGCCGTGTGCTTGTTGCCTCTTTAAACTTTCTCTCTTTGGACTCAATTTCAGTTCTGTTTAAGTGCAATTTATTTCCTAGTCTGAGGCTAGTGGTTGTACCAAAACCACTGAATCACAATTAGAGATATTGCAGAGCAAGGTTGAGGTGCATGAAGAAGTTTGCACAGTACCTGTGGAACAACATGCTTTCTGTAAGTCTCTTGTTTTTCTGGCTATCAGATAACTCTTAAATGGGATGCCATGGGAGAAGGTAAGCCTTGTAGATAGATAACATCTTCTGTTTGCTTTGATCACATTTCAATTTATTCAGCCTCTTTTAAAGTTCAGTTAATGTTTCAATACATGTTTTTCTTCTTCTTTTAAGGAATATGGAATTAATCCTGATAGGCATGTTATGTATTTGGGTTAGCTGTGCTTGCTTGGTGTCATGTTGTGGCTAGTTTTATGCACATCATGTCCTTTTTGTTTCAGGGAGTCCAGCAACAAAGAAAACAATTCTCACCCTGAGTGGAGCTTCACTACAGTTCGGAAGAAGCCGGATGCAAAGAAGCTCCAGAATGGGACGGTACGTACAGGCAGGGGAGTTCTTCTTTCTAACTGCTGCTTCTGAAGCCAATTTAAGGAACACAGTGATAACACTTAGTAACTTCACTTTTCATAAGAACTGACTGGGGTTTTTTTGCAGTTAAAGAGATAATGCACGTTAGTGATATTTCCTATGCCGTGTCAGCCTCAAATGCAAAATAACTGCTAAGGTACTGTGGATCAGTGTCCATTCACAGAGATGGATTTTAAAGACTCTTATTAGTGAGGAAAAGCAGAACTGTTTTTGTGATGCTGTATGACATTGTTTGAGATGTTCATCACGCACCTATTTCAACATCCCATAACATTTGTTTACATACTGTGCCTTTATGGGGTCTGTAATATATTTTAAGGACTTGGTTAAATTTCGCTCAACTTCAAAACACGTGTGCTGTGTTAAGAGGCACTGTGTGTGTTGTATGGGAATATGCTGATGTAATCCATATTTGTTAACTTCTAGGATCAGGATCTTGTTAAAACCCTGAGTTGTTTAACTATGATAATCACCCCTGTGTTTGCTGAGGTAAGTGTTGGCTTAAAATCTTCTTTGAAAGTATTAGCCAAATGTCTAATAGCTTTTCTGAGTTTTAACTTTTTTGGTTTGCTCCTCAGCTTAAGCAGCAGGACACAAATAATGCTAACAGAAAGAAAGCAATTGAGGAACTTGAGAAAAGCATCAATGTGGCAGAAGCAACGTGTCCAGGGATCACAGATAAGATGGTGAAGAAACTTATGGAGAAATTTCAGAAGTAAGTAGTTAAGTGATAAGGGGAAGATGTGTTGTGTCCAGTGCTTTAAACTTCTAGCTTTGTAGTTATAGGTAACACTTCTGTTTGAGGCTAAAACTTACAGTAACAATTACTGTATCTGGTCTTGAAGTGCTGCAGTTTCACTGTAGTTGCTATACCTTGCTTCTTTAATTTAGCCTGCAGGTTGGTCTTAAGCATATTTACAGGCAGTAGGGGAGACAGAGAATCTTCTCCTTATCTCTTTCAGCAGTGTTTTCTTGAGAATGTCTCTTCTGGTGGGTTTTTTCTTGTGAACCATTGAGGTGAAGGCATGTACTAGTTTAGTGATGCAGAAATAGTTATGTGCTGTTTACCAGCTGAAACGATACAATTAATAAATTTTTTAACTTGCATTTTTTATCTGTAGATTTTCTGTTAATGACTCATCCTAAGAAACTTCACACAATTGACTGCTGTTTCGTATGGACCCAGTGAAACCCACCAAAACTACTTCAAGCTTGGCAGTGCTTAGCTCATGAGCTCCTTGTGCCTTTTGGATCTTTGCAACATATTGATGGTGATTGAGGATTTGAAAGAACCTACTCAACTATTTTGTGGCAGTGCACATGGTTTTATATTTTCAGGAAATTATTTTGTAAAGAACTACTTTTAATATTGTAGTTTCACCTGTTTAACCTGATAAATGTTGAGGTGCAGTTTTGCTTTTAGAAATAACCATTACTTTAGTTAATAGAATGTGCAAGTACAGTATGTTTTGATGCTATTTTGTTCCTGTACATGGAGTCGTACAGGTCTTTTATATTCATGAGTTAAACTTTTGTAAATCACTAACAAGCTTCAGAGAAAAATAGCTTTTTCACAAACATATTCAAGACATGTAATGTAGTGGCAAGGGTATTGCTGTAGCACATGCTTCAACCAGCATATAGTTATCGTGCCCTGAAAAACAAACCTGCAACAGTATCTATTTTAATTCTAAATTGGTACATTATTTTAGGCAGCTCTATGATTAAATATATTTGAGAGCAATATGGCAATAGTTTGCAGGTGATATGTAGCAACAGGTCTATCCTGATGTACAGTCTGTGTATTACCTTTTAGAACAGGTTTTGAAGTAGTAACTCAATCTTATATCATCATGGTAGGAAAATTTAGAGCAATACAGTTGAGGGGGTGGGGCTTTCGGCAATAATGGACAAAACCTGAAGTCCAGCTTAACTTAATTTAATTTTTTTCCTCTGAGTACACATGCCTGGGTGGAAGGGAGCCAGAGAAGCCGAGCGTCGCTTGTTTCGTACCTCACACGCAGGTATCGGTCACACCAGCGTTCTGTGTGGTGGTGTTGTTTCTCCTGTAAGATATTTATACACATTTTTGTTCTGAAATACATTCAATACAGTACATCAACATCATTTGTTTATAATTTTCTGAAAGTGTATTTTAAATATGTATTTACCAGTTAATATGCAAATAACTGAGTTATAGATATTCTTTCACAAAAAGGTAGTACTGTGCAGTACGGAGTGATTTTTTTTTCATAAAAAGTAGGTAAGACTATAAAGTTGCTTTCAGTTATATATTTATGGTACTGCTAGATGGGTAATATCTTCTCTTTTGTTGTTTTGTTTTGATTTGGTTTTTTCCCTTTTTCAGCCCAGTATGTATATTATGCTGAAGTTTTGAACTGGGGTTGTTTTTCAGTACTTAGCTGTGGAACTGTTGGTGTAAATTTATTTTTGATAAAGGCTGGGTGTGTTTATTTTATGGTTCAGACCTGCACATTTTGTTTTTGCACAAAAGTCATTTTAAAGAATCTGAAATATATCTGCCAAATATTGAAAAAGTAATGGTGTGCAAGTAAATACTGCATTTTTCGTCAAATGTTGCCATTACATCGTTTTTATATAAAGGACACTTGTGAGAGATGGTGGTTAGATATGCCAAGGACAATTATTTTCAATGGTGCCTACACTGTAAAAAATTACTTTTAACTCCTTGTTTTAATTTTAAAAAAATGTTTCTGTTTAAAACTTTCATCTGCTATATAACTGAAATTCAATTAGAATTTATATCTGAGAAAAAAGTCTGGAAATAGTTTTTGAAAACAATAATGTTATGGATTAAATAAATATTTTTATAAATGTAAAAGCAGCAAAAGTTGTAAATACAGTTGATCTGAAGCTTTACAAAATAACTGCATCACAGAAACAAATTGTAGTGCTCCTCTAGCTTCTGTAGTTGTTAGTCTTGTAAATCTGTTTATAGATGAAGCTTATTTCAATGTTTTGGGGGGTTTAAAATGGTTTAAAAATAAATATTTAAGTTCTGTAAACTTTCATGAGCTTGTTCTGTTGTGCATCATTTTATTCTGGATTCCAGCAGCTGTGCAGAGGTGTGGACGTGTCTGTCCCAGGCTCACGTTCTGAGAAAGGAGTTCCCTGCCTGGGTGCTTTGCAGGGCAAAGTGAAGGCACATCAGAGGCCTGTGCAACAGCTCCCTTGACCTTCACCTCAGCAGCCTCAACACAAATCTCATTTTAAGGAGCTCCATATAAATTTTTCACAATTAAAAACATGTCCCTGTCACTTCCCTTAAGGTGTTTTTTTTTCTGTGGGACTCTGAGGGAAGAGTTGATGGGAATTCCTCCTGAGTTTTTGTAACAGGTGGCTCTGTCCTGTTGACACAGGATCTTTATGCAACTCTGTGAACAATTCTGGGTAGGTGGGGTTAGCAAATGCCACAGGAGATTGGAACCTGACATGTTTGAGATACAACTGCAATAAGCTGCTGACCTGTGGTGCCTTTTCTTTTCCTGTGGGATGCATACCTACCTCATGGGATGGCATGGGAAAAACTCACCCACTCGTGTACAAAACAGACTCATTCTCTTGTGTCACAGTCCATTCAAGAAGGATTTTTATTGTGCTGCATATGCCTGAAGTCTCTGTGCATCACAGGATTATAATTGGCCCCTAAGAAGGGACACCTGTATTGCTGATTCCAGAGATGAGCTGTCTTTTTCCCACGTGTTAGTTATTGATGAACTGTGTAACTTAATCAGCAGGATTCTGTTGCTGGCAGATAGCTAATGGAAAGATTGATCAAAATATTCACGCAGGAACCATCTTGCTCTTTTGCTTTGCCAGGCTTCCTGCTGTAGGTTGAGAAGAATTGTTGCTGAAGTAATCTTATCAAAGTAGTCTGAATTGCAGAGTAGAGAAATGGATTTGTTCTTGGGGAGATGAGTCCTTTATCAGTGTAACAGTTCCTTAAGCCCTTGGTCTCTGAGCCCTGCATTCATTTCTGTGCAGTCAGTGTAGTGTCATCACACCTGCTCTTGCCTTGCAATGTCGGCAGCTGAATAGGAGAGTGTGTGGGTTTTAATGTGATTGCACAAAGTTTAGCGATTGTTAAAAATCTGATTTTTATCACACTGTTTTATGACTTAACACTGGAATAAAATTATTTTCCTCTTTGCAAAGTTTTAGTGGTGTGTTATGTTGACTTTTCTTATTTCACGGCTTTATCTATTTTGTCTAAACCTTTATCTGTTTTATATAAACCAGTTGCTTCTATCTGAGTAGCTTAACGTTTTCACACTGTGATGCTGCTGTGCCTTCTCCCCTGCAATAATATTTTGTGTAAGGACTGTAACAGTTTTCATTTTCCAGGTACTGCTGTTTGTCTTTCACCACCAGCAAACCGAATCTTTCCACGTCGTCCATCCTTGTTTTCTTCTCTAGGGAAACAAAATCACTTAAATAGCTGTCCTTATCTCTGGGGTGAATAGGGCTGAGCAGGGACCCAGGGGAAGGACTTAGTCAAGGGTTGTTTCAATTGTTCCTTGACAAGTAAGTCACTGCTTACTGGGATTGTTCCTTAATTTTAGTCAGTCCCAAGAAAGTGCTTTACACAATGAATTTAGCTGGGAGATGTCAGTTTGTGTCACTTACTGATGAGCTGCTTTGTTCCTCTGCTATTGTTGACCATGTGTAGGATGTGCTGAGGCACAGTGCCCACGCTGTGCCCCAGTGCTCCCTAGTCCATGGAAAAATCCAAAAATAGTTCCCAAGTCCTTGTTTCTCCCTGTCAAAGCTGTTTTCCCGGCATAGTCTTAAGACCAGACCTGGCAGTTCCTGAAGATTTGGGCAGGGTGTTTGTGCAGTTCTCTCTCCTGGTGGGACTGTGTCTGCTCTGGGACATGCTCGGGGTAAAGTGACCTGGCCTCACTTGTGTGTCCACATGCTTTGAGGAGCTAACGGGGATTGTGGATATTGCCCAGGGCTGTGTGTGCAGCCTGTGTTTGAAACCCTGCTGCTTTTAACCCTCTACCAAATTGTGCCCACAAACTGCCATTCTTAAATGTAGTGAGTGGTGATTCTTGCTTTTTCAAAGGTGCAGAGCTTTGGGGACGGGGAAGAAACAACTCTCTAGCCAGAAAGATTATCCCTTTTTTCAATAAAGCATGTGCCAGAGCAGCGTGAGGGATCACTGCAGTTCACATTTTCAGCACAGGGTAACTGGGAGCAGAAGCAAACCTTACAATGTACTCACTTGTTGGGCTAATGCATTTCTTTGGGCAACCAACCAAGAATGTGACTGTTTTCAGCAGTGTTCAGGGATCTCCACGAGTCTCCCCAGTTGCTGGGACAGCGAAGGCACAGAGGGAGCCAGGAAGCAGAGCAGGAGAAGGAAACCAGTTCCTTGCAGCACTGAAGGCTGCTCAGGAGCTGGAAGGTGCAGGACAAGGTGTGCTGGGAGGGGGTGCCTGCAGGACTGGGGTACAGATTTCACAGGGCAGAAGGAGGAACTCAAAACTCCAGTGTGAACAATTGCTTTTTATTGTCCACCTTCTAAAACAAAGGACAGCATCATGCAGAGTGAGCAGGTCCCATAAGCCCAGTTCTTTCCACATTTGAAGCTATTTTTTTTTGGTCCCAGCTTCCATGTTTCTGAAATCCTTCTAGTAGGCTGCAGTGGTTTCTCCACCATGGATTTTTCTGGCTGTTCCTCTGCTTACAATTGTCCTACAAAGACTTACAGGATTGTTCTTAAAGAAGATTTTCAAGATCCCCCTCTAAAATCATTCTCCAGATTTCTGAGTAGATTTCACATAGGTTTAGAGTAATAGTAAGTTTTTGTAATAAAAATACTTCCAAGAAGCTGCCTGTTCCTTTCCTACCTGCTCCTGATGTCTCTTTTCCCCATGCTACTTAACTGAGGACTGATTTGGGGAAGCAATGGATCCCAAAGAACACCCTTACAAATCCCCCTCCCTCAGATTTAAGCAGAGCACTGAGCTACTGGGGCTGTCACAGTGCTGCCAGGAGATGATGCTGATGGGCCTAAGCAAAGCCCAGTTAGACAGTATAAAATACTGCCCAGAGCTCGCCATGTGATGCTTCTAAAAGCTTGACAAGCACTGCTGAGTTGTTTCTGGGGAAGGATAATCCTCTAAACTGACCAGGGAGAAGACAGCCACAGACAGAGCCTTGTCTTTGAGTGCCAGGTGCTCCCTGCAGCCCTGGAGGGAGGTGAGGCAGGTGGTGGAGATGGGCTCTGCGCTGGGGTTTTGCCCTGTCCACATGGCATCTGCCCTAGGAGAAGCCTCCCATGAACATCTTGCTCCTTTCCAAAAGGGCCTGAAACGCCCACCCCTCCAGTGTGCATCCCTGCACCTGGGAAAAGCAGCAGCTGAAACTATTCTGTGAGAAGCCTCTTTTCTCCCTCCCCCTCAATGAAAAGTCCAGCAGCTGAGCTCCAAGCCTCAGCTTGGGCAGGACATTCAGGCTTAGCAGGGCTTCAGGAGATCCCTGGCCTCTGTGGCTGAAGCAAGACGCCCCCCCTCAAAGTGTGGTGGCAGAGGCAAACGAGCTTCCAAGTGTGGTGCAGGGGTTGAATACTTCTGAACACACCCCTGATGTCCATTAACACATCCTCTATAGCTAAGAGCACTCACACAACACAATCCCATCAATGTTTCATGAGCTGTAAGCAGACCTGCAAACAAAGAGTGTCACCATTCTCTGACCCTGGGTCAGCACCGGCCACCTCTGCTCCCTCCGGCCGGTGTCAGGCACCTAGGTGAAATACTTGGAGGCCCCTCTGGAAATCCTCTCTTCAGCGGCGCTGGTGGCAAAGGACACCTCCTCATCCTCCTCATCCAGCTGGAGGCTGCCCGAGGAGAGGCGCACCCGGGCCATGGGCGAGCGCAGGACGCGGCCGTACAGGGAGCCGTGCTCAGCGGCCAGCAGGTCCGAGTCCGAGTCGCTGGACTCGGTGCTGCTGCCCAGGTAGCGCTCGGTGCAGCGCCCCGGGCCCCGAGCCCCTAGCTGGGCTGGGACGTGCCAAAAAACACCCCCTCTGCGGCTGCTCAGGGCAGGGCACGGCCCCAGCGGCCTGAGCTCGGGGCGGTAGGGGAAGCGGATGGTTTTCATGTCCGACTGGCTCCAGGAGCGCTTGGGAGGCTCCTGGAGGCCGTAATGGAAGGAGCGAGCCAGGGGCCTGTTCTCCCCGGCCATGGCCGGGCCCGCAGCCTCACGGAGGAGCTGCCCGGCCTGGGTCCCGCTCGGGCTCTG
>JAHLSL010000024.1:7297881-7327101 GCA_025920805.1 Petroica traversi | reverse complement strand
GCCACGGGGCCGCTTGTGCCGGCCGGTCCCGCTGTGTCCTCGCCAGGGGCCAGCGCAGGGCACGGGGACTGTGCTGCCCGGTCCAGATAGAAGAGCAGCCCGGGCGGGGCCGGGGCCGCCACGGGAAGGGGACAGGGCACATCCGTGTACACCAGCGGCCGGGCGCTCACCTCCCGCATGTTGCCCACGGAGGTGCTTTTACTGTTCCCAGCGAACTGGTGGTGGGGCCGGAAGGATGTCAGGGGATTCCTGGCTCCGAAGAGGTCGAGGGGCTCCCACGCCCGCTCCATCTCCAGCTCGGCGTACAGCAGGGGGAAGGCAGAAGAGCTCTTGGAGTGGGGCAGGAAGGTGGGGGAGGCTTCGGGCTTGGAGCGCTCCAGCTCAGCGGCGAAAGTCACCTCCATGGTGGAGCTGCGGCGCCGGCTGTCCAGGCTGGGCTCGGAGCCGTGCACTCCGTTGGCGTGGTAAGAGCCCCGGCTGCCATAGGCCAGGCGCAGCTCCTCCACCTGGGCAGGGACAGAGGGGCAGGGGGCCAGGTGGGTGCCCAGAGCGGGGTGGGAGGGGAGCACCCAGAGCTGAGGGTCTGGCTTGGCCTCCAGCTGGGGCAGCAATGCCAAGAGCTCGGCACGGAGCCGGTGCTGATGCCATGGGGATTTACCTGCTTTGAGACATCCGTCAGCAGGTCCGGGGAGGAGCGGCACTGCCTCTCATCGTAGCGGGACGTGTAGTATTTCCTGCAGGACAAGAGCATGGGGAGATGTATGGCCAGGAGGGTCTTTCCCCTCTCCCCAGCCCCCTCAGGCACTGCCCCTTCTCCATGCCACAATACCTCTCGAAGGGCAGGCTCTTCATCTTAGCCTTCCTCCCGTGCTCCAGCAGCTGTCGCTGAGTTCTCCCACTGCAGGTGGAGGGAGAATGTGAGCAGCACCGCCAGCCCAGCTCGGGCAGGCCTCGTGCCCCATGTGAGGGGATGCAGCAGGACCGAGGCACCAGCCCCTCCAGGAGAATTACCAGCTACCACCCCCTCAGATTCAGACAGGACTGGCATAAAAGGGAGGTTTGGAGCCATCCCCAGGCCCTTCCCAGCCCCAGCAGTTTGGTTTTCCCCTGGGAATTTACCTGTAGCGGAAACTGGAACCTTTGCTGCACAGAAGGGCTTTGGGCTTTGACTTGGGCTCTTCGGAGAGCCTGAAGAAGGCGTGGTACTCCACACAGGTCTTCCAGAAGGCCTTGCAGGTGTCCCGGCTGGCCATAGTGAACTCCAGCGTGTCCTTGCACAGCTCCTGTGTGCCAGAGACAAGATTCTGTGTCAGGCAGGGAACAAGCTCTGCCATTTGCTCTTCTGAACCCCCAAGGGGTATTTGAGCTCCAGGCAGTGCACTGTCACCTCGCTGGGGACACGGGAGTAGCACGTCACACGCGAGGAGAAGGAGCATCACCCATGAGCAACAGGAATGGATTTTACACAAAACTGGGGACTTTGTGTGGCTGACCTTCCATCCACAGCTGTCTGCTCCCGAGCCCAGCAGCTGCCTGTGGCGTGGTACTTACAGAGATGTTTGCATGCAGCTTGATGAGAAAATGCTTCCTCTTGAAACTCAGTTTGCGAATTTTGGACCAGTTGAAGGTGTTGATCTTTGTATTGCCCTGCAAGAACAAACACAGCAATTACAGCTGGATGGGGCAACCTGTAAATACAGGTAAAAGCAGAGGAGCAAGGCCTGAGCTCACAGGATGCTGCATGAGACACCAACGCAGTTCATGAAGAGTTTGGGGAAAGGGTGCTGTGATTTGGTTTTTGACTGTCCATCAGCTGGTTCTACAAGTAGAAATTGAGGTTCAGGGATTAACTCTGCCTGCTGAAGCTTTTTGCAAAAGTCCAGGATCCCCAGACAAACCTCAGGGAGGTCAAGGCAGGGAGTCCTATCTGTACCAGCTCAAATATTGCAGAAGTGAAGACAGAATCAGCTCCTTAAAGAAATAAGATTCTCTCCTCCTTTGATCTAAGGGTATCAGTGCTCAGCTCACCCCTACACCTTCAGACCTGGTTTAAGCAGGCTGCACACGTTACCCCGTTATCACTTTGCACGAGGTTAGATGCAGCCCCAAAACACTGGGAGAACCAGGAAAAATTGTGCTACTCCACTCCTTGGCACCAGGACCCTCTCAGCTTTCTGGGAGAGCCCAGATTTTAATGGGCTCACGGATGTTCTAATCATGTGTGAGGGGTGTTTATGGCTCTGAATAAATAACCAGGTCTGGCAGCACTAATTACCAACAGCAGACCCACAGATAGGTTTTATGTTTGGTTTGTTGTTGTTGTTTTTTGTTTTGGTTTGGTTTTTTTCTGCGACAAGATGTTCCCAGGTTGAAATCAGCTGGTGTGGGAGCAGAGCGCTGCCTCCCGCTGGCTGCGAGGAAATCTGTATTTACCGTGCAGCTCGGCCGTGATTACAGGTGGTGTAATTGCACAGGCGTGGGGGGCTATTTTCGCTGGAAGATTACACGGTGGACACTTGTGACAGAGCCGTGGAACCTGTGCTGCTCACACAGCCACCACACTCCTGGGACAGGGCCAGCAGAGCTGGGGCAGGTTCAGTGGCATGGCAGAGGGTGCTGGGGGGATGGCAGAGCTGAGCCCCGCAGCCAGAGCATCTCCTTCACCCCCTCTTGTAGGATTTGAGAGGGTTTGGATCACTCAAAGGGGAGAAGGGTCACCCCCAGCTGGAGGGGCCACCCCGCCTGGGTGCTGGCAGCCCCCCCGAGCCCCGGGCTCACCCGCAGCACCAGCACCCCCATGTGTGTCACGGCCAGGTTGATCTGTGTCCCCTCGCCGTCGCTGGCGGGGTGCGGGCGGATCCCGTACATCTCCAGCTTCCTGGCCACGTCCAACAGCTGAACGTCCGACTCAGCCGGCGTCTTCCCTCTGGAGACACAAACGCACGGGAGGCAACAGGAGTGAGAAGGCAGGTGCTGAAATAGGCTAAAAAAATGCCATTTTGGATGTGCACATGCTGGCATCACACCCACTCTGTCCCCAGCCCTGCCTGCTGATGGGAACAGCCTGCCAGCAGATGTCCACAGGGGGTTTGTGAGTGGCCGTGGGGTGAGCAGCCCTCACCTGTGTCTCCGGTGGTAGTGCATGATCTTGTTGTCCAGGTACTCCTGGTTGGGCAGGTACCTGTGTGTGGCCAGGTGCTGCTGGTCTGTCTCCTCGTGGAAGTCGCCCAGCTCGGCTTTGGGGACACAGGGAGAGCACGGATTAGACTGTGAGGTGTCAGTGCAGTGGGAGCCCCAGGCCCCACAGCAAAGCCCAGGGAAGGGCCCTGTCCCTGCAGGACCTTACACTGCAGCAGGTGGGACACGAGCAGCGCCGCGCTCTTGTCACTGCAGGGCAGCCGCCCCTGGGCCAGGTCCTTCTTGATCTGCAGGGTGAAGAGGTACCTGTGGAGGGGGACAGGAGCAGGCCCTGGGGGGAGCTGGGTGCTGGGCTGAGCCGTGACCCGTGCCTGTTCCCGTGCCTCAGCCCACGGGATGCAGGTCAGCAGGGTCACAGGAGGAGCAAGCAGCACTGCAGAAGCTGCAGCTGGGCACCACCATGACCAGCACGTCCCTGTCATTAAAATGCTCATTAGTAGATTACAGAATTAGCATTCCTTTCTGTTTTGGAGGGCATTTGCCTCTCTTGGGGCTGACGTTCAGAAGAACTGCTTTGGTTTTATTCTTAGTCCCTGTTTGCAATGCTTTCTCTAAAATTGTAAGAGCTAACAGTGTCATTTTTAAAAATAAAAATAAAATTGTCCTTTCAGAAAGCAGCTTGAGGCAGGAGCTAGACTGAGCAGTCAGACTCTGTGCCCAACTGCTGAAGTGTTTGGCAGTAAACAAACTGCAGCCTCATAAGACGGCTGATCCTTCAAGTGGATTGTGTTTAAAAACAGAGGATCAAGAAGAGATATTCTCTGGTTTTGTTCTGTAAAGCGTAATACTTAGGATACTTAGGATAACCACTGCTCACAGAGAGGCTGGGGTGGATGAAGATAAATAATTAACACACTGCAAAAACACAGAACTCTTTGGTAAGAAAGTAATAAAACAAGTACTGTACCTGGTCAGTTCTTCTCTCAGGTGGCCGGGGTCCACTGGGAAAAATTTCACCATAAATTTGAAAAGAACCTCCTTAGGATCTTAAAACACAACATCCTCATAAGTTTTCTTTTACATGTCTATTGAGAACATTTACAACTCTCTTCACACACATCCTGCTGCCTTACAGAGTAAATTAAACTGGACCCTTGCAAATCAGGGACTAAGCCTGCCCCCCAACACCAGCTTGCCCAGGCCCCCAGTATTACCAATGGATGCAAATAGGGATTTGGATATCTAAAGAATTCTAAAGAGAAAATGCCCCAGCAGTTCTTTAAATTGCAAAAATCCCTGTTAGGAGGGGGTTTCCATGAGATGGTGCCAGGGAGCGTGGCCAGAGCCTTGGTGTAATTGCTGTCACTGGGGCTGTGAGTTAAACTCAACCCTCCAAGCACCTGAGATGCAGCAGCTCCGTAGGAGGCTGCTTGGGCAAAGGTTTTTTTGTGGTGTGAGTGAGAACAAGCAGCCAAGCCCAAGGCAAAGTGCATGGAGGGAGGGAGGTTATTATGTAAGCACTGTCACAGAACACCCTGGGATGGCTCAGAGGGACAGGCCAGAAGGCACTTGGTAAAGGAAATAGGTGCCTGCAACAATTCCATTTGTGATGCACCCAGAAAGGGAAGGCTCCTTATCAGGCTTTCCCCTTTCAGGGACATCCATGCAAACACTGTTCTGCAGCCTCCCCCTGGGGTCATGGCCTCAAACTCTCAGTCACCTCCCAGCCATCGTGTACTTGGGGAAAGTATTACAGGGATGGAAGGAGGCCTGTGCTAAAGGGGCACTGCATTAACACCAATCATGGCTGTGGCAGAGGAGGCTGGGCCTGAATTCAGGTCAGGCTCTGCAGCATCTCCATGGGGCTGGGGAGGAGTGGCAGGACCTGCAGGGCACAGGGGGGACCCTGCCTCCTGCAGGTGCCTGGGCCACTCTGAGCTGCAAAGGGAAAAGGAGGGCACACAGGAGCAGTGGCTGTCACGCTGCCAGCACGGCCACACAGGCACTCAGCCTCCCCTGGTCCCTGCCAAGCTGTCAGGTTATTAACAGCTCCGGCCTAAAATGGGGCAGATACCAGACTGCAAAGGCAGTGGAATTTCCGTGGGATTTTGTAGGAACTGAGGTGTCCTTGCAAATAATCCTGCCCAGCCTCACCCTCTAAAATGGGCCTGGGTAAGTGCTGGAAGCCAGAGATCCTGTCCCCAAGCACTGCATGAACGTGTCTGCTAGACTCTCAATGGTAGTGATTTATGAGAATCCTGTTCTTGAAATACTTACTTTTGACTTGCTTTGTTATGGGTTTTAGTGGTTCCAACCAGACCTGAAATAAGGCAATGAAGAGCTGGGTAAATAAACAACACAAGAGATGGGAATAAAGCAGCAGCATCGTGCTAGAATGCAACATGAAAATGTTGGCCAGCTTGGCTGCTGTGACAAATGTCCTGCTGAGCAGCCCCACATGGATGGCTATGAATGAGCTGTAGATATCACTGGGGCTTGTGACTCCCCTCCTAACTCCCATTTTCAGGGTTTTTCTGTCATCATGGCAAAACTTTCTATTTAATTTTCCATTTGTAATTTCAGGGAGGCGCTAACAATCCCCCAGCCACTCCAGGGGCCTGCACTGCGGGCTGCACTCACCTGGTTCCCAGCCTGGCTGTGGAACTCCAGCCCAAAGTACTCCTTCTCCACAAGGTTGAGGTGGCTGCAGGTGAGGTTGAAGAGCCCTTTCCCACAGGATTTTTGCTAACAAAAAAGCACAGCACAGAAGCAGCAGGTTAGGCAGTGCTGACAGCAGCTGTGACAGGATTTCAGAGTGATGGGGAGAAGTTTCAGCTCCCTTCCTTCACCCCTTTCCTGACCATGCAGCAGCAATATCTTACTCAGTAAATGTTGGCTGTTGGCTTCAGCATGTAAAACAAGACAACTGCATGCTGTTCCCTGCTTTTGGAAATCAGATTCCTTCCCATAATTTCTCTCCTTTATTAAGGAACAAAAGCCAGAAAGGAAAGCGAGATAAAAGACCCCATGTTTTCACTGTTTGCAACTATCACTGTCTGGGCAATTCTGTCCCTGGCAAACCAGTGAGTGATCCCCGGGACAAGCACCTGCCTGACCCAGGGACAGCCATGGCAAATGTGCTTAATTAAGAACCAACGGGAGCAGACCTCAAACCTGTGCAGTGAGTCCCTGTGCCCCAACAGCCAGGGATGAGCTGCTATTATGGTTAGTGGTAATTAACAGCAACAGGACCAGAGATCCTGTGCCGTGGGCTCTGAGTCATCCAAGGGCTTTAGCAATAGGAATTAAGTGGTGCTACATGCTGATAAGGGAGGCCAGGCTGTAGTTATTCCCAGTAAACAGAAACACTTGGAGGGTGTTTCCTTGACTTGTTGCTCTGCTGTATGACCTGGCTGGAGAACAAACCAGGAGGCCCCCAACTCTGGAAAATGCTCCAGAAAGCACCAGAAATTTAAATGGTCACCCACCCCAACAAAACCCTGGTATGTCTTCATCAGCTTGTGAAAAGCACACCAAAAAGAAGTATGAGTTATTGCAAAAGCAAGCTGGAGCAGAGAGGCCAGGTTAGACAGCTGCTAAATTATGGCATGTTGGCTGATGGAGGGGAAGACAGGCTGCAGCTCCCTGTGGCAGTGGCTGTGCCCAGCAGGGACGGGAGGGACACGGCTGCTGGTGCTGATGCACACTAATAACCCCTTTTCAGGGCTTCTCCTGGGATGAAATTGCTGGCTCTGTGCTGAAAGGCTGCAGAAAAGTGATAGCATAATAACAGCATTCACTCTGCAGCCCTCCCAGTTCTCCTCAAAATTACTGGATCACAAGGGTAATTAAAAAAAATTATAAATGTTTTTTTTCCAAGCTAGAATTTTCTAGCATGAAAGGCCTTGGCCTTTGTCAGGCAGCCAGGAAAGACAAGCATTTCTTACCGGGTTATTACCAACCATATGTCTGCTGGGAGCGACCCACTTTGCTCCAAGCCCAGCACTGCCCAGGGCAGGGACCACAGGACAGGAGCAGCCCCAAACCCAGGAAAACCTGCTCACAGGGAGACACAGCCCTGCTGCAGGGGATGCTTTAGAAGCAGAGCCTTTCTCTTGTAGAATGTTGCTTGCAGGTGTCCTGTCCTGGATTTCGGGGTGCTGAGGCCAGTGCTTCCTCAAGCACTTGGGTACTGTCATGCTCAGCAGCATCAGCCCTGCACCATGTGAGAGAAGTGGGGGGGGAGCTCAGTGCACGGCAGAAGGGTGACATGTGGGCCTGTTTGTCCTATGTCCAAGCCTAAATGTGCCTCTGAGAGTGATGCAGGGCCAGGTGGCAGAAACCCCAAAGGAGAAGGTGAAAAGGAGAGGCTGCACTTGCCCTTCACTCCTCGGTGAAAGCATCTGGGACTGTGAGCAGGCACTTCCAGAGGTACACAGCAACATGTGTAACACAAGGGACACAAACACTCCCATGTCCAAAGGGACTCTGGCAGCACCTGCAGTCTGACAGCAAAGCCCATTTCTGCAGGGTTCCCATAGGACAGGCTTCTACCCCCAGGCCCATGGTTTAGGGGTGAGAAACAGCTCATGGGGTTTGTGTGATCTTTCCCCACCAGCTTGGGAGATGCCTGCCCTATCAGGTGTGCTGCAGCCAGCACACAGTGCCATGCACCAGAAGCCACCAGCTCTAAGGCTCCCTGTGCCCTCACTGCTCTGCCACCAGCCCCACACACCTCCTGTCAAGGAATTCCCAGCTTTACAAGGGACACCCAACAACAAGACATTCAGAGATGTGCCAAGTCCCTTCCTTCCCCTGTCCTGGGGGCTCAGACCTGTTATCCCAGGAACCTCCTCCAATGCTCAGCTGAAGGAAATCCCAGGAACTAAGTAGTCCCAGGTGTCAATAAGGAGGCAGATGGAGGCAGAAGCCTTCCTGGGTCAGCATCCAGCACCAGAAGAGGAACTTGTTCTCATGCAATGCAGCCTGGAAATGAGACCTTGCTGCACATGCCAAGGCTGTGACACCCACGTGAGGCAGGTGGAGATGTTTACACTGAGTGTGAGGTGCAGGGGGAATCAGGCCCTCTGTGTTTTCGTGCTTTTGTCTTTTTCCCTCCCATTATACTGAAGTACTCCACATTCAAAAGAGCTTTCCAAAGTCAGGACAGGTTTCGGAAGAGTTGCTTAAAATATCTGCTCAAAACTTAGCCCAAAGCAGTCCTTTTATACTGGAGAAGTCACTAATTCAGCTACTCATTTATCGTACCCACACAGCAGCAAATGCATGAAATGCCTAAAAGGGGTTTCCAATACCATTCCACGCTAAAAAAGGAAATGACCAGGAGTTCCTCTAATGGAAGCTATTTGCTGCAATAACATGTCGTGCAGAGCTATAGTGCTGTGTTTTGAGCAAAAAAGAAAAGAGAGATGGAAAAAAATTCAGCAACATTGTACCAGAAACATCTTCTGAATTGTGTCTCACTATGACCTGATCTAATCAATGGGGGGAGGAGGGGAAGGCATTTTAAAATGACTAGTCTCATTTTTAAGATGACTCCTGGACTAGGACAGATTAATTAAACTAAATCAAACACTTTCCATACTATGTCAAGGGATGGAATTGCTTTATAATCCTCTTTGTGCAAAATACAAAGAAACAGAGCCATGCAACTGAGAGAGCAGTTCTCAGGCTGTGCTATAAACCACAGAAGAGGACAGTATGAGAAAAGCAACAGAACCTGAAAAAAGGAGTTTTATATTAAACACTGTGGTCCCACAGGAGATGCAGGTAAGTACTAGAACAAATCTACTTGAATTAGCTAATTCAATTAGCTACTGTGATTATCAAACTCTAACCAACAGTAAATGTGCAATCACACTTGTAAAAAGATGCTTCTAACACACAGTGAAGACATATCTGCTTTCAGTTATCTATACACATATGCATAAATCTAACATCATAGATATTAATACTTAACATTTTAAACCAAGTTCAGAGCTAGAATATGTTAAATGTGAATTAATAATCACAATGTGCTGTGGGACACTGCCGTGCAGAAAATAAGACAGAGTGAGGTTTTTTTCCTCAGCTATTCACAAAACCACAGTTTTCTTTTTCAGCTGAACACCAAGAAAGAGATGTGTGCAGATGTTTCTCACCAGGGATAACTTGGACAAATATGCTATTTTTATTCTGTTCCCAGACTTTATTTCCTTGCTGAATGTTTACACTGGCAGCCAGACAAATGAGAGAACTCGACACTTGTCAAGACCATCGCTTCATATTAACTGATTTACTAAAGATCACACCAGGTAAGTAAAAGCCATTTCTCCTTCATAAATAATGCCAATAACAGGGGAGCATAGCAGTTTGTTGATACCAAAAAATATTTACTAATTAGTACTATATACTTTCATTTTGAATTTGAGATTGGTTTTCTTGATTGTTTGCTGGGGTTTTTTTAAAGCTGAAAACCAGATGCTATCAGAGACCATGCAATCCTTCAGAGCAGCAGTGACTTAATAATTAACATCAAAAAACAGTAAGAATATGATACCCACTTACATCAACTACAAAGATCTTCTGGGAATCATCCAGGAACTGGACTTTCAGGTGCAGCATCCTCGAGCACGCGGCTGGGTGTGTGGCAGGCACAGCAGTCCTAGCAGTGTGAGCAGGGAGCCCTGACTCCTCTTGCACACATAATTCCCTCTCAGCTGGATGGAGAGGGCTGCAGTCACAGATGTGGAGCAGAGACTGGAGCAAACGAGCTGACTGCCTAAAAATTAAAAAAAAAACAAACAACAAACCCCGACAAACCAATACCTCCCTTGGTTTAAATGTCACCACTGCAATAAAGGATGTTTTCTGCTTGTGAATTATGGGTGTATCAATAGGGGATTGGCAGTAATGGGGGTGAGCATTAAACACTGAGCTCTTACAGCTGGTGGTGAGCAATGCAAGGGCAAAGCAAGCCCACGCTTGGTACCACAGGGTGAGGGGAGAAGAGCTGAGCATCTCTCCTGCCCAAGTCACCCAGCACTGAGTGTAACCTTTGTTGTGCTCTGGTTAAGGTGCACTGGGAGAGCTGCAGTGGCAGCTCTGCTGGCTCCATGGGGTGGGCAGATTGCATCCTCTGAGCGATGTGTGGATGGGCTGATGTACTTCACCAGAGACTGGAAGATGTTTCCAGCAAAACCACTTGTGAGTCTTTCCTGGAGAGGCAGAGGAGGAGAACCTGCTCCTAATTCCCAGCTCACACCCTGGGTGACCAGCTTAGTGAAGTCTCACAATCCTTTAAGCCAACCCGGTTCCCACTTCAAATCTGAAAATCCCCACTCATCAGCTCATCCTCAGAGTGCCAGAGCCCACTGCCCCCCCTCAGACCCCGGGCTCAGCCCAGGCTGCTGAGTGGAGCCTCACTTGGTGTGGTGGGTGCCTGGGGACTCTTGTGCTGCTCCTCTGCCCCAGGTGCTGCAGAGCCACGAGGAGCTGTCTGACCCTTCTGGCTTCTCTCACCCATCAGAGACCACCTCACTGAGCTTTTGGGTGAAAGCAGCCTTTGGGCAGAAAGCCCCGCCGTCAGAAATGAATACACTGAGCAGTGACAAAGGCTGGACACTGTCTCTGACAGTGACAGTGACTGGACTGTCAGAGGGATCATTACTGTTGCTGCTGGAAAATGTAGCAACCACAAACCATCCTGTGTGACCAAGCGCAATAGAAACAGGGCTCAGCAAAAAAAAAAAATCCACCTTTAGTACTGTGGAGATTTTGCTTGATGCTCTGTTGCCTGTTTCCACTGAAACTTCCACTGTAAGTCACTCCAGACCATTTGCCATGGCCTCTCTTACATTCCCAAATATTCCTGAGGATGTCAGGACAGAGACTGTCAGGGTAACACAATACTTTGTCAACTCTGTGGTGCAGAGAGAAAACCACAGAGGATTTTATCCACAGAAAAATGTGTAAGTCTTCTGCTAACCAGGACAAAAAGGAGCCTGAAAGTTAAAGCCAGCCTGATTTTCCCTGTGAAGCTGCTCCACAAAGCAGCTGAGCCCATCGTGCTGCACTGCCAGGAGGGGATGGCTGTGCCCCATGAGCCAGCACCACGGCAGGGACCAAATTTCCAGTGCTGCAAGTGGCCCAGGGGTCTGAGCTTTGTGTCACAGAAGGGCAGCGTCACATACAAACCATCCGGGGGGGGCTGAGTGCACTTCCCTCTGCAGTTTGAAATGTTTGTGCTGTCAAATATTGACAGGCATCAAGGAGAGGAGCAGCTCTCCTGTGAGTGGCTCTCACGTTGCAGGCACAGCTCTGCCCAGCAGGGACATGGACTGGCAGGAGGGATGCAGGGGATGCAATAGAGGAGCCACCAAAGCCCAGAAGAAGCCAAGTCTCTCTGCCATAGGCTTTCCTGGCATGCCAGGGGCACAGACCCTGGACTCCACAGATGCTGTTGGAAGCTGGGCACCAGCCAGTCGGGTTGTGGGTGAAAGAAAAGGGTTTATTTCACTACCTTGCTATGAAGGAATAAGGCTGTGTTGGGTCAAACAGGACCTCTGGCCACACTATTAAGCTATCTATGGAGACAGCAAGGAGCCAGCAGCAGCAAACAGGATCTAACTACGTAAACAAGAACTTGTTGGCATAGGATACTAAAGGACAGCAAGAAGAGATGTGGGACAATCAGGGTTTGCTTGGGGCATGGAGATTGTTGCTGTCTGAGCAGATGAGAAATCTATTTCACCTCCACCTATCTCCTTCCTCTGGAGGTGACTCGGGTGCCAGCTGGAACAGCACACAAGGGGAGCACCAGGAGTAATTCCAGCTCCTGGCCTCAGCCAGTGCCCAAGTCCACCAGGTATGTATGTCCTACTTATCTGCAGGGGCAGGGAATGGTGTGAAAACGGGGCAGGAAAGCACAGAACCTGTGAAGAGCCATAGTGACAGGTGGGGAGGGAACTTCAGCAGCAGCACCAGGGCCCAGGGGGCTGGAGCAGCAGCATAGGGGGAGTGAGTTCTGCTTCAGGACTGTTTTCTCAGCCAGCTCAACCCTTGATTTTAAATACTCTGGACCTTGCTACCACCATTCTGCATTGCACCAGCTCTCCTGGAAGGACTTTCTTCCACTGAGTGCATGTGACCCCATATTAGGTTGGAGGCATGGAGGCATTGGCTCAGGGTCTTCTTTAGCATCTCAAATACCCTGCAGCTTGCTGGAATTGACTGAGCAGAGCAGGAAATAAATTTCCTTCCTCCCAAACCCAGTTGCCCCTCTTTCCAAGGAGAATACTGTACAAGAACACCAAACATTGATGTTTGGGCGTTTCTCCTTTGTTCCCTGTTAGTGCTGGATTGAGGGCAGCCCACAGAACAGGCAGAGAGCTGAGCACTGCAGCTGCACCCTGCAGAGCCCCCTGGAGTGGTGAGCCATTGTCACTGGGCAGTGAGTGAGTGAGTTCAGCTGCTGCCCTGGTTTGGGGCTGGGACTGGGCAAAGAAATGCCCCAAACCTCCCCTCTGCCTCCCAAGAGAGGAGCAGGCTGTGAGAGAACAAACTCTGGCAGAGAAGGAACACAACATGCTACCCCTGCATCACTGCAGCTCTGTGCACTGCAGTCCCTGGGGCTTTGTCATGTTTATCTTCAAACTGGGTTTAGAGAAAGGAAATGAAGATGGACAGATAAAGTCATTGAACAGAGATCTGCCAGGGCATTTTAAACACCAAGTCCAAGCGGCAAGAACCCACACCCAGCTCATTGCTGAGCAGACAGAAGTGCACACTCGAAATGCCTGACAGGACTCGCCCAGGTGGACTTTGGTCAGCTGAGACCTTTCATACACTCACATTTCACCTCCTTTTCTTCAGCTGGAGCTGCCAGGAGAAGATCCACATTCCTCCTCACCCAGCCATAACTGCGGGGCCAGGGAGCAACACAGCTCCTGGCTGCACCACTGAGAGCAGGCTCTGGCACAGCCAAAGTCCTTCTGAACAGCTCCAGGCTCTCCACAGGATATCCCAGCTGGTTCATGAATCCAAGGCATGGCACCAACACTGTAAACAGGGACATTTCTTTCCAGAACAGGGTACCTAGCACATTCCTACTGCCACTCCAGGAGGAATGGCTTCACTCTCAGCTGGAGTCCCAGCTTATGCTCAGTTGCTTTAAACTTTTTATAAAATATACCCCCTACAAAAGTATTTTCAAAAAAACAAAGCCTGAAAAAATTAAGTTTGTTTAGCTTAAAAAGGGAAGAAAGGAACAGCAATCACCTGATTCATGCAGAGCCACTCCAGAAGAACAGATCAACTGTGTTCCTAAGCTAAAGAGAAAATTAAGATTTTGCTGGAAATTGCAGGGAAGATCTGAATTAGGTCCTAGGAAAGACCCTTAAATTGTGAGGCGAAAAAATCCTGGAGCAGGCTGGAAAACCCTGGCGCAGGCTGGGTTGATTTAGACACGCCTGTTAGGGACAGTCTGAGGACACGGTTCTTCCTTTAAACCTTTAACAATGATCATTGTTTTACATTTTCTCCACACTGTATCTTGAATATATCTCAACAGTTAGAGCTGACTCGCCATGCTGTGCCCTTCTAAAAACTTCTGTCCCAAAACGGTTCTATTTATTGAATATAATAAACAATGATACATTTACATTTTCATCAAATTTTGCTTGCCAACCATCAGCTAAATAATCTGACATCACTGTGCTGAAACTCATTACTCATAAGTAATCACTGGAAAATGGAAATAATTGCATTTTTTATTTTGTGTTTAGGTGGGGTTCACCCATTACCTTCCAACTGCAGGATAAGACTTCTCTGAGCAGCATTTTGATGTCAGAAGTTGACATTATGCTGTAGCATTTTCCTTTCCAATTTGCCCCAGTCCCACCAGAGGCAAAATTAGTGCGTAATCTCATGCTCAAAGGATCATAGAATAAAAGAAAATCTTATTCTTGTGACTATATTTTTATTTCAGCTTCAGGAGCTAAGGTAAGTGGCTCTTTTTACCTACCTGCAGCAACAGAGAAGGAAATCCCAATAACCTCGATTATGCACTAAAGACTCCAAGCACAACTGCAATTCCAGACACCTGAGACAAATTAACCCTGAGTGCAAAACATTATTTGAAAAAGCCCTGAAATAGAAATGTATTTCCACTTCTGTTCTGTTTTCAATCTGTGCCGCCCCGTGTTTGAGTGCCAGGGCGGGAGCACCGCCCGACCATCCAGGACAAGGCACTCGCTGCTTCCACGCTCCCTCTCGTGGTGTTGGTGCTGCCCCGCAACAGCAAACACAGGCGAGGACTCGGTGCACAGAAAGGAGCTGGTCAGTCCAGCAATCACACATTCCAGCGTGCATCCATGGGCATTGCTGACTTTTCCTCCTTTTTCAGATCTTACAGGTAATGTAAAAACTGTTACCAGGACTGCAGAAGGCAGCTTGCTGCATGCAAATAAAAATGACAGCACAAGCTGTACAAGAAACTAAATACAAAAACGAAACACCCTGACTCTGGTGATATCCAGATGCCTTTATCTCATTTTTGATATGCCAGTTGCACTGTGTTGTTGGCACAGCTATATAAAAAGCCCTCTCTGATGTTTAATTCAAAGAGGTCACTTCAAAGACACGAGAAAGCAATTTATGCAGCAAGAGAAAACCTTGTAAATGTATTGAATCAAAGGAGCACTGATGCTTCCAAGGACTTGGGCATTGCACAGCATTCAGTGATTTCCAGCTGGGGACCCCTGGGCAGCCCTGGGCTGGTACCTTTACTTTTTATTGTCCTTTATTTTTTCACACGTGTTGTTGCTGGGTCACATGCAGAAAGGAGCCTACAGGCTTTGTCTGAGGAAGTTGCCAAACTGAGCCTGCAATGCCAGATGAATCCCAGTGGAAAGGATAGAGTTCTAAGGAACTATAGTGCTTATTTTCATGACAGATGTGGTTTCCCTCTTGGCTCAAGACAAATAACTCTGGTTGAGTAAGCCTAGATTACATCTAGACAAAGAAACACTCATGTTCTCCAGGTACCTCCAGGCCAGTGGATCAGATCCATTCCACCATATGGATCTAGACCCTGAGTTTTATTAACACTTCTCTCCCAGGTAGCCTCTCTACCCCCACCCTTTTTTTTCCTTCTATTCTTCCTCAGAAGACCCTTATCACAGTTCAGGCTCACCAGGGCACACCCAATTCCAGGAATACAGCTCACAGCAGAGGGGAAGGCATGTCAAAGCCACTCTTCCCAGCAGGCAGTGAAGGACAGCAGAGCAGGATCCACCTGAAGCTGGGAGCTTGGTACTTTTGTGGTGATCAAAGGTGATCCCCACTCCACGGCTCCTCTTCCAGGGCTTTCTGGCAGGTGGTGGTAGCTACAATATAGACATAATTCCCAAACCAGCAAACATTCCTACACTGTGACTGTCCCAAGGTATCAGGGGTACATTCACAAAACCATTCCAGATTTTTAAACTGGGCCCTGAGATGGAGCCACTTGGATGGCCTGAGATCCTGTGCTGACAAACACTTCACAGGACAGACAGCTGAAAGGAAAGGAATGCAGCTGGACACCCAAGCACTTCTAACCACAGCCTGACACTGGGCAGGCCCTGCAGCTAAAATCTTTTTTCTAACCTATTAAAACATCTGCATTACTGAGATTAACCTGGAGCATTTGGCAAGGCTGTGCTAATTCCTGGAACAATGAATGGAAAATGACAGGATCAGTAATGTGACTGTGGTCACTGAGACACGGCGCTGAAGGGACTTCAGAGATCCCACGTGACAGCCCAACACACAGAGGGCCAACTCACTTCCTCCAGCAGTGATTATCCAGAATCATCTTTGAAAATCCTTCACTACTCCACATAGCTGCAACTTGCTCCAGCACTTTTGTGTGCTCCATGAGCAGCTTTCTCTCTTTTCCAAATCAGCTTTTTGAAAATTCAGTTAGTTTCTTCTTACTTTCCCACAGAAGAGCTGTTGGGGATTACACAATCATTAATTTTAAGGAAAGGGGTCTAAGATCTGTCCAAGGAGTAGGATGAATCCCAAGCTCATGACTGGTCATCCAATCTGCCAATTCCCAAAAAGACAAGTGGTCCTTAAGGAATGTCACAAGCAGCAAGTGTATTTTCTATTTTCTGGGCTGACCAAATAATTTAAACCTAATGTCAAGGTAGATCTTCTAAGCACATAAAACTATATGGACTACTCAGCCTAGTGGCAGGGGAAAAGAAACAATTTCTGGAAAAGCCAGAAATTTCCCAGAAAGCTGATTGTTTGCTTTATTGAGTTGCAGTCATAAACCAATTAAACCTTTTCGGAGAAGCATGAGTCTTAAGACTGAACAAGTTATATTGTAGTCTCACAAATGTATGAAGTACTAATCCTTTTCATAAGTCCAAGAATTTTTCAATTTTGATATTTAAGTTCTAGTCCACTTACTTATTTACATGTAAGAAGTCCAATTTCAAAATTATTCTACAGCGCTGGTGCATCTGATTCCAAGCAAGTCCAAGCACCTCCTCATCTCTAACACATCCTTCCCCATACACCCCCAGGAGAGAAGTGCTACAGTTATGATTTTTCTACCCAGGCCAGAACAATTGAGGTCACCCAGTAATTTGCAGTGTCACAGTCTCAAATCCCACGCAAGCCTAATCACTGGAAATATGCTTAGGAGGAAATAAGGAACTGCTAAGAGAGTTGTCACAGCACACTCAGACTGAACCAGCAGAACACCAAGGAGCACAGACATGCCATAAACCAAACAAACAGCAAAGCCTCCCGTGAGTGAGTATTTTACAGGTTCCTGCAACATGAGAGACTCTTCCCTATAAACTATTGCAGTCATTGCTCCAGAAGTTTTGGAGGGACTTGAAGAAAACCTCAACTTCGAAGGAGAGCACCAGAGCCAAGTAAGTTGATTGCATTCTAAATGCATTGTTTCTACGGAGAACAAGTTTCATCCCTTGCAATCCTGATCAGCTCTGTCCCTGCCAGCCAAGCTCAGTGCTGCCCTCAGCAGCACCAGCAAACCAGCGGGACATCACCCCTGAACCGAACAGCCCGCAGCCCTTCTTTCTGCTCCTCGCAGCTCTATTGACCAGGCAGAGATAAAAGCGGCTACGTAAAACAGCCGAAACCCACATTATTTCACTTTCAGAGCGCAGAAGTTCGGGCCACGTCATCTCCTGACAGAGCCTGCCCGCAGCTCCGGGAGCCGCTCGCCTTTCCCCGGCCGGGGAGTGAGCGCTGACTCACCCGGCCCAGCGGCCTCAGCAGCCCGGGCTGCCGCCTCTCCTGCACAGATAACTCACTCGGTCAACACGCGCTGCTTCGGAGCCCGTATCTCATTTTAATTAAGACTAGACACTTCCACCTAGTTTCACACCGTAATTACAGCCCAGCCTCCCGGGGCAGATGCCAGCGTGCAGCTCCACACGAGGTGTGGCCGGCGCTTCACCCTCCACCCTGGCAGGGTCCCTGAGTCCCTGCTGAGGGGTTTGTGTGCCTGGGGTTGTACCCTGCACACCCAGCCAGGCTCCAGGGCCCCTCTGAGGGGTTTGTGTGCCTGTGGTTGTACCCTTCACACCCAGCCAAGCTGCCGGGTCCCTCTGAGGAGTTTGTGTGCCTGTGGTTGTACCCCACACACCCAGCCAGGCTCCAGGGCCCCTCTGAGGGGTTTGTGTGCGTGTGGTTGTACCCCGCACACCCGGCCAGGCTGCAGGGCCCCTCTGAGGGGTTTGTGTGCCTGTGGTTGTACCCCGCACATCCAGCAGGCTGCAGGGCCCAGCTCTGCCCTGGGCAGTGACACAGTTATGTGCCACCCGTGCTGGGTGAGGGCCCAGGCTGGGGACAGCCTCTCACCTGTACTGCAGTTTGCTGCTGCTCTCAGATGGCTCTGGGGGGACATCCCTGGCCTCTGGTGCACAGGGCAAGCAGGGCACTTGGAGATTTCTGCAGGCACCTGTATAGCAAGACCTGGTACACCAGAGACAAAGCTGCCATGAAACACAACACAAACCACCCCAAAACCAGACAGAGCAACAGGACATTGCCACACCTATTTAACAAAGGATGCTACACAAGTCTGTGCAGTAGCAACCGAGCTCACTCTCAGCAGCAAGACTTTTAAAAGACAATAGTCTTAAATATGAATCTTATATATCCTTCCTTAAAATCCCCAACCCAGCCTGAACATCTGTCACCTGGAATCAAACCAGAGGTGTAAGTCACAGGGTTACTCACATAACTTCCCAACCTACAAGTGGAAACAAAAAGCAGCTTCCTTAGTTCCACTGAGTGCCATAAGGCATTGGGAGTATCTCTGCTGCTTGCTGACTTCTTTTAAACCACATAAGAAGTCAGACTCAGACAGCAATGACCTCAATAGTAATACCTCAAAGCAGACTGGTCTTAAAGTGTCAGCTCCCACCCTTAGTGACAGTAATGAGAACAGGGCAACGCTTCACCCTCACCTCTCAGCTAGGTTAGGGAAGCAGACATTTCACCCAAAAATGACTTAGAAGAGCACTCTGTTCTTCTCTATCATTCTCCTCTCGAGATGGAAACTACTTCTCTATTTCAGCAAAGGAAGTGTGAGCAGGAAGAAGAAACAGGACAGAAACCTACCTACAAGATAAGGCTAATGCTGTTTCAGCTGGAGGAGGGGTGGGGAGGAGGCTAAGTGGTTTTGCCTGTTGACACATTGCTGAGGACTGAAGGTACCAAGGTATCAACTTTTTCTCAACTTGAAATCACATTTTCCATTAATGCAGAGCTTTAGTTACAAACAATACTAAAGGTCAGTGCCAAGACTGTATGTCCTGAGGAAGATGCACTTTTTGTTACAGAGCCCAGATGACATTTGTTGACTTGGCAAATTCAGGGCTTTTACTGAGCATTTAAGATAATTGCTATCAAATAGCTTTGGGCACTTTGGTTTTCTGGAAAAATCTTGTGCCTCTCCTGTGGCAGAGCTCCAGGAGCACTCACTCCACCAGGGTGGTGGGAAGATGTCAGCTCTGGCTGGACGGCAGCTACAGACACTGCAAGGTTGGTGTCAGGACTTGCGGCCATCTTCACACACACAAAACCTGTATGAAAACAAGAACATTAAAGACTCACACAAAACAAACACAGATTTCTTCTGAGCCTCTGAGATTTCACACTGGCCTGTGAGGAGGCTGCTCTGAACTGGCCCCCTGCTCAGGGAGTGCCTGCCTTGCACAGGAAGATGATGCACAGCCCTTGCTCCCCCTTCTCTCTAAGAGCAGCACACCCAGCTGGGGCACAGCTGTACACCTTGCACCCCCACACCAGGACTCACTCAAGACAATTCAGATGTGGTTACTGCATTTAGAATAACCAGGACCTCAAAAACAACCCACAAAAACAAAGAGCAGCAGCAGCTTGTCAGTTCAGCCCACTCCAGAAGAAACTGAACACAGACTACTCACCGCAGTTTGGTAATACAGGTATCTATTTTATTAAAAAAGTTACAAACAGGTGGACTGTAGGGTTGTCTTACAAAATGACAAGAATGAATTCTACTGGAAAAAACTTTTTACAAAGCATTATAGGTAATTGTTCCATTTTTGCACTTGTTATTCCAGATTTCACCTATCACTGATAAAGATACAGTACATTAGATACAAGATGTTAGGTTACATTTTTATTTGTAGAGCCCTACTGCAGTGATTTGAACAACTCCTAAACAGATGCCATAGTAAAGACAATACATATTGCATTTATTATTAGCCTCTTACTCTAATAAGCAACTTCACATGCAAACTATTGAGGAAGCCTAAATAAACTTTTGGTCCCTTTTTCCCCCCAAAGTGTGCTGAAGAAACCATCTCTCATTTTCCCAGTCCTGTCACTCTAAGCTAGTTCAAGTTTAAGGGATTTTTTTTGTATGTTTGTATTTTGTCTTTTTTTTTTTTCTTTTTTCTATTTTTTTTGCTGAGGTCAATGAAAATGAACACTGCTTTGAAAACTACCCATAGGAATGAACCACTGATCAATATCAACCAACTCTTTCCTTCTTAGACAAAGGAAAACTAGGATCTTTATGAATTACTTTCAAATCCTATTACTTCCTTACAACCTACAAAAAAGAGCAACAACCATCACTTAAAAAAAATCTACTTTGAATACAAGGTTTGGTTTAATTCTGATATTAAAGTGCAAACCTAAGTATTAGCCTCAGCCTGTTTATAAAGTTTGTACAAACGGGAAAAAAAAATTTCAAGTAACCCCACAGAAAAAAAATCAGGTGTTTCAATAACCAGGCAGAAATCCTAGTGTCCTCTTCTTTTCAGGATTCAAATTCAACACTGAATGTAGACACAGAATCTTTATTTCTGCTAATATTGTAAAGTCAGCCTGCATTATTACCAATAAAACACATTAATATTGAGATACTGTACCGGTGATCTTTTATTGTTTTAAATGCCATCATCCACAATACAATTTGTGAGTTTTCAACTGCTTAACCTCATATATCCATCACTGCTTTTACTGGAGCTTTTCTCATAGATATTTAGCTATTACAGGGAAAGAATGTACATTTCTAGAAGCATGTTCAAATGACTAAAGCTGGGCTCCTAAAAACCTAGAACTTTGGTGCAGTAGGTGAGCTGCAGTTATTAAATTTCTGCAAAAAAAATTACACATTTTAAACCACTGCTAGAAAAAGCTCTCATGTATGCAACACGTTAATAAAGGTGAACAAAAAGATTTTGTCTGTTCTTTGTACATTTTCGTTCTGCTCTTTATACCTGTGTTATTGTTAAAATTTTCAAGTATTCAGAGAAAATGTTGATCAGGTAAACAATAAGGAAGGCAATGGCTGTTTAAAGCACGCTTGCAGTTAGTATCACTGAAACCTGGTGCTTTTCCCCTTGTTACACCAACTTGTCTCTAATATTAAAACTTGCTTATTGGGGAAAAAAAAAACCAAACTAAAAAGCAATTTGTGACAGTGCAAGAAAAACTTTAACAAATATTGCTTTAAAATATTATTCAGAAAGACAAATATTAGGAACTATAAAATGTAAAGTGATCTTATTTGCATTAGATTTACATGTGCAGAGGTCTACTAGATGTCTCTTACTGTGCCAGGCAAAGCTGAGCTGACAGAGTAGGCAAAGAGCCTGTTTTGAAGGATACATTATCCCTTTTCAAAGGCATAGAGAAGCTATTTGTAAACAAGCAAGTTTAGAAACTCAGTAGAAGGAAAAGTGTGCTGCTGTTTTTCAATGCTACAATTGTCATTTTCAATTGAGAAACCCGAGATTGCAAGAAACATCAGCTGGAGACTTTCTACCTCATTCCAAGTAATCCCTACTGTCAAACTGTACTGGTTACAAACACATTGTCACAGCTGCATTTGCCAAGAAAAGGGATACTACATCCATACAACAGAGGTGCCTTCAGTATCTTTTCATGACACTGTCACACGTAAACAAAAAGTCTCAAAGAATGACCAACTACATTGTAGGAGAAAACCTTGCAAAGAGAAATAAGCACTGATGCGAGGTAATATACAGAAGTAACCATTTGTTTAAGGCTCAATTTATTCTCCATTAAAACTCTCTTCTTTTAAAAGGCATTGAGTAGGTAATACTGAGTTTAAGTATTTAATAAATACAAGTTCAGAATTGATTAAAGAAATCAATTAAAATATTAAAAATGAACTCTTGCATATTAGCCATTATATGAACTTAGAAAGCTATAAAAGGACTGATAGATAAAGAACAGATTTTAAAACTTATGGTAAACATGCTAAGCATTCTGATTAAGGTGTGTGGATCCTGGAGGCCACCAACCTTATGCACTTAGATGTATGGCAATGTGCTGTAATAGAGACAGGTTTACCAAGGCTCAGCTCTGCAACCTGGGCTGAAAGTTCTCCAAAGCAGCATCTGTGCAAGTTTCCTCTGAGTTTTATCTGCAATTTAAACAAACAAACAAAAAAAACAACTAATGAAAGCCATATTCAATGCACATCCAAAGTGAACACAGCTCCTCCCCTGTCTGGAATAGCCAGTTTTCCATCCTGAGCTCCAAAGCACTGTTTTCCACAGCAGCATTCCTAAATTCTTCACTTAACTCTGGTAACACAAGAGGCAAGCAGGTAACAACCTACTGCTACTAACTTTGTAACAGCTGCTGCTGTGGGATATGAAATTGCGGCTAAAGATCTGAAAAAGCCAGAAAATGTAAATTCTCTTGTACAGATGAACCAATGCAGGATCTCATGCATGTGTGATACCCAGTAACACAAAGCAATGGCCTTTAGCACAAGCTCTGGGAAAAGGCAGATTGAGCCACAGTTTTGACAGGTGTTCTCAGCAATCAGATCCTCTAAATGACTCCTTAAAAAATCCCCTCAGCATTCAGACAGCCTCAGCAGGGACAGAGCTGTACATCACCATCCCCAATCAAGCACACCAACACGTTACCAACGTGACCAAAACATCTTTGTATTTCAGATAACTTGCCTGTAGTAGCCCCCAGGATTTATCTGCAGAGATATTCTAAAAAGTTTCAGGCGAAGCTCAAGGACTGTAAAAATCTGTCATAAGTACGTGCATGTACTTCATTCTAGCTTGATCCATGGCTTTTCAGGGATTTTGAGGAGCCTTCTCAGTTCTTGAAGTAATTTCTCCAAATGAGCCAGCACCTTATGTCTTCTACTGCACCATTTATTTTCAGCTGTTCATTTGCTCTCAGCTAACAGCTTGTCAGGACAGAGTGCTCTGACACAGCCAGGGTTCCCCTTCTTGCCTAACAACTGGTCAATCCCAACATTCAGGAGCAGCCCTCCTGCCCTGACAGGAGCCAACAGCCAGGTTTTTCTTGCTTGTTTGTATGTTTTCCAACTAACAGCAATTCGCTCCCAGTCTGGTGAGATCACTCCTACCCCACACGGCTGCTGGTCCACAAGTTTTAGACAGAGAGGATCCCTGTACTGTCAAAATCAGCAAACCAACATTTAGCTTCTAATGGGGATGGATCAGACCTGCTTAACAGATGTTTATCTTTGTTTAGAGCACAGAAGAGGCAAACTATTTACAGTGCAGCTCCCCATCCTACCAGGGTTAGATCCACCCCAAAAACTTAATCTAAAGCCAGCATGTGGCCAACAGAGAACTGCTGGAAATAGTAAGAACAGAAAAATGAAGTAATGGTATTTTCCTCTACATGCCCATCAGCATCCTTGCATTTGCAGTTTAGGAATCTCCCCATTCAGATTTGTCATCTCTCTATTTAACTTGTGTTTAGTTACTGAAATTAACATTACATAGTACCTTATCTGGTTTCCTTTGCCTGTGATATTTTTAGCACTCTCTGGTCTCTTCTGTGAGCAGGCAGGAGAGAAGGGCAAGTTTAGACAATATAGTACAATAAATGTAACTGTAAAGACCAGAAGAGAGTACAGTTTCAGTTTTTATTCCTAGAGAGGAATACTCTTCCTTCAACCTTGCTAATACCAGTTACTCATGAACACAGGGGACAGAAATCACTAATGAGCATCAGTCTTTCATCCCAACGTTAAGGTGTTACCAATCCTATTAGCATCAGAAAGACTTTAGTGCACAAGCACTGTACCAGGTACCATATTTTAAGAAGATTCAAAATACAAAACAATGTCACATTGACAAGAGAAATACTGGAGTAAGGAACACAAAGCAGGTTCTGAAACTCTCCCATCTCTGAATGCAAGAGCAAAACGACAGAAGACCATGGCAGAAACAGGAAAGGGGAGGCGGGAAACAGGATGTGAGAACAACACACATTTTTAAAAGGAACTATGGGTTATCCTGACTCTGCAGTTGTGTTCCATCCTTCATCTCACCCAAGGCAGCTGACTGGGACAGCAGTTCAGCAAATGCTTCCCAAAAATGTCATGAAAGAACCTACACATCTTAGCTGAGGGACAGGCCAAGGTATCAACACCAAAAAGAGGTTAAGTGGTACCTGTGAGTTAAAACTGACACTGGAACAGCCTCAGACAAAGCTGGGCCCAGCAAAAAGATCCACCCCCACACCTCCTGTGGGTTTCTGCACCAGAACTGCAGGGACACAAACTGCTGCATGAACTGCTCTGTGAATTGACACACCCAAGAGCCCTCGTTACTGAACTCAGAGATGATCCCAGGACACAGCTGTAGTTCAAGCCCACTTCCTACTCACAGATTTTCAAACAGCTGGTTCTACTTACTCAGCTTAAATTTACCTAGGAGGGGTCACTCCTAAAGCAGAGGTCTGACAAGCAGCAATTGTTTCCTGGATCACAGATAAGCAGGATTACAAAGATGATTAGAGCTATCACAAGACACCATCAGTACCTTTCCTACCAGAGCACATCAGACAGAAATTATCAAGCAGCAAAGGCTTATGATAAAGTTAATGAGATCCTACATCTACTCAATCAAAGAACAAGGATAGAGTGGGAGCCAGGAAGAGGAAAGTACCCCAAAAGTGTTAGGCTGAAATGAAATACACAGAGCATGAAGCCGGTAAAAAGTCAGAATGAGAAATAAAAGTTTCAGACATGGTGAGAACTGCACTGAATAGGAAATGGTTCAGGAAGGAAAGACTTGTTTGGCACAGGTGATGAGACTGTACTGGGCAGAGACAGCAATCCCCAGAAGCAAGGAAGCTGCTGCTAAAGGCTTGGGGTGATTGTCTAAGCCAAGCAGAAGGAAGGAGAGGAAATCTCTAGCACAAAAGCTTAGGATCCTCTGTCTTGAGCTCACAGAGACATAAGAATACAGATGTTTCTTCTGAAGTAAGAAGATGTTTAGGAAACCCACCAAACCTAGGTGTAAGTTATCAATCAAAGGAATAACATGTGGCCCTGCCCCTACTTCAATTTCACCTTTAAGATTAAATGTGCTACTTAATGCTAAATGCAGAAGCAGACAGGTTAAGGCTCCAAAGCCTCCCTCAGAAGCAATCAATTCCAGAACTATAAATTTCAAGGATGAAACACCTGATTTTGTCAGAATTTAAGACAGTAACTTGCACAAGATGAACCATTAGTAACCCAGGGGATTGCCATATCCTTTGGCAAGATATTTCTAGTTAACATAATCTTGTTTTGGAAGCTGCCTTAGAAACAGCTGCAACATTGCACTACTACACACAATTCAGGATATTATCCTCACAGCACTCAATTAAAAACAAAAAGCAGTAATTTCTTAGATTCATTTCTTCCTGGAACTCTATAGACTCTACAGGTGTGATTAAAATAAAATGAAAGACTTTATTTGTATTTTTCTTTGCTCCAAAGCAACAAGCTTGCTCACCTTTCAACAAGTACATCTCAAACTTACACAGGCCTCTTACACAGTGACAGCAGCCCTTCCTAATTTCACAGAAATGGAGATAAAACCATCATTTATTAAGTAGCATTACAATGTTAGGTCCATGAGCAGCTAAAACTTTGTATTTACAAAGTGCTTGATAACAATCTCAAAGACAAGCTTTGAGACTTCACTCTCTGACCTTGCACTCAAGATTAAAGAGGATACATAGTCCAGAGCTTCCAGTAATAACCTATTTTCCCTCTTGTCACTCAGACACAAAAAGCTCCTTTGAGTTAAGCAAGTTACTATCATGGCAGTGGGAGTCTGAGCCTCAAGCAGTGCAGCTATCAGGAGGGGCAGTTCCTTCCCCTGAATTTCCACATCCTCCCTCATTCCTGAACTTGCCCTCAGAGATCACCACGAGCTGCTTGCAAAGACAGGTCCAACACACAACTGGAGGTGTGAGGGACCAGCTGGCTGCACACAGAGCACACCAGTGGTGCTTTGCAGGATTGTGGATTCGAGTCAGTGGTGAAACAAGATCTGCAACAGCTACAAGGGAAACAAGAGTGGGGGGTGGTTCAGAACCACCTCATGGGAATTCTCATGTGAGGAACAGACCCCTTCACAGTCAGTGAAAAAGGTGCTGAAAAAGACCATGCATATGGAAGGCCAAAGGCAGCTGTCCTGGAGGGAAAAAAAATAAAATTAAAGCAATACCCTGACATAGGGGAAGCTTTACAGAGGGCCCTCTGAACGCTGCACTGTCATCACACCTCTTATGAGTCACTGGGAAAGGAGAGTCGTGCATTGGGAAGCCATTTTACAGTGTGTTCTCTGCTCTGGAGATTTGAGATGAAGAGCACTTTGTGCACGCCCTTGACTATTCCATGTGGGCTTAGAGCCACTTCTCACCACTCAGGGTGGTTCTCTTGCAAGAGAAACTTATTCCACTGATAAGGCAGAGGGGCACTGTCACTTTCTGTACTACAGAATTTTATTTCTTTTAAACAAGCTCAAAGTCTTCTCAGAAAAACTCTTGGGAAACTTGGTCACAATAACCCTATTGAGCTTCAAGGTAACTCCCATTACTTGAAAATAATTCAGATACCAGCTACAAGAATAAACCCAGCTACAAGAATAACATCACAAAGCACTTATTCAGAATAATGTAGCATCAAATACAGCACTAACAGTCAAAATAGGTGCAGATGAGATCACTCACTTTGTGTCACTGTAAAATTTCTGCAAGCAAATGCAGCATTCCCTGACTAATCCTACTGAGGTAACACAAGAAGTTCCTCTGACTCAATCATGTGCACAAGCTCCCATCTCTTTTGGAGGAAGGCTGCCTCCAGGTCAGACTGCCTCATTTCAGACTCCCCGGCCCTTTATCTCTTATTTAAACACCATGTTTGGCCACCTCAGTTAGTTATGACTGTTCCACCAACCTGCTCTGTATGGCCATGGTTGAGGTTTTTCTTAATTTCTCTCACTGGACGATGCAAGTTGTACAGCATTGATCTTGTTTCTCAGGCAGGGAGGCATAGTTCATTTGCCTGACGATCTCAGCAAACAGTTCATCCACCATCGTTTTGCTCTTGGCCGAGGTCTCCATGAAGGGACAGCCCCACTCCTGAGCCAGGGCTCTGCCTTCTGCAGACAGGACCTCCCTCTCCGACTCCAGATCCACTTTATTCCCCACCAGGATCAGAGGAACCTTCTCGTATCTCTTCACCCGGACAATCTGGTCCCTCATCGGCTTGATGTCCTGCTCAAACAATCCAGCTGGTTAGAACATGCAAGGAACCACATGGAACTGCTGCACAGCCACTACAGAAACACATTTTAAAAACCCTCACGTGCAAATGAACAATAAAGCACATCAGAAGGCTTCTGAAACTCACAGTCACCCAGATCTAGAATTCAGAGATTTACTACCCATCACTAAGCTACTTTTTCTTTTATATAAAAGCATACACATTTTATAGAATTTATGTGCATATACAAACAGAAAGTCACTGTGCTCTTGGGCAGTCAGGTCAGCCAGAGGAGGACACGGTTTGGCTGCTCTGAAGGCTGGTTTCAGCTTTCTGAAGAAGCTGTCTCAAGCCTAAGGACCTGTAACCCTAGCAGGGGCATGCCATTACACAACCGTTTAGGAAGTTTGTGCTTAGTTTACAGCTTGAGAAAGCCATCAATTTAAATAAAGCCTTCTCAGCCCTGGAATGCTTAGAATAATTCATTGTGAACACATTTAATCGCATGTAAGTAACCAAATTAGATGCTGTAAAGAGATTTTATTACCTAGAGATGCATTTATTCAAGTCTGAGCCGACATGGGGAGTTTACACTTGAAAGTCTGAGTCAGCCTCCTCTGCTCCCTGAGTGTTTTAAGTTACTATCAGTACTACAAATTCTTGCATAGTTCAGAGACAAAGCAATCCCAGCGTTTGAAGTTACCACTGAGTAAAGACCTGCAGAGAGGTTTACACCTACAGCCTTCAGAGCAAACACACTACAGGCAGACAGGAATAATTAAATATTAACAAGGTGGATTACTGTACATCCATTCCTCAAATAATGCGGGCTCACTGGAACACAAAAATCAGTGAAAATGAGAGCAGAAGCATCCCAATGCCACTGCTCTTGTTTTCCAGAGATAAGCACGTCTTCAGCTTGCACACGGTTGTTTCGAGGCCTCTGCTAAGATAAGGTTTAGCCTTCAGCAGAAGCAAACAGTGGGGGTGTGCAAGGTCTTGCCAAGCAGCTGGAACACACCCAGCTCAGCAGCCCAAGCCAAGGCAGGAGCTGCAAATCCCTGCGCTGCACGGAGTGCTGCTAAACTCACTTATTGCCCAAAAACAAAGCCCCGTTTCTACAGGCAGCCCAGACCACTTACTGGCTGAGACAGTTCCTTTTTCTGGGGGGGAGAGTTTTAACAGTAGAAATCAAATCCAGATCCACAAATTGTCGTGTATAGCTGGCTCTCCTCTCCAGTACTCCACCTACGCTGGGAGAGCACCGAGCTCGTGCTGGACAGGAATATATTTTGGGGGGAGGGAGCGGAAAATAGCAGCTCACTTAACAAGTCACAACTGCAGAACAATGAGACTCTCTTCAAGAGCAACTGCAGAGACATGCCTTTTAGGAAGGAGAGGGATTTGGAAGGGGAAGTCTCGATTTTAATATCGAGTGATTTCTTCACAAAAGGGGATTGCCAAGAGATTTCTGTTGGGGAAGTGGGAGCTAGTCATTGTTCTCCTGCTCTGCGTGGGATTTAACAATGGTGGCACCCTGATAAGTACCTGCAAAGCAAGCAGTTTTCCATCAGGAAGCAGGGCTGGTAAATGCGCTTTCAAGCTGGGCATTTACACTTCTGGCCCTTCGGAGATAAAGCGCTTCCCCGCACACGTGGCTACCCCTAAAACTTCCTCCTCGGCCCAGCGCTTCCCCGGGGCAGGGACGGCTCCGAGCGGGGCAGGACAGCGGGCGAGGTTACCTGGAAGGACTGCTGGTTGACCAGGCTGTAGACGAGGATGAATCCCTGCCCGTTCTTGATGTAGAGGTCGCGCATGGAGGCGAACTGCTCGGTGCCCGCCGTGTCCAGGATCTCCAGCACCGAGGGGGACGAGTCCACCTCGATCTCCTTGCGGTAGAAATCCTCGATGGTGGGGTCGTACTTCTCGATGAAGGTCCCGGTGACGAACTGCACCGTCAGGGCGGACTTCCCCACCCCCCC
>JAHLSL010000024.1:7280984-7297481 GCA_025920805.1 Petroica traversi | reverse complement strand
GGGACCGGGAAGGGACCCGCGGAGGAGCGGACCCGCGCTATGACACCGGCGGGTGTCGAGAGAGGGACACGGGCAGTGCAGTCCTTCATCCCTGGCAGCGCCTGGGCTGTGACAGAGGGAGCCACCAAGTGATCAGAGGGATGGATGGAGCACCTCTGGTATGAGGAAAGACTGACAGAGTTGGGATTGCTCAGCCTGGAGATGAGAAAGCTTCGGGGTGAAAGGAATTTACGGGAAAGACAGAGAGGGACTGCTTACAAACACATGTAGTGACAGGAAAGGGGGAATGGGTTCAGACTGAAACACTGTAGATTTAAATTAGATATTAGGAAAAAGTCTTTACTATCAGGATGGTGAGGCCCTGGCAGAGGGAGCACAGAGAAGCTGTGGCTGCCCCATCCCTGGAATAGTCCAGGGCCATCCATGGCAGGGGGTGAAATGAGATCATCTTTAGGGTCCTTTCCAACCCAAACCACTTCGTGATGGTTTTCACTTCTGTGAAAGTTTTTACCTCTACCTGCACGATTTGTCCCATGTCTTTACACTTCCACAGCTGCCACAAGCCTCACTCGCTCGGCTGCCACACTTTCCCATTTTCCTTTCCATGAAAATCCTCCCAGACCCAACACGAGTGTCCCAGTTGAGCTCGGGATGCTGAAATCGGGATGCTGAAATTAGGAAGTGGGGCTCGGGATGCTGAAATCGGGATGCTGTGCTCGGGATTCTGAAATCGGGATGCTGGGTTCAGGATGCTGTGCTCGGGATGCTGTGCTCGGGATGCTGAAATCGGGATGCTGGGCTCGGGATGCTGAAATCGGGATGCTGGGCTCAGGATGCTGGGCTCGGGATGCTGGGCTCAGGATGCTGGGCTCGGGATGGTGAAATCGGGATGCTGGGCTCGGGATGCTGGGCTCAGGATGCTGGGCTCGGGATGCTGGGCTCGGGATGCTGAAATCGGGATGCAGGGCTCGGGATGCAGGGCTCGGGATGCTGGGCTCGGCGGCTGCGGCTCCCGCGGCAGCGCTGACAGCAGGTGTCAGCACGGCTCCAGAGCCAGCCCCGGCCGCTTCCCTCATCAGTGAAACTCCTCCGTTGTTGAGAGGAAGTAACTAAGAAGAACCAACGTCTGTTTTCTTTCTAAAATAAAATCCCCCAGACGCTTCAGGCCCCATTCGGTGATTCCCACCTGGAGGAGAAGCTGCCCTCCAGTATAACCACATCTGTTTCTGCTGCTTCCTGCAGTCTGCAGAATTTCTGCAGAATTTCAGCAGGCACATGTGAGGCGATGGATTTGTCCCTTTCTCCTCTGCATCACCTGTTTGATTGCAAGTCCAGGGCAGACGCAGCTGCTTCGTTGTGCCCATCCTGGGCTTCCAGCAGCCCTAGAGAGGGGCCTGGTCAAGGCTAAAACCATCCAGAGGTACTGAGGAGGTGACTCTGCTTGTGGCTGTTTTCACAAACAGCTTTATTTTATTCACTTCCATAAAGAGAACATGTCCATTATAGGAAAAGGTCAGTGAGGACTTTTATCCTCCAGAACAAATCTTACTCAAGTTACACCGAATTTGAATCACTCTTCTTTATTACATGCAAGTAAAAAGCCCTCTCCTTCCTTTGCCATTGCCTCCAGAATTGTGTTGTCAAATGAATTGCTGGCAGGAGGACGTGCCTGGATGGAAGATTTTCATGTGGCTGGTGAATCAGCTCGAAAATGTAAAAAGGTGAGCATTAAAACAGGCTGCCTCCTACTTTAACCCCATTAGAAATCACGAGTTGTTGCAAAGTACCTTAATGCACTCAGGGTGCTCGGGATAAAGGAAAGCTGCGGATGCTCCCAGAGGAGCTTCCCATCTAATTTTAACCATGACACAATCGGCGACAGTGACAAATGGGGGGAGGGAGAAAAGGGGCAAGGGAGGATGAGGGTGACAATAATAAGATTACACGGTCACTTAGGTTCATTATGTGCGTGTCTTTGTGGCACTGCTGGTCCATTATGTTTGTGATGGGTGGAGGAATGACTGCGGGAGAGGAAGGGGCAAGGAGCACAGCGGGAGAAAAGCCAAATATATTTTTGTGCAATTGACTTTAAGCAGCAATGCCTGGCTCTAGGGTTAAGGGGAAGCCCAAATAGGTGGCCATGGGATTGGGAAATGAGATTTTTTTCCTTCCTCCAGTATTGATTTGGATCCCCAAGATGTATTTCCCAGCTCACAGCACTTTATACCTGGGCATAGATGTCTACAGCTGGAAAAAAAGGCTGATCTCAAAGTGCACCAGGTTGTTCTTTATCCTTCAGACGAGTCATTCCCTTCATTAAACAGCTTGCACAGCTCCTTCACCGCCTTGTGCCCTACCACATATCCCGAGCCACAAAAATAGCTGGTGATGTAAAAGGTTTTGAAACTCTGGATGAGAAGAGCTGCTTCTGCCATAAATGGCCAAGCCCTGGGCCAGCCATGCAGGGCACGTCCCGCCAGCACCACCTCAGCCACTCCCTCGCTGTCACCATCTCCTCCCGGTGAGGTGTGGCACATCCCGGGTCAAAGGCCTGATTTAATCTCTGCTGCCGCTTTCTCCACGGCTCCTGCCAAGGAGAAAGGAGCAGAGCTCAGCCCTCGGTGCTGCCCCAGGAGGGTTTGCCCTTTCTCAGCAAAACAACCTTCCCAAATGAACATCCGGGCAGGATTCGATTGCTGCCAGAGCAGCTCTGTGCTGTTGATGGACTCAGCTGCTCTGTGCTGTGCCTGCAGCCAGCAGCAATAAAGCAGGCTCTTATTAAATTAACCTGCTAAGACACAGATCCTGCAGGGATGTTCAGGGAACAGACAGATGGCACAAGCAAGGGCCAGGAATAATTGCAATGCCCATCTCACCAGTGCGAGAGATGAATCCTGCCCAGTGCTGTGCCCAATAGGGAAGCAGGACTGGGAGCAGCACCCTGAGAGGTGACAAAGAAGCATCTCCAAAGCCGTGGATGGAGTGAGGAATCTGGAACGTGTCCAGGATGCCAGGGTGGGACTGCACCCCCCTCCAGCAGCCAAAGCCTCCCACTGCAGCCACAGTGAGGACACTGCGCGGCCGCCGCCTCTCACGAGCTGTCCCCGCTGCCATCATCGATCTGCTCTGAGCCCCTGTGCCTGCCCGAGCCACCAGCCAGGCTCTGCTCTGCCAGGAACCTGCAGCAGCTGCTGAGCCAGGGCAGCAGGGATAGCCCGGATTTCACCTCAGTTACCGTCTAGCTGGGGACATCATTTGCGTAAATACATGCAAAACCAGCTTAAGACCCAGTGTCATTTCTCCTTCGCCTCTTCCAGAGGTTTTGCTAATCCACTTATTGTGCCTTATGGTGTTCAGCGTGGGGGCTGCAGGGTGGGGAGCAGCTCCTCGGGGCTGGAATGGCTGCTGGAGCACCAGAGGCTGCTCTCAAATGCAGCTCATTCAAGGAGGTCGTGTCATACCTGTCACATAACTGCAATGACAGCTTTTGATCTCAGCCCCATCAGGTTCCAGTGAAATGTGACTAAGGGGTTGGATATGTCCACCTGGCCCAGACTCCTAATTCTGGGGCCGTTTCAAAACCTGCAGAGATACTTTTCCTTTTTGCCAGCTTTTCCTGCCAATATAGAGATGACTCAGAGGCAAATCCTGAGGACCTTTCTCAGAAATTTCTGATTTTCTGCCATCCCTCAGCTTTTAGCCATTACTTCAGTAGCAACAAAAGGCATGATGGTGCTTCCAAAGAGGTAAAGGACATTTTCCAACGCAATTACAGATTCAGAGCAAGAAGTAGGGCTGCACTGAAATATAATTGATACAATGAAGAGGCTATTGGGATTTCTGGAAGAAGCATCTCTCTTTGGACATGGTACCAGCTCACCAGCCATTTAGAAAAGCTTGGCCCAGGAGCAGCATCACAGGGGAAGATGCTGTTGCTACACCCTGTCCCACTCACTGCCTGCAGCCCCTCGCCTCCCACCAGCCCTCTCTGCTGGTTGTCCCCTGGGAAGCTGCATCTCCTGCCTGATCAGCATCCCAGCAGGTCCCTGGGTCTCTGGGTGGAGCTGAGTCACTGCTCCGTGTGAGCAAGCCAGTGGTGGTGAAGCCAGAAATGAGGTTTCACGGGTCATTCCTCTTCCTATTTTCTCCACACGTGGAGCTCTCTCCTCGTTGCCCTTCACAGTCCGAGTGCTGAAATCCTTCCTGCAGAGCCTGGAAGCGCCTCCAGCTGTGCCTCTCTGGGTCTGTGATGGGCTCAGGCCGAGCTGCAGCTCCCTGGCTCTCTGAAGTGGCCTGTGCTCCACATACCCAGCACGGTGCCAGCTCAGCACCCTCTCCTTGGTGCCACCTCCCACGAATTTCTGCAAAGCCGAGGGGACAGGGCTGTTAAATCACCTTTATCTGCCTTTGTTAAATCACCAACACGTGGGACAGCCTCTTCATAGAAATACATATATGTACATATTTTAAAGTTTCTAGCCAACAGGAGAGTAAAACTGAAAGTACAGCTCCTTAAGGCTAAAAAACCAGAAGACAGTGAACACATAAACCAAACCTGTTGCTTTAAATTCCAATTGAAAAGAAAGGAGGGGGGAAGGTAAATACTCTGTCAAGATATATTTTTAAGATTTGTAAAAATAAAGCAATTTAAAAATGATGTCTTACAGATAGGTTACCATTTGCTTTTAGAATTCCACGTGTTTTCCTTTTTAATCATATTCCTGCAGCATTTGCAATTCAAATGCTACAGAAATGTGTAACCTTGCTCATGAAATTTGCTGGCCAAATGAAGCAGCCAACAATTAATTAGAGTGAAACGCCCTGCTTTACTCCCATTGGTGAGAACAAGAGAGAGAAAACATAAAATTGAACCCAAATGGGGTATAGAGAAAATACTTTAATATGATGTTGATCTTAATAAGCAAAACCATTCCTTTCCTCCCTCTTTTTTAGAAAATTGCTTTTCACTTGACAATTTCCTCACAGCAAAGTGATGAGTATTATTCCGAATCGTTAATTCCTCGGCGCAGGCTCTGGCGCTGAGCTCATTAAAGCGTGCTGAGTCCCCGGGCTGCCAGGCTGTGTGACCTGAGACCAGAACACCCACTGTGTCCTCCTGTCCCCAGCCCTGGGACAGGCCATGTCACTGAGACAGCCCAGCACCTTGTCTTCGTGCCTTGGGATGGTGACACGGGGACATTTCTGCTGGGATACTGGTGGCCTTTCCTGGAGCGTCACCCCTGGCACAATGTCTGAGTTCTGGCAGCACTCATGGCGTGTGGGAGATACACTTCCCAGGTGGGCACTGCCACTGTCACCAAATGCGGCAGGGTGGCGCGTCCTACTTGATTTAGAATCATGGAATATCAAATCAGAATATCCCAGACCATCTGCCTGGCATGGCCCTGTTCCCCATGCTGATGACACTCACTCTCCCATCCATCTCTTTTCCCCAGCCACAGCTGAGGATGTGCAAACACATCAGCAGAGAGTCCCTGTGCTTGGCACGTGTCCCCAAATGGCCACAGTTCACGTGTCCCCAAATGGCCACAGTTCACGTGCCTCTGATGAGGGCAGAGGCACATCTGAGATGCTTCTGGAGAAGATCAGCCCGAGGCCAGAGGGAAAGGCTTTCCATAGCAGTGCAGTGGCACAGCCACGGGCAGTGGGAGCCAGGCAGAGCCTCTCCCCAGGCTGCCTTTGCCAGAGCCAACAGAGCTCTGCAGAGCAGGAACACGGAGAGCTCGTTGTGAGACATTTGATCAGCTTCCCTGTCAGGAGAGGCCAATGGTACAAAGCTGTGTGTCCTCCACCAGAGCCTGTCAGCTCTCCTGGAAAGGACACCTGGCTGCTTGGAGACAATCCAGACACCAGCAAGGGTCTTCATAACACCCCGGAGAGCTGCAGCCTGGGTGACATGTGGCATCCATCATCATCATCCAAAGGAGCCAAAGGACCTCGGAGGCTGACTGCTCCAGGAGCCTGGGAATCAAGGGGTTAAAGTGCTTGGCCAGGGAAGGTCCTGGGAGGAGAAAAGCACTGAAACTGCTTAATTAGAGTATTCAAATTAGATGGGGTTGCAAAGCAGTTAATTTCTCAACTTGAAAAAAACCAAAATTAATATTTGCCAGCCATGATCAGAAGCAATGGGAGCCATCGACAGCTTTGCTGGGGATCCTCATGCTGGGGAGGACTCCAGAGATCTCTGCCATAATTACCTGCAGTCTTTAGTATTTTGTTCTGCAATTTATGAACTTGCTGGAACATTTTGTGGATAAAAGCCGAAGATCCAAACCCCAGCTGTATTTCTGCTTTAAGAAGCGAGGGGCTGCTGCCCTGCATTGCAGTGACACTTCAGTCTTTCAAAGAATTTCCTAATTTGCACAGTGGCTGGTAGAAGCAAAGTGTGGCTCTGCACCCTCCCAGCCTCTGGGACAGGCAGCCTCTCCCATCCCTGCACAGATGGACCAACAAACAGCCCTGCATGGACCGAGCCACCACTCACACTGAGCACCCACTGCCTCATTGATCCATTGCCTCACTGATCCACGGCCACAGATACGTCAGTGTCAGCAGCCCCTGAGCACATCCAGCCATGCCAGTGCCAGGGACGGGCTGCTCTTCCCTCTGCCTTGTGCCTCAGAAGACCTGGAGACAGCTCCAGAGTGGGGATGTGGCCTTGGGGTGCACTGGGGACAGTGCCAGGGCTCATCTATAGGTTAGTCCTTGTCTGTGGACTGGCAGCGCTCCTTGCTCTGGTCCCTCTGCCTCACCCCTCAGGCTTTTCTCATCTGCTTTTTTGCTGTTCTAATCTTTCCTCTAATATTTAATCCCATGCCAAATTCTTTCCCATCCTCTTAAAATTCTGCAGTTCTCTTAACTTTTATTCCTTATCTTGTCTGCGTAATTGAGAAGCATCTTAAATCCCTCTGTGTTTAGTCTTTGTACCTTGTGTCACCACTTTGTTCCAATCACTTAAACATGAGGTCTTTGCATATTATTCCTGTGGAGACAAATTTTTGCATGTTCCCTAGAAAGAAAGTCATCCTCCATTAGCCAAGTGCTTTGTGGTGAATGAGAGGGGATGTCACAGCAGGAGCAGAGGCAGCAGTTGCAGGTCCCACCCTGCACTGTTCCTCAGAGTTATACTGATGCCTGAGCCAGCTGGGATTTCTGTCCTGGCAGGATCTTTGCTCTTCAATGGCTGTGAGTGAAAGGCTTTGCCACCTTTCATTAGCACAGCACCAGGTGAGGGCTGGCACTCCTTCCCTGCCACCCTCCCTCTGGCACTGCAGCTGCCACTGCCCCTGGTGTCACACACCAAGTCTCAGCATGATGGGAAGGAAAAAAGCCACTTCCCCTGCACAAACACATTGCACCAAGAGCAGAGAAAATTGATCTCTGGCTGCTGAGCCTCTCTAGCACTTTGTGTTGCTGAAAGGAATAATCAAGCCTGGCCCTGGAGAAGGCAAAGACAGAAAGGAAATAAAAGCTGTGCCTGTCTGATGATTTCTCTCTGTGGTTGGGGCCCTCCCTGGGGACCCCAGTGGTGGTTTTGGGAGAGGCACTGAGACTGCTTTTGCTCTGGGGCCTGGTTCAGCAGCAGATCCACAACAATCCCACAAAATTTTGCTTTTCCTGCTCACTCAGCAGGTCTGACAGAAAGGGGAAGAGGCTGCTGGGGCTCCCAGCTGAGCCTCCAGCAAGGGGGCTGCCACTTACACTGGGCTTGCCCAGAGATGTCACTCAAGCCACAGCACAATTTCTCTCCTGTGCTTTGTGCAGCAGCCATGGCTTTGTCCAGGCCGTGGCCCTCACATGACAGCAGGGGTTGGAGTCTGGGGACAAAGATCAAAGCGCTGAGTGCCACTCATGGGGCTGAGCAGGGAGAGAAGGCTCCTCACTTGCCCACAAGCCAAGGGTTGAGCTTTGCCCTCCACAAGAGTGTGGGCCATTTGCCACAGCCCATCGTCAGCAACTCAAAATCTGGATCTAATACTCTGTTGCCTTAACAATTACCAGATTAAAAGAAAAATCCACACTGAAAGGGGACTCCAGAGGCTCCTCCTGGCTCCTTGCAGCACACCTTGAGCAGGCCCGGCCCCAGCTTCAGCTATTTGCAGTCAAGGTGACACATTTCTGCAGGCAGCCCCCTCAGTCCTTGCCAAGCTGTCCAAGAGCCGTGGGTGGAGCTGTGGCAGTGTCAGGCACCTGCGAGCAGGGCTGTGGGGGGACCATCACATCCCCACACTGGTGCAGGGAAGCTGGCCTGTCACCTCAGGCCAGGTGGCAGCTGCACAGGGATGCTCCATCCTTTGGTGCCCTGTGGAAGATGCAGGCTGGTGAGGCTGCAGGCGGGGACAGGCAGAGGAGGAGGAGGAGGCAGCAGATCCCCCACAGCTCCTGCCGTGCTCTGCAGCCCTGAGCCAGGCCCGGCCGGGCTGCCTGGCTGCCCGTGGGCGTTCGTGACTCACGGTCCCCGATCCATCCGATGACACATTTGCTGCCAGCAGGACGGGCCTCCCGCCAGCACAGCAGCCCTGGAGCCACGGGAGGGTGGCTGGGCTTTGCCAGCAGCTGAGCTGATGCAGATGGGCTGGGAGGTCACCAGCTGCAGCCCGGGATGCACAACCTGATGTGCCCCCTGGCCGGGTGGGGAATGGGGGCAGAACGGGCCCCTCTGTCCCAGTGTTCCGTGTGGGAGCACAGGGGCAGAGATGGGACCTGGCCAGGGCCAAGCACAGCAGAACTTGGAGCCTGCCCAGCTCCATCACCTCCCACAGCACCCTTCCTGCTGCCCAGAGAGCTGGCTCCAGGCAGCTGGCCCACGGTGACAAATGCCTTTAAAACATTCTTTATTAAGTGAGAAATCTCACTGCGCTCCCTCCGCCAAGCCCTAATACAGTGCAGACCTAAATACAGCACTAATGCAAAAGCTTAAAGGATTTCCCATAATTGAGCAAAGCTGGCAGAGGGGCAAGAGCCTGGCAGGGGGGCTGCAGCCCACCTCCCCCCTCAGCATGGGCCACTCTCAGCCTAACCCCACTGGTCCAAATGTGGCCACAGCCCCCACCCTCAGACTGTGCAGTGTAAGAAATTAAAATCTTCCAAGGCCTCAACTCCCAGCTCAGAGTCCAAGTTGCCCTCGTTACCCTCGCCAAAATCCCCTTGATTTATGCAATAGCACAAGTAGCATCGTCATGTGTGACCTCTGCCTCACCCATCCTCCTGCTGCCAGCACTGCTGGGGCCCTGCCTGTCCAAACCTTGTCACGACAGGGCCAGGGCAGCAGGACTGGGCACATTCAGCTTCCAAAGCACAAGGGATGCTCTGGGCCGGGGAGCTGCTGAGCCAGCACCTGCTGCTCCTGCACACCCCAACATCGTGGGGAGTGGGAGCCACCAGCACCCTGCACCCCAGAGAGTACATGGTCTTACCTTTGCATTTCCCCTGCCTTGGCACAGCCACACACGGCTCTGAGGACAGGGATGGCAATGTCCTGTGTCTCCTGACCAGCATGGCAGTGTGACCCTCAGGCAGGCTCACCCCTTGGGGCAAGGGGCTGATGGCTTTGATTCAGACTTCTGTGGGGGAAAGCAAAACACAGGTTTTTTTCAAGAGTTCTCCAGAAGCTTTACAAAGCACAAGCACCTTTGCTTTGGTGCAGACACATGCAGCCCGAAACACCCCCAGCAGCCCTTGATGTGATCACCAGGAGCTGTTCACAAGTGGAAGCCCTGCCAGACATTCAGGTCCCCCTGCACTGCAGGTATGGGGGCAAAACTGAGGGCTGGCAGGGCTGTGGGGCAGGTGGGGCCACGGCCACGAAGGCCTCATGGCCGTGGGGAGCACAGGACATGCAGGAGCTGCAGCAGAAGCTCTGCCATGGAGATGGGCTGAACGCTGGTGCTGAGAAGCATTAAAGCAGAAGCTGAGTTGATTACAGACACAGCTTTGAGCACACGGTGGCTGCAGAGGGTGGGAGGCTGCAGCTCCCTTGAGAAGGCTCTGATAACATTTACGAGCAAATGATTTACACGAACCATGGAGCAAAGCAGAAATACCTCTGTGGAACCCAGCTGCAGCTGTGAAGAGAGGAATGGTGCAGCTGCACCGTGCCAGGGCTCCTGCAGGCACTGGTGAGGTGTCAGGTGCCATCCTTCGGGGTGGATTTACACTTGGGGACCAGGGGAAGGGCAGTGGGAGCAGTGGAACAGATGACACAGCATGTGCCTGCTAAACAGACTGGCAGAGTCACCCCGGCAAAATGAGGAGGGAAGGACAAAATAAAGGCCTTGCTAGGACTCCATCAGAGCTGGCTTGCTGGGCAGCTGCTCCTCCAAGCCCTCCCCATGGCCTTCAGCTGTGGCTTTTTCTGTCTCCTGCCCACAGAACCTCAGAGGCCTCCCAGCCCACTCAGGGCCTTTGTTGGCATGGGCTGCCATCTCAGACAGGTGCTCGAGCAGGTCTCACCTGAGCTGGAGGAGGCACCTGAGTCCATCTCTGCAGAACAGCTCTGAGCACAAGGAGAAGGTACAGGCTGTTCCTTGCACTGCCCTGCACTCTGACATGACCCCTGCTGGGGAGAGTTAAGGGCTGCTTGTGTTGGAGACGATATTTTAGATTAGCCAACATTTCTCCATTCTCTTATTTCTCGCACCTAAGTCCAGATTGAATAAAAACTGGCTTTGGACCATCTGAATATGGAGCAAGTCTTGAAAAATGCATTTCCCCCATGCTTCCCACTGAAGCTTCAACGGCCGAAGAGCTAAAAGAGATTTTTGCATTAAACGTGATTTTCCTGCACAAACAAGTCCCAATGAAAAAGTAGATGGGCCAGGTGATCTAAGACTTCAAAATGACACATGCTGGAAATACAGCATCATGAATAATTTTGCTCAGATCTTTTAATCCAACTTCATCTATAATGCAGTTTGCAGCAGCTCCTCCTGTAACTTCTGCAAATGGGCCCCAGGTAAAATCCCACATCCCAAGCCCAAGGGTGCTGTTTGGCCTTGAAGTACAACTTTAAGTCTCTTGTTGATGGACTACCCTCGATTTTCGGGGCCAGTGTGGGACTCCCACTCCCAACCTCCTCCACGGGGGAGGCTTCTGAGCAGAGCTGGTGTCTCCAAGCAGCCAAGGCCCAGCCCATCCCACATCTCCAAGGAAAGCATCACTTGAAAGCCCCCATCTCCATCCTGCAGGGAAAGCAAGCCAGACCAAAGCTAGCAATAAAAATTATGAGTAACCACTCAGGAAGGATCCCATACTTCCACATCAACTGCCTAGTAAAGTTTCAGTTCCACTCTTTTTTTAATCTTAGAAACAATTCAGACATTTAACTGTGCCATCAGATGAGGCAGGAGTCATTTATAGAAAAAAGTTCTAAGTGGCCTTGACACACAAATAGAGTCAATTAACCTGCAAGGAGAACTCAGGGGAACGTGCTGATGAAAAAGCAGCAGTTACATAACTTGTCCTGGGCTCGGTCTGTCTGTTCTCAAAGCCAGCAGCTTGTCCTGCTGGGGATGAGGAGCAGTGTCTGCCCAGCCTCCTCCAGCAGTGCCTCCTTGCCCCTGCTCCTGCCCCAAGCAGCTCTACTGCACCACATTCTGAAACACATTCCCGAAGTCCTGATTCCTCCTGCAAGTGCCAAGGCTCAGATTCTTAAACTCCTCTGGGAAGGCAGCCAAGGATCCCTCCCTTGCTGTGAGGGGACTCGGGGCTCCTGTGACCGCGCGGGTGCCACGGCTGCCCCGGCACTCGCACAGCACAGGGCAGGTACTCACATCCTCGGGGCTCCCGTTGTCCTCTGCCACCCACGAGCTGGGTGACGCTGTGGCCTGGGACAGCCAAGTGCCCTGGCTCGGTGCCTCCAGCTTAAAGCCTTGATGGAGCAAGTGGTGACCTCAAGGCAGTGTGAGGGGAAAAGCCCCTCTGACGCAACGCTATCGGTAAGAAGGTGGTGACCAAGGTGGCCTCGCTGTTGAGCTGTTTCCTTACGTCTAAACCTACACAACGTTACAGGAAGGACAAACAAGCTCATCAAGAAGCAATTTTCTCCTGCAGCAGCCTAGGCCCAGCTCAGCCAGGGTGGCTCCAGACCATGGTGAGAGGCAGTCCCAGCTCGTGCTGGCAGGAGGTGTGAGCCTGGCCAGGCAGCCCGGGATGAGCTGGGCACTCTGCAGGGAGCTGGGGAATCCAGGCTGCTGCCAAAGGGGAGCTCACTGCTGTATTGTTGCACTGGGACGTTCAGAACCGTATCTGACACGAATGCTGAAAGAGAAAAATTAATACACACACCACTGTGCTACAAAAGCTGCAGGCCTTTGAATGGGAGTTGATTTATTCTTCATGGTTATCTTCAAATGCACAGCTCTGATCTCCTCTCTAATCACATCACAGACAGGGTCAGAAAGGAAGCATGGAAAAATACAAGCCAAGCAGACCACATCACATGTATCTCCAAAGGTCTAAGGCACGAGAGAAACCAAAAGGCAGCATCTGGAAAGTTTTACTTTTTATTTTTCTAAAATACAAATGTCTGTCTTGTGTTAGTAACTTTAATATGATAGGCCAAATGCATCCGGTAAAAAGGAGGCACTGGCTACAGAATTCAAAATACTGAAGGTATTTTCTGGAAAGAAATTTATTCTGTTGATCTACACTTCAGATATAACATTGATTCAAATTCATTAGTTATTATTTTTACATCAGAATCTTTGAAGTTTGGGACTAATAAACTGGAACTTTAAAAGTTTTTAAAGTAAACTCCTATTAATGTGTAGATATGGATCCATAAAAAACATAACCAAGAATTTTATACACTTTATTAAAAGATCAAAAAATAAACAATAACAATATAGAAGTAACATACTAAAATGAGTAGCATTATGCACATTTCTAAAGCACGTACAAGCACTACAGCAATATAATGTGGCAAAAAGAAAAATAAATTCAAAGCGTACACTCTGTTGGTAGCAGTTGAGGGAATGAACTATCCTGTTATGGAACTGAAATACTGCATTAACCTACGCCTGTCTGGATCCAATGATATTTTAATTTCTTACAATTCCACAGGGCTAAGTGTAATCGTTTGTATATATTTTCTAAACTATACCATTAAATTGATATCTAATGTTTCCCTTACTTTGTTTTACCAGAAATGCCTATGAAAAGAAGAATGTGCTTCAAAGATCTACTTTACACAGTACAGTATAAATGTTTTTATATATTTAAATTAAAAATTGACAATTTAGGAGAACATTCTCTCTTTGATTTTAGTGATTGCCTAAAATACAATTCTCTATTTATAAAAAAAAATAGTGATCTGTTGTCAGGTGATGCAATAAAGGGTGAGGAGTCGGTTCGATTTCATGATCTAAAAAAAAAAATTAAAACAAAGCTAATTGGAAAGAAAAAAAAATCCCATAATCCAATCTAAGAATGGTCTTATCATCCCCTCATCTGCTAGGATACAAAAGCCATGGCAACAAAATCATTTGGCTTCCACCACTATCAAATAGCATCTGTGTACAGTAATAAAGAACTGGAACCTTGTAATTCGGTGTCAGGTAATTCTCTCTGTTGTGTGTCTGGAAAAATAACTTCATTTTATTTAACAGTTGTGTTATTTTGTATGTTTAAATATCTCCTTTGAGAGGCATATAGAGTTATTTTTGATCATAGAGGATGTCAGTAAAGATCACTAGCAAAGATTTTAGCAGTGTTGTCATGATCATGCTCATACCCCAACAAAGTTTGACCAGCTATGATTCATTTCACATAGTGCAAAATATTTTTCTCTCATAATCCTAGAAATGAGAAAGAGCTTGATTATAGAAACTGATTATGGCAAAGGGAAGCCTTAATCGTGTGGTGGCTTGAACTAGCTGATTATTCCATATTAAAATCTAGGTTATTACATAACACCACGGAGAGAAGCAACATCTGATTTTTCCTCATTTTAAAGACCCTGGGGCCGCTCCAGTTCAGCAAACCACCACTTGCACAGCCCCGGGGTGCAGAGTGGGCTGGCTGGGCACCCACCAGCACTGCCAGGAGCTGGGAATGCTGGCCCAGGAACAGGTCTTGGGCTTGGCAGCCACAGCTCAGCCCCAATCCTGGGCATCCAGGAAAGGGCAACAGTGACATCAGATGCCACCTCCCACCAGTGCTGCTCTGAGGGACTTGACTGACTGCTCGAGTTGGGACCAGACTCACAGCAAAACCAGCTACATCTCTGAAGCAAATCTGGGGCTTGGGTTTTGAAAAAAAAAAAAAACGAAACAAAAACAAAAAAATTCCCCAAAACCAACCAAACAAAAAAACAGAACTTAAAAAAAAAAATCCAATGAGAACTGAAACTTGTTCCAATCAAAAATAAATGGGTCAACACAGGCGCTTCAGCTGCTCCAAAATCCCCCAGCACTGCAGAGCCCCAGCAGGACCAACACAAACTGCAACAAGAGCTGCTCACTGAGGGGCCACAGCTTTGCTCTCCTCTGGTGGCAACTCAAAGGGGCTTATTAGTCCCAGCCTGGAGCACCCAGCTGGCCACCCAGCAGCCTCCACCTCCCTGCCCCAGCACCACCTGCAGCCCTACCAGGTGCCTCTCAAAGAAACACCACGGCTGTCACACAGCAGAAAGAACTGGTCCCAGACATTCCCAGCCCATCCCTGTCCATCTGTGCTCACCAGCACCTTCCCTTTTGTTACCTTGCCCCAAAAGGTTAAAAAAGAATCAAGAAATCAAGAAGTTACAACATCTCAAATTCGCTCTGGGATTTAAAACACTCGCCACAATGACAATCACCTCCCACAGATAAACACTTCCAGACAGAAATAGGATTAGGTGCTAGGAAAAATGAGCGTGTGCTGCCATGGACCTACCAGTCCTAATAGGATTCACTGAGAACACAACCTATCAGAAACATGACCTGGGGTGCGTTTGAAAATGTAGGCTGATTAAAAAAAGTAATTTGAATCTTTGCTAGTGACCTTTCTAATTAATTCCACACCGTTTCCCATTCTCTGTGCTGCAGGTTGGAGCTGACCTGTTATCAGTCTGCTGTATAATAAGCTATGGCAAACTACAAAGCTTTTACAACAGCAAAGCAACATCATGCTTTCAGATAAGTTTTATAGCAAAAAACTCCTCCTTTTCAAAGCCTTAGTAATACCTATCTCTTTTACAAACTTTTCCTGTATTATTACAGACTTTTTATATTCAAAATAAGTTCCAAGGATTTCTTTCGTGGACTATGTACATAAGTGCAAAAAAGGTGTGTCTCACACATTCGTACACTAACTGAATCAGTTTAACTGCAGCATATTTGTATCTTCAACACTGTTACGGGGTCATTCCACAATATTTTTTTTCTTATGTACAGTTTTTGCTAATATAAATTAGTATTAAAATAGTTATATGCTTAATTATTTAGCCCTGATCATAACGTAATCGTGTGAGTGTTCAATTTCTGGAGAAAAGAAAATTGCAGGCAAAGCTACAGTACTGAAACTGATTAATTCTGGATTCCCACTGTGTGAATGGATGTGAAATGAAAGCAAGACCGGTCACTACGTTGTAAATACAGGCTGCTGTGTTTCTGAAGTGAAAATACTGTGGAATAACCCTTGCCACACAACAATTTCTACAAGCTATAAAACCTGACTCTAAATCCATGTGTTGTAAACTTCTTGACTGAAAAAGTGACCTTTAAAGACACAAATTCAGCGTTCACATGGGACTTTGGGATTTTAAAAATATTCAATCATATCTTTATCTGACAGTATCGAACTGTACCTTTAACAAGCTCATACTGTTACACATCACTTTTAATTTACATGTGAAAATTTCACAAATAATGTATACAAAGGTAGCCATGTTGTAGTTTTGTTGCCATAGCAACAACAACTTAATATAATTAGTTAACAATGAATCTATCATTGTAGGAGTTACATACAAAGTTAATTTTGTTCTTAAACTGTAAACTATACAAACTAGTTATGGACTGTATTCTATACCTTACCATGCTTCAGTGTTGGTTTAGAATATAACTAAATGGGCTGAATACATGTATTAAAAATTTTAAACTTTCTCTAACTCTCCTTCAAAATTAAATTCATTAGTTACTAAAGATATCAAAAAAAGCAATAATGAAAACCTTAAAAACTAATGGTAGAGAAATGAAAATATATGACATGAATTAATGCGTTGTAGCCTAGTAACAATGAGTTGTAGCTCTATTTACATTTGGATTAGGCTATCAACTATTTTTTTTAAAGTTATTACAGTCTTTAACATACAGTATATACTCTAAGGCCTTCAACAGGCACATGGTAAAATCAGGTCAATATCAAACTAAATCCATTCAACAGGAATGGGAAATTAGATTTTCCTCATAAATTTCACCTTTTCTCAATTTTCATGTCTGTGAAATGTACAAGGGATAAACAAAAGGAGGACTCCAGTTTCTCAATCGCTGTGTAAGC
>JAHLSL010000024.1:7225510-7280584 GCA_025920805.1 Petroica traversi | reverse complement strand
GAGGAGCAGCGGGACCCCGGCAGTGCCACCGCGGGGACAGCGAGGAGCCGGGGCTGCCCGGGGAGGGAACGGCTGCCAGAACGGTGCGATGTAAAAATACACAGGCAGAAAAAAAAATAAAAATCATCGGCTAAAAGTTTCCAACTAAAAAAACACGGCTGATTGTGAAATCATGTTCCAAATTACTAAAAACACTGTATTTAACAAAAATAATCTTAATAGTTTTATGAATCCATTTTATTTTAAATCCCTCTTTTATTGTCTGCTTATGTTACAGTTTAGTAGTAGTACTTTTTATTGAAACTACTAACAACCTTTTTCGTGAAAATGATCAATCTCAGCTTTCATTTTCCCTCTGCATGACCCGTTTTATCCAAGTTTCAGCATTTCTTGCATATTGTTTGCATAAGGCTGAGAGAAATGGACAAAGAGAAATAACTTTGGATAAATAAAAAATATAGGTTCATGGAAAGTGGGAAGCTTATAAAAATGTCACTAAAATTATATCGATTTAAACAAACTTACATACATCTCTTGTCAAATAAAGGATGATATTCATGCTTTTATGACATTTGTTTAGAGTCACTAACTAGCTCGGTGACTTTGTAATAGTCTATTTAGGAAATTTATAGTCTGGCGACTGGTTTTTTTTCTTTTCTTTCTTGAACAAAGAAAATTAGAGCAAGTCATTGCACAACTAGTTTAAATAGTGCTACCTCAAAATGGCATTTTTGCCGAGATTGTTTTGAATTTGGTGAAGTTTAGTGCTTCAAGCTTTTCTTTCCTTAAACTCATTTACAAATTAACTCTAAATTTGCCAGCAATATAAAAACTGTTGTGGCACCTAATATAACTACCCTGAACATCCCTCATTGGACCTCTTTAATAAAAAATAATCCTTAAACGCCTTTTTTTTTCAGTGCTTTAAATGTGACATGAAAACAGCTGTATTCTAGGTTTACATTCTATGCACATCTATGCCAGATGTTTAAGTCGATAAATAAAATAGGAGGTTACATCAAAGTGTCAAGATATACAAAAATCCATTTAGCACTGAAAAAAATTCAACCTCCTTGAACTCATAAAGCCATACAAGCTTGAATGCATCCTTTCTGGCTTAAGAAGATCAGCTCTGTTCTTTGTTGAGGCACTGGCACAGGTTGTGCAAAACCCATTTTTGATACACAAATAATTTCAAACAGGAAGTACTCAAATCCACTTTTTCCACTAACAATGTTATGGTTCTGGGAAACAGAAACACAGTGGTGAAAAGAACAGGTATGTGGTCACCAATACAAATGAGAGCTGCTGATTTCAGGCCACCCCATCGCTTGTGAGCGCGGATGGCTGGGGAACATCTACGGACCCAAGCGACTGCCAAAACTCAGGGTCCATAAAGGAGGTCTTGGGGGGATGGGTTTTTTCCCCCCTTTCTCTCAGGGTTTGGTTCAAAGTCTGCTGAACTGAACAAAAAGATTCCTCAAGGCCTTGTTGAGCTGGGCTCCTCAAAGGTTCGTGCTACGAGTGCGTCTCCATGGGCGGATGGACAGAGCCTGCCCTGGGTGCACAGGCTGTGCCCTCAGTGCCCCTCCATCACTCGTGGCCCATGGAGATACACATCTAGCCAACTATCTGTGCTCACACTGCAGGAGAGGGGGCAAGGAAAATCCAACCAAGGCCAAGGAACTGGGAAAAGAGAAGAAAATTTGGTTGTCTGAATTTGGCACTCTACAGGACCACTCTGAGCTCGGGGTGGTCACCCCTCCAGACACTGTGAGCTCGCCTTTTGCTCGATTCTCTTTCTCCTTGTATGGAGTTGGTGGATTTACAGCAGCAAATCCAACTCTTCCATAATGCCAATGATACTGTAGAGCTATGACAGGGATGAATTTGGCGGTGTCCTCAACCAAAATGCATTTCTGCAGCCAGATTGTTCAGCAACGCAGCATAACGACAGGCGGGGCTGTCCAGGGTGCACGGGCTGAAATGGTTTTATTCGTGCGTATGAAAAGGAGGTATTGAGAACTAGCCCTTGTTGTGCAGCAAACATTGCTCTTGATCAAGCAGAAGGTGCCAAAATAAATCCACTGACCGACAGGAACTCCATTAAGATGAATGTTTATCTACAGCAGAAAGCTTATGCTAAGCTTTTTGCTGCTTTGTTACTGCTGTGTTTGCTTTAAAGGGCCAGAGATCACAGGGGGGGAAAAAAATCACCCACTTATGGAAAATAGTGATTAAAAAAATAGGGCATGCTGACAAAATTTCAACAAGAGACACATATAAGATTTCAGGCCAAAATGTTTCAGCATGCTTGGTGGAGACAAGCCCCAGGGCTTGGTGTTACCCAGCCTGGGCTGAGCCACAGCCCTGGGCCCTCCCCAGCCAACGGCTGGCACCTGCTCCTCTCCAATGCAATGAGCTTTTGCCCAACTGAAGCTGTCTCACTCCACCACCATTTTTTTGTTGTTTGTTTTGACTGCACCATGAGAACAGCGAGAGAGATTGTGCGCCGTTTGCAGCTGAGAATGCACTTCAATGGACAACAGAGCTGCAGAAATCCCTTGATGCTTACCCCTGTCTGAGCAAATTGTTCCTGTCCCCTTACTGAGCCTGGGCTTTTGTGGCTTTTTTTTTTTCCAAAAGTTTCCAGAATCAGCTCATTGTATTGAAACAAGAACCCTGAACTGGACTAAAATGATAGCTGTCCTTTCATATCATTTGTACTAAAAATTAGGAGACTATCTGAAGGCAAATTTTAAATGATAAAAGGAACATTTAACATAAGCAACTTTAGCTGACATTAACAGCAAAATCCAGCAAAGGGCAGAACATTCCTGTGTCGTATTTTTCAAGCACATAATTCCTGTTTCCCACAATAACATTTTTAGTAAAAAACAAACAAAACCCCATAAAACCTACAGTATATGAAAACTTAAGACATAACAATAATGAAAAAATGGTATTGAGTATACTTGATAATGATGTACACTTTAAAACAAATCAATAGACTATGATGTAAACAAAACAGTAAGATAACACTTTAAAAACAAGACAAACATTTATCCATCGATAGTATACAGTAAACCAACAGTCCGCTGTGCAGATGCACTTATCAGGATGGTAGTCATAAAATGATTAAGTGTGTTAAAGTAATGTGTTATAAAAGTCTATTATAATTTCCTACTTGTATATCTCATATAACAGAGCGCTGTTTGTTAATTGTTTCTATAGTGCTTTTTTTTTTTTTCTTTTTTTTTTGACATTCCCATTGATCAGTTTTTGGTTAACATGTAGGCTGCAACAGGCTTACTGTAGAGGTGGTAGAGAATGATAGAGGGAAGAGGGGAATATATACAGAAAGGCCATGCGCAGCTTCCCACCAAGAAGTCCTGGTGCTCCATAATTTTACTGTTCAGAATTTCAACATGGTCTGCTGCAGGGGAAAGAACAAAACAACAAAGAAACAGCGAGAAGTTAATACATGTATATTTTAAAAGTCATTCTGATACATTTACATCCTCACTGTGTTGCCCAAGAGGTTGTCATTAGTGTGTTGCAGAGAGTCATTTTATTCCATTAATTTTCTGACGTAGGGTGAAATTGCCAATAATACACTTGGCATCATCTTAAATCTGCACTTATGGCTTTCTCTTTCCCTTCACACACAATGACAGGAAAAATAGTGAAAGAGGGAGGTGGACAAATAATAGTCTTGATTTTTGGATGGGATGTCAAGTAGAGCTGGTTAAGGAGAGGGCCAAAGGAATCCCTGGTCTGTGTTAGCTCTTGTTTCCTTTAGACAGTCATATTAAATCTGATCCCAAGGAGCCATGAGCCAAAGGCAGACTGAGCCCAGAGATAAAACACAGACACAGAAACCCTCTGCTCAGGGGACCCTCTTCTGGGAGCAAACTGCCTCTTTTGGGATGTACTCATGAAAATCCTCCACTGAAGGACCCAACTACTACTCTCCTACAGCTAGACCAACCAGCCTGGCTACCAGGACTACTTCAACCATGGAGGAAAACAAAAATATCTGCCAGAGCAGCAAGTGTTTCAGTTACTGAAGTCCCACTCAGGGAAAGTCTCCTGGAAAAACAGGGAAAGTCTCAAAGACTTCAAGATGAAGCTCTTCCAGTCAAATGATCTCCTTATTGGGTGGAACAGGCTGTTTTACACGTTATGGAAATGGGTTAACATGTCAAGTGTCATGTATGTCTGTTGTATGGAACAGCAGCACAGTCTAAGCTGAACATTTTCACCAATGTGGATAAGCCTGGTGTTACCCTTCATGAACAGGGTCCACAGCCACAGTTAGCAGGTCATGTATACATGTGGTATTTAATTAAGGTCAGCAGAGATAAGGGCCACCACTGAGAAAGTAGCTTCTGTTGATTGCTAATAGATATCATTACAGAACTGCTTGCCAAATTAATTTCCAGCATTTAAGGACTTGCCTGCTATATGTGACCTAAGGAAAAAATGGGTTGCATATCTGCATATACTAAATGGCTGCTCTGAGAAAACCTAGTGACCTCTTGTTGAATTGGCTGAACTGCTCTTTAGTCTCTTGGGGTAAAAAACACAGTCAAGAACTGAAATTATCCAGGGATTTTAGTGCATAAGCATCAGCTAGAACTGACAAAGAAAAGCAATGGAAAAATGACATGCTGCTATGTCTATGAAATAGTACTCTCTAAGTCCAAGGACAAATTCCTCCCTCACTCCCCCTCAGAGGAAACTATCATCTTAGGCACGTGGGGTGAAGACTGTGTTACTTATGACATTCATTCTGGTCTTCAATCCACCATGAGCCAGGCTCTCTCTGCAGCTGACCAGCAGAGTTCTGCCCAGACCAAGCCAGCCCTGGAGATGCACAGCAGCTGCTGCTGACCCAATCCTGCTTACCCCAGAAAGGAAATATGTCACTAACAGCAAAAGAGAAGTTACACCTTTTCAGCTGACTCATTAGCAGAGCAGTCTTTGCCATCAACACTGCAAATCCCTGAGGCATCTGCAGGCAGCTAGGAGCCGTGCAGAGCAAGAGCAACCTGCAAACAGAGCCATGGGACTGGGGGGATGCACAGGCAGGCTGCCAACTCTGCAAAACAGGTACTGGAGACACAGGAAACAGTGCTTGTTATAAACCACAGGGCTGGTCTGTGTCTGTGCTGCTGCTGCTGCTGAATTCCTGTTGAGCTGGCAGAGCACAAAGCCAGTGGGGTCCCCTGGGCTCAGTCCCTCTGCCTGAGCCAGCCCCATGTTTAGGGGATGCAGTGCCCATGTGCAAATCAATTCACCATAAAGAGAAATACCAAAAAGGAACTTACTGTTCTATCGGGAACTTCTACATCTGTGAAACAAACATGCTGCTACTCAGTTCATCTACTGATAACTGGGATATCTACAGCAAAAAAAAAAAAAACAAAGAACATAACACATTAAAACATTGCCTTGAGATTGGGCTGTTCATTCTGTCTTCAGTACCAGATTAACATGTACATAGTGTTTTATAAAACAGGATCCACTCCCAAGTCTTTATCTTGCTACACATTAAGTACAATGTAGCTGCACCACTACTGATGCCTTGTGGAGTACCTGGTGATTGTACTGGGATTTTGATTCCATAGACTACAAGTAAAACAGAAACGTCCTGAAACTATCTGGCTGAAACAGGACTCATACAGCCACAGAGCAATGCTGCACAGGAATTTCTGCTTTCCTCTCATGACCAATACAAATCTGAGCAAGACCTGCTCTACCTGAAAATAACAACAAAGCACAGAAAAAGACTGGCAATTCCTACTGCAAGCAGTAAAACACTGCCTAGGACTTAAGCAGGCAAAACTCCGACTGAAATCCTCATGACCTCACAGCAGCTAAAGACTAGAGGATGCCCCCAGAGATATTACTGGCATTCAGCATGGCTAACAGCCTCCTACAGAGCAAAGTGACCCCAATTTCTTTGAAATGGCTCTAAACCTGAGAGCATGACAAATAAAAATGCTAAAAGTAGTACTGGGGTAAAATTTTTTTTAAAGTGATTGAAATGACTCTGGTCTAACCAGGAGAAGTTGTGTCACACCAAATTATCAAGAAGCACCACTAGGACGGGTTGTGCATATACAGTTTAGGACTGGTGCAGAAGCAGCCATCACACTCAGTATCTTCAGAGGAAAGTTTTGGAGAGAATTATGGCTCGGCAGACATGCATGGAATCCTGTACACTTATGGCAGTGCTACAATGGCACCTACTGCACATCCAGAGTCCTTTCTGTAGGGATGGGTGACATGCTATTGGCATTAAAAAAACCTTACACTTCACAGCCTCACTCCCGATTTTTGCTTTCTGGTTGTTTGGGATTTTTTGGTAGATTTTAGAGTCCAATTTAGTGGGTGGGGGGAGGCCACTTTCTGTTTCCACTTCCACTTTCCAGCCCAGAGAGGACATGCCAAAATACCACAGGGAAGGATGCACAGGGTGGTATTTCTGCTTGAGCCTGAAAGCAGAAGTGCTGCAGGTCTTGCGTGACTGCACGCTCAGGGAGGTTTACAGCCCGTTTTTTGAGGAGCCGGGGGGAGGTGTGATTTTGGAGGCCAGCCTGTTGAATCCCTGCCAATCGCCCATCCCTACGCTCCGGCCGGGCCCGTGCCCGTCCCGCAGGGGCAGGACAGCCCCTCTCAGATCCCCAGCCACGCACACGCACACGCAAACGCTGCCTCTGCGCGCCCGAGCCTGCGCCGAGCCGGGCGGGATCCAGCCCTCGCCCGCTCCTCAAGATCTGAACACGTGAAAGAAAGCCATTGAAAGGGCCAAACCTGATTGGCGGTAGCTGTTGCAGCGAAGGGGACGCTGGTGGCAGGAGTTGTTGCTGCAGACACAGTGGTGGGCGTAGCACCGTGCATCATGGGCACTTTCGGAAGGGAACCATGGAAGCGACATACGGGAGGGTGGAGCGTATATATATTTTGTTTGTTTGGTTGGTTTTATGTAACCATGGCAACATGTGGTGGATTTGGGGGCGTGGCAGGAATCACAGCAACAAGCCATGTGACATCGTCATGAAGGACACATCGGGGCGCAGCATGCAATCACAGTGCAAAGCAAGACAGCGTTGGGAAAAAAAATAAACAAGAGAGAAGGGGAAAAGCCAATTACAATTATAATTAAGGAAAAAACCAAAACATTCTCAACACTTAGTACATTTATAAGCAGAACAATGATGTATTAGACTCTGAGGGCCAAATTTCCAAAGGGGGGAGAGGATGGGTGTGCTAGCAAAAGCCCACGTCAGCTCGCACCCGTGGGGAGTTAGACACAGCCAGTGCACGTTCCTTTGGGTGGGGACATTTTGGCAAGCGCACCCTCCCACCCGCCTGGGAAAGCTTGTCCCCTTCCCTCCCCACCCCGTCCCCGCCAGCAACCAGAGGTACATGATGCACTTTGCAGCGGCTGCCGCAGCCCTTTCACCAGGTTTTCTCGCCTCTCTCTAGCAGGGACAATGTTTCGGCACGGGACAGAGCTGGAGGCACGGCAAACGAGCAGCTGGCAGACCGAGCTCTCTCCGTACAAATTCAGCATGCTTCCTTTCCACCCTAATTCTATAGGATTTGGCAAAACTCTCCTCTTGCAGGGTGGGGGTGGGGGAGGATGGAGAGGGGAAGGGACAGAGAGGGAAAAATACACAAATGCATCTGAACAGCTACAGTTTGCAGGAGGAGCATCCAAAAGGACAACACGGCAGCAGGGAGCTCGGCAGCCTCCGGAAGCTGCGTGTCCCACAGAGCACGGTGCTGAAGGGATGCTCTGGTGCACACACCAGCATCCCCCAAACCCGGGGGGGTTTGTGGGGCCAAGGAGCCCCCAGGAAGGCCCAGCCATCCCCACAAACATGCGGTGGGGAAGCAGACTTGCCTTCTCCTCCACCCCAGCAGCCACGGCCAGCCCTAGCAGGGAAGGAGCGTGTGCCTGCGGCTGGGCACACTCTGGCCACGAGATGTTGGAACGTGTGGGTTGGGGTTTCCTACAGGCAGAGATGTATTTGAGGGACTCAGCTCCCCGTCATGCAAGCGATGTGTCCTCCCTGTCCTATAGGGATAGGCAGGTTCAAGAGCAGAGTGTTTAGCCATTCATGCCAGTGCTTCCAGACCTGCTCTTGGAAAGCCTCGCACCCTCCTGCCTCTCTCCCTCTGGCTAAAGCAGGCACACACCTGGATGCTGGTAGTCTTGCATAACCTTGGCTAGAGGATGAAAGCTCAGCTTTCACCCGCCCTGCTGTGCCCAGCAGCTGTAGACAGAGGGGAAGGTCCTCAAAGGCCTGCAGAGGTTTCATTAAGACCCAGATGCTGAGCCTGAACAGAGCAGATCCCTGCAGCACTAATGAGCACGTACTCAGACCTGCTGCCTCCCTGCATCCCACGTGCAGCTGCAGTGGCACCTCCCTAGGATCTCCTGTACCTGCACACCCAACACTGCCCTACTGAGATGACTCTCCAGCTAGTCCATGGTCCAAATCCTGCTTCTCTCACTGTGCAAGCAGCGCCCTGCTCTGGCAGAGGGGCTGACCCCAGATGTCTTCCTCCTTCACACCTTTGTTCAATCCTCAGAAGGACAACTAAAAATCCAAACTTAAGTCCACCTGTTGCTCAATACAAAATAAAATAAGCCAACAGGATCCTTGCATTGCTATTTCCTTGTATTAAATGACTTAAATGGGTTGTAAAGACATTTAAGTGACAGATTCTTGTCTCTGAAGCGGAACTAAATAGGGGTGGGAACACATCACCTTGGATTCTCTTATTGTAAGTCACATGAAACACTGCACTGCACAGAAATTAAAAGGGATACAATCATTTAAGCCTCAAAGAAGACAGCAGATAGACAGTCACACCACTCAGCCACCCAGTTTCTCACTGATGCATACTAACTTGCAGTCTCTTTCAGATTAGGAAAAGTTGAGAAGTTTGTGTAGAAAAACCTACCAACGCTTGCAGTGGGTGTCATGCACAGAACTGACCCTGCACACCATGCATTGAAGCGTGGAAAGATGAACAAAAGGGATATTTCATTAGTGAAGCTTCAGTGTTAGATATCACTTTAACTAAAAAGCAGGTATTCTCTTTGCAGCATTCAGTATTTAAGCACATGCAACCAGATTCTGCATATTGGTACATCAATAGTCTAAACTCAGTTTTAAGAGATAACAGCAAACCAAATTAATTCTTTAATTCTTGGGTAGTAGAGAATAAACTCCTCCCACCTTGGTATTAAATGATACAATTGATCCCAGAAATCAGGGTTGTTGGGGATTTTTTGGGTATTGGGTATAAGGATTTCTTTCTAATCGTGTCAACAGAAAACAAATTGCCCTTAGAAGAATGTCACGCTCATGTTAAAACTGATTTTCCAAAAGCAATTTACTCCCGCAAGCAGGGACTGGGATTCAAAGTCTCTAGTTTAAGCTGAAAGAGGCATTTATTTTTCTGGACTTGAAAAAAATTGCAATGGTGATGCCATTTTCAAGAGACAGCCTGACTCCCCCCTGCCATGGCAACCCACGATGCTGATCTCTCAACAACTGAACAGGAGATGCTAAGAAAAGCAACAGCTCCCTTCCCCTCCCCAGTGAGAGCTGCGTTGTGCCACCTCTGCTTTGCCTTCCTGAGCACTGCCAAGGCCGAGCCCAGATCTGGAGTCCGATGTGTAGCATAAATTCATCACAGATCCGTCCTCTGACTGGAAATTTGCTGCTCTGCCCAGCATTAATGTCTTCAGATGAGAGCAGGTGCCAGTAAGCAGCCCTGTTATGCATCAGCCCTGAGTGTAATTTCATTGCCCAAGACCGGCAGTGCAGCACAGCGAGTGCTGGGCACAGCTGATTTACGGTGCTCCCTCGGAAATGCATGTCCTTATGTCAACTTTGGCAACTGCGACCTTGAGGAAGAGGAGTGTGTAGCCAGCTGGGGACTCAGCATTCCCCAAGGTGTCTGTGTCTCCTGCAGAAGTATTTCACTTGGCACTGGACAGAGCTGTGGTAAGGTCAGCTCAGCCCAGCCCCTCCAATGCTTTGCAGAGCTCAAGGTAAGAGGCTACTACTCCATCTCCCTGCATGAGAATCCACTTCCCTGGAAGAACATCTTGGCAGCTGCTGACACGAGCAGACAGTTTAGGTCCCTGCTCCCTGGACCCACACTCCACCTGAGAAAGTTTGCTCTCAGGACAGGATTGCCTCTAAAGCTTTTCCCCTGGCCCCAAAGAACAACAGCACCAAGGTGCAGGTCCGCTGTGTGCTCACCCCCAGGGGTCAGCCCAGAGAAACATTTTGTGTGTTTTTGTAAATATCATCTGACAAGTAAATACAGCATTAAACATTCAAAACACCAGGCATTAATTTTCCTATGATGCTCTGAATGATAATAATGATACTAAAACATGAGCTATCAACTCTGGAATATTCCTAATTCAGCCACTTATAATACTTTCCACTCTAGGCAGGTTTTGTTTTTAATTTGGCTGCAGTTAAGTGGCCAGTCAGAAGCCAGTCACATCTGCCACATTAATATTTTCAGTCCTATAAGAATTATTGAACTGCATCTTTCAATTTAACTCTGAGACCTTAAAGGTACAATAAAAACTGGGAGTTAAATTGCTTTTAAAAAGCTTAGGGTATTGTACCGGCCAAAAGACAAGGAAGAGGGAAATATATGCCTTTAAAGAGGATTATATAATTTGTATTTACTAAAGACTAACCATTCCCTCTATAAGCATCACAGCTGCTGCAATATGTAGGTCAGTGAGATACAAGCTCAGGGAGGTGGCTACAGCCTCAAGACCTCAACAGAAGTCCTTAAGACATTTTAACATGAGTCCATAATAGTGCTACGCAAGAGTCAAAGAATTAATTTGGGATTAACCAGTTGAACCATAAGGAGGAAAAACAGAAAGTATGAATTCAAGAAACATGCAGATATTTTTCTTAGTCTGACTGCTTTAAAAAAACCCCAAACCACACAAAAAGGGCTAAGAAGGATCTTTACATGTGAAAAGGTCTGAATTGTAGTAGGTGAAGGAAAGAAAGTCAAACAACAGATGTTAATTTTTCATCCATTTTTAACATGAAACTACACACCAATACTCTTTTACTAAGGACTCTTACAAAACTGCTCATTAGCTGAACACCGAGGTCATAAAATAAACAACCATGATGGTGGGAAAGCAAGGAGACACTTACCTGTAGGGATGAATGTAGGCTGTTGCAACTGCATGTTGGCTAGAGCCTGTTGGTAGTGGAAAACGCTTGGGTTAAAGACTGTGGTGGCACCATTGTTTTTTTCAAGTGCTGGCCTCTTTGGTAAAGGTTGAAGTGCACCAGGCGGCAGGGCCTGTGGATAAGGGAGTCATTAAAGACAAGTGGAGTAAATAAAGGGGCCCATATGTAGATCAAGCATGCAATAAATAATAGGGGGTCTTGGCTGCAAATCACCTGCAACTCTATCAACTTAGTGAGACAGGAAAGAGAAGAGCAGCTAAGTCACAGTACAAGTAGTAGGTGAAACAAGTTTCACTAGGTAAGCAGTTAGCAAATGCACCAGGAGGAGGGGCAGAATCCAGAAGGAGGAGGGATGCTAAGGAGCTTTTCAGCAGGACTGACTTGGGTAGAGAGGGAGAAAAAAGCACTGGGAAAAGGAAGAGGAGAGGTGATCACCTAAACAGGATGCTACAAAGAACAGTTGCAGGCAACAAGCATTAAAAACCCCAAAACAAACAGGAAAAATATAGTAGATGACTATTTAAAACCCAAGATTAGCATAAGCAACAAATGCCATGGAAAAAAACCCGATGCTTGCCTCTGGCTCAACACCTGCCTACATATATGTGTACACGTGTGGAAGCGTGCACTCTGTGCAGCCAACTCATGTGTCCAGATGGTAAAGCTGTAGCTGTTGCCACACAAAACATTACATTGACAGTAAAATGCACTTCCACTTGTTAGTAGAGAGGCTGAGCAACACGGTCAAGACCAGGCCTGATTCTCCACCGCTCACACCAGAGGCACAGCCCACCACCAGCAGATTTGGACCAGCTCCCACTTTTTAGAAGGCAGCCTCCATCAGTCAAATACTGCTCACTCGTTATTAACAGTGGAAAAAGCCATTGACAAATCCCTTCTTTTCATTCTATCACACCACCGGGCTTCTTCCAGCCCGTCAAACCTGTTTCATGATCAGACTTGGTAAAAAGCATTAACCCAACTCAGGAACTTTTCTCAGTGAGTTACTCATCATTCATCCAAGCATGTCTCAACAGCAAAGTAGTATGTCAGGTTCTTAAGAGACAGGAATGTTTCTAATGATTTACAGCTTTTCATTGTACCCAAGTAAGAAACCACATTTTTTCCCCCACATTGTGATAGAAAAGGGTCCTTTTTAATTATGCCCCGCAGTCCTTTTGCATGTAACACTCCCACTGACGTCAATGAGATTTACGCACGTGGAAGTCATGCAGAATCAGGTCATTTCTGACTAGTTGTTAGTCTGTATCATGTAGCAAAGCAATGGCTGAAAAACACAGTTATCACTCCTACTTTTATTTTAATAGGTCACAATGAATGGTAGGTAATGGAGAAGGTTTGGCTAATGAAGGGTTAAAGCTACAAACACACAATACTGGAAGAGAGGACACAAGAAAATGGATTTTAAAGCATTATGAAGATCAACACACAACAGAATGTAAATGAAAGCTTGCAACAGTTTGTCGCCATCTAGAAACAGGTTTCACTTTAATTTGCTACAGGAGACTGCTCATCTGAGAAATGTTAAGCAACATACTTCCAGGCGAAACATTACTCCATCCTATCTCTACTCACATGATTGCTTTTGGGTGGTTTTAATATTAAAAAAGAAAATTAGAAGAAATTGCATTTGCAAAACTGCCCTCAGACATGCACACATCCTCTGCCTATGCTAGCGGGCATCACTCTCAGCATTAGGATTTAATCTTCCCAGATTTCTTCTGGCTGCTACCAAAAGACAGCAGTCAAAGATGGGACAATATTCTCAGACACAGACACCAAAATCTTGTACTTAAGATTTTAGGATGATGTGCAAGTTTTCATTTCTAGGTAAGCTTTAATTGGTATCTGTGTTAAATCTGCCTGTTATCCACAACCTGCCTGTTTAATGGTTCCTCCAGGCACGGGACAGATCTGCAGCTTACAGAGTCTGGAGTAGTTTCATGTACATCACAAAGGTTTTACAGCTTTACAGTGACTGAAGAACTTGCTACTTAAATTCATGCTCCTCATGGTAGCCGATTGCTAAGTAATCCTTTTCAGACACTTCCAAAATCTGCCTCAGAAGAAGAATTTACTAATTATAGCAAAGCAACTGGGCCAGGCACATAATGGACTTTTGACTCCCTGCTTCTTGGCCAAAGGCTGTCACCACCACAAACCCCACAATGGGAGTGCCAAAAGCAGAACAGCTGAAGGCTTTGAGAGCTTGCTGTGATGTCCCAGCACTTCACAGGACAATTCCCAAACCCAGCACTGCAGTCAGAAGGAGCACACAGACACCAACAGATGTCAAGACACATCAGACTATCCCATCACCTCTCCAGCATCACCCTCCCTCCTAACCTGCTACAGCCCTTTTGGAGCAAGGGAAAGAAAGGAGCTATATCTGCCTCACTCTTGCTCCCTCAACAGCAGCCAGGTGGAGAAACACAAATAAATGCAGTATTTCCAGAGCATTCTAAAGAAACCAGCAGCTGCTGTGCCACCTGAAGTCCAGCTCCCCCACATGGGCTCTCTGTGCAAGGGAGATGGGAACCCATCTTGATCTGCTTCTGGTTTGACACAGCCCTGTGGGTCACCCCTCCACCCCAGCAGCTGGAGGAGTGTTCACACAGGATCCATGAAGATGTGCTCCTCCTGCTGCCAACCAATCTTATTTTAGATACCAAGGTGCAGGAGAGCCCAGGGATCTGCCTTCAGCCCTTCTCCAGACCAAATACTGAGGTAAGAGCCTCAGGCCAGGAGCACACTCACTGAAAGGTCCATCTATAATGCCTTGAAGAGGAATTTAAAATTGCACATTATGAAGCTGGGCCAATACAGCTTCTGCACCAGGACCTGGCAGGGACACACAAATGTGTCTCATTTGACACGGGCTGCAATTTTTGTATCACACAGGACCTGCAGGAATTGTAGCAGCTCGAGGGGATACAACATTTCTTTCTTGCACCAGGTCCCGGTTCTGAAGGAATCCCACAAGTGGAATATACAAAAGGCAACGGAGACTCCTTACTTCCAAATTCTGTAGTTCTCCCCTCCACCCCCACCCCGCAGCAGAGGAATTAGACTAAACCCTTGTAGCAAATAACTTTCTTGGTAAGTTTACCTCATCTAGTTGCTTGTGCTTTCCCTTTGGACAAGCTCTGACCACCACACATAGAGCAGCAGGTTTGGACAGTAACTTTTTCTGACTTTATTTTTTCCCCATGTGTACACATAGGCATGCAACCTTTGCAACAAGATCTGGCCATCTGGCACCAGTGAAAGGGTTAATTCAGTTCAGTATCTGTGTGATAGTCCTGCACTGATTCAAATGAGCAATTTCCACTACTTAAATGCCAGGCAGCCTCCCATTTTTGGGCTGGGAAAGCCACATTCCTGCTCAAATGAGCATCTGAACAAAGAGGCTTGTGCCACTTCTCTGCATGGCATGGAAAGCAATTCTTCAGCAAGAATGACAGATAAAAACACACAGCATGCCAAAGTCAGAATTTCTCACGTGCTGGTTAGCAAACTTCTCGTTATTTTTTGTAAGACAAGAACTGGATTAAATCTTTGCAACAAACAATTTAATTGCACCTCAAAGTTCCCCTCAGATCTCTATCTCCTGGGACTAGATCACACTTTCACCCTTCTGCACTCAGCTGGGTCTGCTGCCAGGCAAGACAAATTCAGAATGATCTGAGAGGGCAGAGCTAGCAACTGTTCCATGGCAAGCAGCAGAAGCGAAGTGAGCAGTTTCCTCTGAAGATCATACATGCTCTTATCACTCATGAAGGGTTCAGCCAACAAGTGGCTGCAAACCTTTTGATGTGTCAGAGCAGGAAGAAGCTTCTCTCATAGGGTTTGTTCAGTGGGGGAGCAGTGAAGGGCTCTCCCATTCTCTGCCAGACTGTGTCCCCTCAGAGTGGTGGTGGCTCTTGGAGAGGGCAGCGAGGCACTGGGCAGGTCCTGCCTGCACTGGCTTTGGGGCTGTGGCTGTGCCAGCCGTGAGCAGAGAAAGTGAGAGCCACGTCACTCACAGCGTCACTCCACCCCTGCTGCCAGAAGCTGGGCCCTAGCAAGGCTTCTACTGCTGCTGCCTGAAACTCTGATAAGGAAGCCTCTTGACTACTTAAACCCAAAAACAAGGAGGAGCAGATCAGCTTCTCCTCCTTAGCTCTGGGAATGAGAAGCAACATGAGCTTGACATTTTCACAGCTCCTTTGTGTCCCATCATCCTTCTCCCTGCTATAGCTGGGCAACGGGAGTTTTTTGTTTTTTTTTTTTAACGTATTGTATCCCTTATTATTTGGGAAAACAGGAAGGAGCTGTCTTCTATGGAGCCAGGACTGACAGCACTATGAGGATGGCTTTTGTCTCACTATGAGCATCATAAAGCCAAGTAAAATGTATTATTTAAGATTCATAAAACACTCAGAGACAGCTTGCAGGCAGAAGCTTGGGGAGCAGATCCTATGCTTGAGACTGAAGCAAAAGGCACCCAGAGCAAGGTCCCTTTGCTGACACTTTCCCACTGGGGAATGGGGGAATGAACCACAGACAGAGCCAGCTGAAGGGTCAGACATCTCCCCAGCTTACCCAACGCATGAGCCAAGGCCCACATTGCACCTGATTCAGCTCACAGCACAGGTTCCCAAGGATGCTGTTTAGCTCTCTTCCCTCTAAATCTCAGTTGTGCCCATTACACAGAACACCCTTGTGCAGGGCAGTTACTAGCATGACACTGCCAGGCAAGGCTGTGATGTTGGGAATACGAAGAAAAGTTACTGGATCTGCCCTGCAACCAGTCAGTCCTCTGGCATTTGCAGCACACTGCAGACCTAATGAGCTAAACTCCCAAATTCTCCCTGAAACATTGCATCTTGTGACTCCAAAGCCACCAGTGCTTGGAAAAACACTTGAAAAGCCTGAGCTGCCTCCCCCAAGATTATTCACTGTCTCCAAAAAACATCCAGGCTTCAGGAGGCAAAGCTCAGACATTAATGGATGGTGTGTGGGGCACAGGATTGGCATGTCTGAAGGCACACTGAACATTTCTGGCTGGGATGGGCAGTCTCCCCAGGCACTACCACTACAGACCAAGAGCAGAAGGCTTCCATGCAGACTAAGATGGTTACGTGCAAAGCGAGAAGGTGAAAGGTCCAAGTACCAGGTCAAAGGTTGCCTCGAGCGGTCGCTTCAGTGATCTGACAGCTGGCTGAGTCTTAAATAGCAGGCAGCGAGCACATGATGGCAATGGGCCGGGGAGGGGGATCAAGCACAGTAACAAAAACAGCAAGCAGAGGTGTGTCAAGAGAGAGCAACAATTTGGGGAGGCGAAGAGAAAAGAAATTAAAAAGTGAATGCATTATACAATATATTAAAAAGACGAGGCATGCACAACATGGGCTGGCTGGGTAATTACCTGGCCTAGTGGCAAGTCAGTTATTTTGCCTCGGTAAGTTTTAAAAGTAAAAAACGTCATCACAGGACATGTGCTTTGGAGCTTCATCACATCGGCTGGCACAGCAGGGCAGGAGTGCTCAGGGATTAGCACCTGCACAGGGACTGGCACTGGGCTCCAGCCCTCATGCTGCAGCCACACATCATGCAGAGCCCAGCAGAGCACTCGTGGAGAGGGAAGGACCACTGCAGAAGGAGGGAGCTTCAAGCACATGCTCAAGTGCTGTCCTGAACTGGGGACTGAGCCTCACCCAGCTCATCCAGTGCTGCACTGACTTCAGCCAAGCAGGAGTGAGTAAAGCTACTACTGGTGAACATCAACTAACTTCAGGATTGGGTCCCTCAGAAATGCTGAATTTAGATTTGAAATAATTCTAAATATGTTTTAGAACGTAGACTCACAGCCTGACATCTGTTTTTTCCTCCAAGAAAACGGAGCACCTTTCTTCCCTTTAATAAAGTCTTACACCTCAACAGGTACAGTAAACGTATCAAACTTTGAAAAGTCAATGAATAATGTAGGCTGTTTTGGTAGCAGGGGTGATGCAACAAGCCATCAATAAATATTTTAAAGGTTCTAGTTAACAGCATATAAGTAGGGTTAATTACATTTTTAAGAGAAGCCAGCAGGATGAATAAAACATGCATTGGCTTTGGTTAAGTAGCAGTGTCCTAGGTAATTAGTGAAAAAATAAAGATTCAATTGTGAAAAACACAAGAGTTTCATTTCTGAAGGTCATTTTTTGACAAACCTGGACTCTATTTCAACTACAATAAAAACAGTAAGAAAACTAATAAACAAACTCTGCAGGACTAATAAATACTGCAGTATAAATTAATTGTTCAAATTATATTCCAGGTAATATTGATGCCAAAAGGAGGGCACTTGCTTAATTTCTAGAACTGCCCTGGTTCTGCATTAAATTTCATCATGAATTAAAAGCAACCTCCTTTACTCTCTTAAAGTAAAAGGTATTTAGAAAAATTTTATTGGCCTTAATTCTAAATCAAAGAGGAAGCAAGAACCTTTTTAATATTAATTTTAAAAAATTTAAGGAATCATAGAAAAGATGGAAGGGACCACTAGAGATCAGCTGGACAAACACCCTGCTTAAAGCAGGGTCAACCACAGCAGCTTGCTTGGGACTCCATTAAGGCAGGTTCTCAGTATCTCCTAGGATGGAGAATCCTGTTGTAGTGTTTGGTCTTTCTTTTTAAATAATTTTTTATTTATGTTTAAACGGAATATCCTGAATCTCAGTTTGTGCCCATTGCTTCTTATCTTTTCACTGAGCATCACAGGGAAGAGTTTCCCTCCACCTTCTTTACCTCCCACATTAGGAATTTATGCACATGGGTAGGATCCCCTGGGCCTCTTCTTCCCTCCCCAGCTCCCTCATCTCTGGAATTAACAGGTGCCATAAACCAAACTCAACAGAATGACAAACATTTATACCAGCTTTATATTGTACTTAGCACCTGGTAAGTCTCCCTTGACTCATGTTCAGAACTGTAGATATAAGTAGTCACAATTCAACTTAAAATGCAGGTGGGACCATCTCTACCAGGTTCAAAGCATCAAACAAGTCAACAAGCTCCCTTTGGTTTGTGTCTTGTAATTTCACTAAGTCTTGGCAAAGGTATTGGGCACAAGTTTGTTAAGTTTAAATAACTGATATATATCATCTGCTTTTTGCAGAGAACAGGTCCGGATCTCCCTGAAAAGGATGTATTGTATACTGAGGAAGCTGAACTGACCCCTATGACCCAGCCAAGGAAGGTGTTGGGTGATGCTGCACTTGCATTCATGTCACATCACAACGTCATGTCAGCAAACCACAGGGGTGGGCACCGTGTCCCTACATGGTGAGATGTACTGTGCCCACTGAGGGCTTCATGCTGTGGTGAGCACAGACAGGATGAAGAGATGGGATGCATCTTGCACATGCTCTGAGCTCTCTAGTCAGCCATTTACAAAGCTCTCTACTTTTCCACAAATTACACATATGACACATGAATTCTCTTAGCAATGGAAATGCAGCTTGAGAAGAGCTCTACTTACCATTGCAGCTGCAGCTGTCTGGTTCACCTGGTGTTGAGCTGCCTTGATTTTGGCTTGCAGGTGTGCAGGGGGATGAAAGTACTTGCATTTCTCCCTAGAGCATCGACCTTTGATGTAATCCATGCAAACTGTAACAGTATTTTCATTTGTGTCTATCATTGCAATATCTATAGGGTGAGCATAGCGGCAATCATTCTCACCACGTGTGCAATTTCCACGCTGAAACTCTCGACAAACCTTAAAAGAAAGTCACATTGTTGAGCAGAACATCAAGTTACTTTCATTCAGTATTTTCAACACAGAATATCAGCTCAGTTGGCCACATTAAACCATGTGTATATTCTAAATCCATGCTTATCTGGGGTAGCACACACAGATAGGCAACTGGTGTTACTCACAACTGCTTCAGGGGATGAAAAAACCCACAACATTAATAAGGCAAATTACCAAATGCAAGTGAAGTACATAATTTGTGTAGAATGGTAAGAGACCCCAGAAAACCAACGTCATTTTGACAAAACTTCTGCAGCTTAAGATTCCTCCCCTGCCTCTAAAGCTTAAATGTTAATAACTCTGCCATTTGTGTCTCATCTGGATTATATATTTGTTATGGAGCACACTCTTGGGTAGGACATTTAATTCTAAATGTTACATGCTGCTGCTATTCGCAACAAGTACTTTTTCTTAAATATGAGGTGCCTCTTTCACATAAATAGTCTCCCTGCCCTTCACAATAAAACCCCGACCCTGGCATTACATGACAGCACATTGGATCACACAGCAATGTGTCTGAAGGTGTTGCCAAAATTACTAGTTTTACTAGGATCTCGCAGGACCACTGAAGCATCAGAGGAAAAGGTTTCACAAAAAGTCTGCAAGGTTTCTTGTCTGAGGAGGTGAGCGAAGCAGTTGAATAACATAGGCAGTGGTGTAGCTCACGTACCAGTGTGCAATCACACTGAGTGTGGGGAAAGGTGAGACGTCAGCAAGACAAGATAAAGTACATAACACAAAACACGTGTGTTTTGAAATTACACCCTTCTCTGCTATCTTCCTGTGCTATAATTTACACCTGCAGGGGCCTCTGAATTCAGGTCCTCAGCCCTTATCTCCTGCAGAGTCTCTGCTTAAGGTTTCAAAGACATTTACAACTCCTCCAATAAGTCCCAGCATGTCCAGCCAACTGGGGAGGGAGAGACATCTTTCCAACACCCTACACTCACCACTCCCATCAGTGTAACATTTAAAGCTTTCTGTAAAAGCTCAATAAGCCCATCTCTAAAAAGGGAAACATCTCTTACCTACAAAATATCTCCCACCCAACGAAGTGTAAGGGCAGATCATCTACTTGGTTTTTTTGAGGGTTTTTTTAAGCATGGCAGATCATATACAAAAAAACAATCCTAACCCTGCTCTAAATACCCACTGATATCAGAAGAGCGAGTTTTCCCAAATTTCCAAGGATTTGGGAAAAGGCCCTGCAAGAGCATCTGCTCTGGCAGAGAGCAGCAGCCCTGTGTTAGGAAAGCTGCAAGTTAAACCCTGTACTGTGCTGCATCAGGTCATTTTAGCAGAGAGCAACAGCTGGGACCACATGTCCTGTTCATCCCTGTCAGCAGTATTGTATCAGATGTCCAAATACCTCCAGTTTATCCGTACGCATCAGTTTCTGCCCAGCAGAGCCTCCCGGTACTGTAACAGTAGGATTTCCAGAAACCAGGACAGGAGTATTTGGTAAAAGCTCTGCAGGAACCAAGCCCATCCCAGGAGAAACATGACTCAGGTAGGGACTAAAAGCCATTGTGGGGCTTGTTGCAAGCGATGGAGTCACAGGAAACGTTGTCTGAATACAGAAAGAGGAAAAACAAAGTATTAGTTTAAAAGCTCTGTCTCGGATTACCCATCAAAGCCTTGCATCACACTTCAATCCTTTTAGACAATTCGATTAGCCACATCAAAATGCTGTGCTCTCCAATCTATTCATTTATTGCCATTTATTTGCTATCCATTCGCTTCTCCTGACTCACAGATTTGTGACTCATCCTGAATACAAGGCATCTTTATTTGCCAGATCAAAGCATATTGATGATCTTTATAGTTTAATGACACAATTAAGGATTTCATGCCAGCAATTAGGGCAGGCCCAAATTAAACAGACTTCTCATTCCCAAATAAATGTCTCAGCTTCTTTATGCCTACACCACAATGCTGGAGAGAGACTCCAAAGTAAACTGCAGCTTCAGGACCTGGAAGCAGGTAACCCCATTAGATGAAACTGCTGCATCCACCATCAGCCTGCCTGAGCTCCATGTTAGCATGGCCAGTCTGCCCCAGGTTAGATCAAAGGCATCATTCAGTCAGGTGAGGTATCTCTGCTGCAGTACACTCGCTGGTCAGGCATCCTGCACATCTGGGCTTGGTTTCAGGGTGTCAACAGACTCCAGGCAAAAGCCATTTTGCAGGAGGATCTAAGTCTCTGCTCTTTGGAATGGCAGCAAGAGGACATCAAACTGATTAATATTACAACACGCCAGACCTCATGGCTTTGGCAAAAGCAGGTGAGTCTTGGGCTTGGGATAGCAATGACAGAGTGCACCAGCTGAGATGGCTCAGGTGGATTAGAGTGAGGTCCAAGAGCCCACCTGTGCTACAAGAAGCCATGTTCTCCTTGGAACAGAAAAACAGGCCATAAAGATCTCGACCACTTCAGGACCCTCCATTGTGTTAGGCAGGTCCTCTGAGTGCAGCGGAGCTTCAGCGTTGGGGGCCAGAAGCATTTCCCTGACCTGAGCTGCTCCAGCAGCACTCGTCTGGAAAAGGAGCTGCTGTGCTGGCAGGAAGGTGAGCACGAGGCTCCTAAGCAGATGTTCAGTTTAAAGCCTGGGACAAGCCCCAAAGTCAGAGAGTTTGTGAGGTTTTAAAGCACCAGATCCAGAGTGTTCTTGGGAATGAAACCAATTCCAGCTGATTAAAAACTCCACCTGCCTCCACTGTAGATGAGAGCATGCAGGGCAGCACTCCTGCTCCTGCAGCAGGGGCTTGAGCACCCCCCAAGGAAGGCAGCCTGAAATGTGCAACCATTTTTATTTTCCCTCCTGTCACCTGCTCCACTGTGAACTCTGGGTTCCAGTCAAAGCTGCTCACACTGGCAAGTGTCCATGATACCATCCTTGGGAGCTACAGCCTCCACTTGGCAATAAACACAAGTGTGCTTACACAACGGCCTGGAGCAGTTTTCTGGCCACACACATAATTCTCTCCTTTCTTTTGTTTTGGTACTTTTAATCCAGTGAACTTCTAAAAGAAGCCATATACAGACAGTGTGTTCCTCCACAGCATCTTCACCATGGTACTTTCACACTTTGCTTGTTGCAAGGTGGAAAAAGTTAACCCACAGTAACACCAGCCAACTGTCCTAACCCAGCCTGAGCTCAACAAGGCCCCTTCCTAAGGTCAGTGACAGCAAGCAGCTCCTGAGCCCATGGGGAAGGGAATCGTTGGCAGAATATATCCCAGGGAGGAGACACAGCTTCCTGCATCAGTACTGTTGGATGCTTTAAGTGTAGCAGAACCAAATAATTCTCTCTCTGGGATGGATTTCAACTTTTCCTTGTTGTGAGCCTTAGACAAGCACTGCTTCAGCTGAGGGGAGAGTTCAGCCACTAAAGCCAGAGATCCCCCAATCCACAGTAGTTTATGAAATAATTTTCTCTCTGTTTCAATTCTCTGTGGCTGCCAGATATTTTACACCTTTTGCTGCTAAAAAAGCTCGTTAGGATTTTCAAAGCTGTGACTCCCTGAACAATTAAGTGAGAAGGCAGCATGCATTATAATTTTTTTTGTGTGACTACCAGTAATTGCAGTGGTATCTGCTGAACTTCCGTCACCATTTGCACCATAAATGCTATTTTAAGAAGCTTCTGCAGCCTGGTCAGTCTGCAGACGTTACGCTAGGGCCTGACATGGTGTCAGCATTTGTTTTATATACCCATATTGGCCCAAACCTTGCAATACATGTGGCTTGCACAAATGTGTGGGCAAACCTACCCAATGTCTTTCAGCACCTAATACAGCAGAAGTATCCTGACTGAGAAGGTGTGCCACAAGCATTGCTCAAAAATGCCAGGAGATCCTTTAAAGCAGTCTTCTCCTGCTTGGGTTCAAACATAACCAGCAGCCAGGCCAAGGACCTTGCTGCTTTCTGAGATAAAGGGAAGATGTTCTTCCCACTGCTGAAGGAGGGACTTGTGCAGACTGGAAAAGCTGAGGGCTTGCAACACCTCGCACTATGTGAATTCACCCGAAACATTTGCTAAAGGTGATATACCAACCTCTTCACCAAAGCTACTACAAAGGTGGAAGCAGGACCTGCTCCCTGAAACACAATTCCTATCTCCCTCAAAAGCAGTCCCTCTTCTCACTGGGAGCAACCAGCAAGGGCTAATGGATCCAAACCCAAGGTGAAGCAAGTGAAAAGATGTGCATGAGGAACAGCTGAGTAGCACGATCCACTTGCCATCCTGGAGACCTGCAGAGTGATGCTTGTAGGAGCAGGGTGAGTTTTTATTGCTGCTGCTGTTTGCTCACTCCTTTCCGTGCCCTGACATCTGCTGCTGCCTTCCCAAGGTTTCACAGGGCTCCTTCTGCCCGCCTGCTCCATGTGCCTGCTCTCCTGATTGGAGTGACAGTTGTGCTCCACTCCCTGCCCGCGGGCTGGGGCTGAGCTCGCAGCCAGGCGGGTGGAACAACCAGACCTCACTCAACACATTAAACCTTCAAGAGCTGGGGTTTTAAGTCTGGAGTGTGTGAAGCACTCTGAAAACTGCGCCTTTGTGAGCTGGCACCGGGGAGCTCTGTATTTATTGTGGCTGATGAGGGGAAAAGATGGGCTGTGCTCACTGCCAGACCCGGCTGCCTGTCTTGGATGGGGAAATCCAGTCTGGCTCATGCATCAGTACCAGTAATAGGGATGGTGCCAGCCAATTCTCTCCTCTATGTCTGTGCAGGTCCCCCATGTCCTCAGGGAATGTGAGCAAATTTCCTCCTTGCAGCCAGAACCCAAACATAATTTTTACTCCAAACACCACTGCCCTCTTCAACATGGCTCCTGTCCACCTCTTGTGACAGCTATGCTGCTTTTGGCTGCAATACAGTTAATTTTCTCCACAGTAGCTGGTGTGGGGCTGTGGTTTGGATTTGTACTGGAAACAGTGTTGATAATTCAGGGATATTTTTGTTGTTTCTGAGCAGTGCTTACACAGGGTCAAGGGCTTTTCTGCCTCTCACCCCATCCAACCAGCAAGTTGACTATGGGGGGGCAGCACAAAGAGCTGGGAGGGGACAGAGGACAGGTGACCCCAGCAGACCCAAGGGGTACCCCAGACTGAATGGCATCATCTTCCTGATACAAAGCTGCAGGAGGAAGAGGAAGGGAGGGATAGGAGACCTGATAGAGCTTTATTATGGCTGTACACTAAAAAAACAAACTCTCAACTTAATTGCTGGCTGCTCCATGGCAAAAGAGAGGGATTTAAAGTATCAGCACTTGCTCCTGCTGCCCCCCCTTAAAGCTCTTGCTAATTCAGGAAATAAAGAGACAGGTTTCCTTGCAAATTAACTTTTATAATTCATAGCACAGAGTCACTACCAGTAACTCCTGAGCAGAGGGAAACAGATTACAGTGCAGCAGCAAAGGGTTCAGGCTGGCAGCAGCTCACAAGACTGGTTTACTGAGTATTAAAATGCTTGTAAGAATAGTAATAATTAAAAGAAGCTGAAATGGCTGCTGTGAGAACACATCTCAGGGGGAGGGTTGCCAAGGACTTTGACAGCTCTGAGCTCCTCACAGACCTCAAGCATGGAAGCTGTTGGGTTGAAGGTGTGAGCAGAGAGAAGGCACCGTCCCAGGGAGGGACATTTGTCACCACTGGTGGCAACAGAACCTGGAACAGCTGATTTTGTTAACAATCTAGAAGTTGCATTCAATTTGGCTAGCAGAAATTGTGCTAAAGCTGGAGAAGAAACACAGAGTGGGTGTGAAGAGGAAGGCAGAGGAGCGGTTGGTGTTTTGTCAAACACAAGCACTGTCTCAGCCAGGAAGTGCTGATTCTGAGTTACCTCAGACCCTAAAAAAGGGAAAGCCTGAAAATGAGAGGCCCACTGTAAATACAGAGGTGTTGATAGCCTGGAGGAGTGGAGACAGGTCACTGCTAAGCAGCTATATATGGAAAGCACAGAAAAAACAATGGCAGCTTACAGTCTGGTGATAGAAACTGAAGATAAAGATCTCGTACTGACAAGATCGAAAGCCTTGATATTAAAAATGTAATTGATGCTGTCAGAAAATCCAAAAATTTGTGTTCCTCTCCAATGTAACTGCATGGGGCTGGCTGGCTGCAAAACCAGCCCCCAACATGAAGGCTGGGCATGCTGGAGTGAATCCAATGGTCCAAAGCATACAGCTGCCTACCACCACAGATGCTCATTTCCCCAACCAGACTGCAAAGACACAGTCCTAGCTCAAAAGATTTCTCATTTGTGGGCTGCTGTAGTGTAAAAGACAGGTGTTAACACCCCCCAGCATTGTCTCTTGGCAGATACCAGCTCTTGGGTGGGCCAGGGTACGTGTGTTTATTCATTCCTATCGTGCCTTTGACTGGAGGCTGAGATATAAATCAGGTTTTTGCTGCATGGAACAAATGCCTGTGCAAGGCACCTGTTGAAATCAGCTCCAGCACTTGCTCCAAGCATCACTGGCAAAGCAAGTTACTCATCCTCTGCTTTAACCCCTCCATCAGCACCAAGGAATGGGACAAAGTGCTGGGTTAAAGTCTGGGCCGTCTTCAGGGGCCTGGGTGACTCAGAACTATCAAGATAGTCCTGTCTACAAAGACCTTGACAAGAAGAAAAGATTAAGGGCTTGAAAACAAAGAGAGGAAACAGCTTCCCTAGGCAGCAGCAGAGGCAGCTGCAGGGCAGGAGTGGTGGCAGGTGTCCCTGCTGCCATGCTCTGTCAATGGCCTGTTCAGGCACTAAAGGGGAAGCACCAGGCAAACCAGTGCACCACGTCAATGGAACCCTGGACTGAAGCACCTCCATGGACAGCTCCAAAAGTCTGTCCCACACTACTGCAAAGGGATAAAGCAGGATAGAGGGTGGGGACTAGGCCCAAGGTGCAGCATTTTTTGGGTGGTCTTACACTGGCACACAGAAAGTGACCATATCTGAGAAATCAGACACAACATTGACCTAAGAGGCTCTTGCTATCAATGCCAGAGCCCAGCTCATAGACAGACACATTCAAGGCCATTTCAGGAAGTCTGGTGAAAAGCTGTTATCTCAAGTGCTGGTTTGGTTTCAATTTGGTGGGGGTTTTTTGGTGGTGGATGGTTTGGTTTTTCTTTAGTTCAGTAGCTTTTCTGGTGAAACTGCACTTTAAAATGTCTAAGCATTCAGCTATTGTTTGGAGCTATTAAGCATGCTGTTTCAAATCTCATCTCTGGCAAACATCCCAATTAAGCAGGCATCCCGTTGATCAGCTTTCTGATCACATGGGATTTGTTCTGCTGCTGTATCTGATACAATACTTTCTGCTTTGACGAACTTCATATGTAGCCAGAAGGAGGCCCCACCCTCCTCATTTAGAGAGGAAAAATTCTCAAAGCCAGCTTCCACTGACAGCATCCTTGGGAAATCAAAGACAGTTGAAAGAGCAATCTCTTGTTTGTCCTGAAATTGGTGTGGAGCAAGTTGGGCAGCAGGAATCAGACCAAGAGCTTGTTTAGTCTGAGTAAAGTGTGGGAAAGCAGGAAGGGAGCAGTCACTGCAGAACAAATTTTTATTTTTCTTCTTTGCCGATGTCTCCCTCATGGCACAATTTAGAAACCAGGGGCCTTTCTCATCAGATAAGATTATCTCTGAAATGAGAGCATGAACCAGACAAACCAACACATTCAGTCTCAGAGGCAATTTAAAAGGCAGAAGTAAAATTTAGGAGCATACTGGACCTGCAAGATTGCAAAGTGGGAAGATGGGAACTTTGCAAAGAGGAAATCCCAAAGGTGCTTTGAACAGCCAGCCAAAGAGTGTCCACCGTGAATTCCCCACAAAGGAAAACTCCACATAGGAAGGGATTGCTTTTGGTACAGGGCTTGGAAACCACTATTTTATGTGGGAATTGAGGATTTCCTTCTGATGTGGACATACTTTCAAACTCCACAAAAAAGAGGTGCAAGACTACAGCAGATAAGAGCCTAAGGCACAGCCCAACTAATGACCTTTTCTGTGGCAAATTTTTCTCTTCTGCCTCACATTTCCATCTGCAAAATGGGAAGAATAAACAGCATTTTCCCAGCTTATAGGGCAGGGTCAAGATTAAGCTACTAGCAGACACACAGAATGATCAGAGTGATGGCAAACATGGAAAAGCCCCCAAAACACAAGAGGAATATGCCAGACTGAGGAAATAGCCCAGTCTGGTGGCAGACCAACATCATGAAGGGACACTGGCCAGCCTTCCCTGCTGAAACATATCTTCCATCACAAGCTCTTACACCAAACATCACAACAGCCTCCAACGAGAAGGAATCCTTCACTGTTCTCTGGTGAGAATAAACCAGAAACACCTGAGTTTTCAAAGCTGGGGTGACAGATACAGTGTGCCACATGGGCAGAGAGACCAGGCACTGTAGGTGGGACATCAGGAGGCCAAGTTCAGGCTGGTTCACAGACTTGACACCTTCAGGCTAGAAGAGCTTGTCCAAAGGAACTGGCCAGTCCTCTCGTGTGACACAGCACAAGGAACCTCACCCAACTACAGCACACTAAGTGCACATTGCCCCAGGAAAGATACTCAGCCACAGCTTTCAACTGAGAACTCCTAATTAACTCTCAGTACAGCTTATTCACATCAGCATTGAACAGCTGCTCCAAGACCTCTGACAGCTCTTAAAATATACATTGTGACAGACTAAAACTCAGGTGACAAGTGTCATCCCCTCCCAGATACACCAACCAGCAGACACAAGCCATCCTCTCCCTGGCATAACAGGGTTCTCCAGCCTGAAACCTGTTTTAACTGACAAGCAAAAGCAGGGACAGGCAGTGAAGGTTTCTCTGAACTACCTGCTCTGCAAACCCCTGTCTCCCACAGGCTTCCCTTCCTACCTGAAGAGAAGCAAATCTTTCCTACTCTTATTCTAAATCAGCATTACTGTGAAAAATGAGTGACAGGGCTGTGACATTAGCACAACTCGCTGCCAGGACAACTCCCAAACATTAAAAAGGATTAAAGTCTAGGTAGGACTCATCTTCTCCAGTTTTAGTCCAACAGTGCAGCACATCTAATGCAAGGGAGTCAGCATCATCTCAGTGCAAAACAACTATTCAAAACAGGATCCACCAGAATTGAGCCACTCAGAGCTTCTGTGATGTACACAAATCAACTGGACAAATAAGCACATGGTGGTAAGACCCTTCCACTTGAAGCCCTGAATCTCACAGCTCCTCAGTTATCAGAGGAAAAGAGAGACACAGTTTGCAAGGAGATGCAAAGGTAGCACGAGACACCTCTCTGGAAGATTCTGTGCAGCTCTGTGCAGCACAGACAATGGCCTGAGCTCAGGCACAGGGCTGGGGCCTCTGTGAGCACACAGGGGAGGAGCAGGGAGCTGTGTGAACCCCACGATGTGTGGCTGTAACTCACAATTGGCTGTAGCTGCGCGCCCGGTAGCATGAACTGCATCTGCTGAGCAAACATGGCTGCGGCCGTCTTCTGCTGGATCAGGTTGTTGCGTCCATTTATTTCTAGCTGTGTTTTTAAATGTGGGGGAGGGTGGAGATATTTGCAGTTCTCTCGGGTACACCGGCCCTAAAAAACATAATGGAACAGCATTTCAGTGAATGTAACACCCAGGGCAGCCAGAGAAATTTAATTAAGGATTGTTTGGGTTACGGGAACAACACAATCATTGAGGCGGAGGCGGCTGTGCCTCTTTTGTGATTTTTCTATAGTAGGTGAAGAGAAGAGCAACATGACTTCTCCTGCAGTAACACTAACTGAATACTACCAAGCTAAACCAAAAAGTCAGGCTTCCTGATGTAAAATGATTGTTGTAAGAAAAAAACCCAAACAATCTAACACAAACACCAATACTTTCAGAAGCTAGTGGCGACAATTCCAGAAACAACAAAAATTCCCTGTTTCCTTGCGTGGGTTGCTTTTCCCCTCCTTCCCAACACCAGACCACTTCACTGGCCCTGACAACCAGACAGCAAGAAACAAAACTGTCTCCACCACTTCCCCAGCTGCACTGGATAAAACTGCAAGAGGAGAGGACAGCTGTGTAAGGCAGCACCTCTGATCCTCAACTCTGAGATGCTGAGAACTGGCAGTCACGGGAGGAAGAACTGAAATAATTTTCCCCTTTCAAGCTTTCATTTGTCAAAAGTGATGTGTGTTGCATCACTGTCTCGTTCCCCCCTGCAATAACCATAAGCACTGGCCATGACAGCAGCTCCTAAAAAGTGAGAGATCACTGATGTTATCCCTGCAAATCAACTGAGATCATCACTTTAAAAACATGTATAAACTGTGCCTGACTTTAATAGTGTTTCCAAGTAGACATAAGAAGATAAATATCAATACACCACTGAATAAGAAAGCTAGTAACAAACGTTGTCATTAACATGAAATAGTTCTTGAAAAATGAGGGTTTTTTCTCTGCCCCCCTTTAGTTTTGAATTTCTTCCTCAAGAAACAAGAGGCATACAGAAAACATGAAACACTTAATGTAACTTTATGCTTATTTATAAAACTTCTATGCAAAAATGGTGACTTTTTTGAGGAACAAATTCCTGTGAGCTATTCAGAGCCTATTAAAACAAGGCCAGACCTGGAGGCCACAGAGCCATTCCATGACAGATGATTAATAATGGCTCCTGCAGCCAGCAAAGGCACAGGACCATCCATAACCCAAGCCTGTCCCAGGCACAGTCGACAAGGGCTGGACACAGAGTTCTCAGTCTCAGAGTAATTAAATTTGCTTTCCAAAAAGGGGAAATCAGATGACCCCATGTACCTGCCCCTGTTAGCAGAAGCATAACCCATAATCAGTTCCACAAGGATACAGCTGTTCCATACCACTGCACCCAAGGCTCAGGTAGGAACCTGCCGGAATGAGCCTCGATGCATCCAGAGCACTTCCCTGGGGACCCTTTAAGGCTTTTGCAAATGTACAGGTGGAATCACTGGACAGTCCAAGTACCACTGCAAAAAGCCAACACTGTGACCCACTGCAGGGGCTGGTCTGGAATCCCCAGCCAGGCTCCCCAGCATGCCAGGTCACCGTAGAGCAACCTGAGATTTCCAAACTTTTCTCTGCCCCCCTTCCTGGTAGGAATAACAGCTTCACTGGGGAGAGAGCTGCAGAGCTTGACTGCAGCTTAAAAGGGGCTGTTTGACATTTGTCATGGGAACAGGCTCCTCTCTTATCTGCTCCAAGGAGATCAGAGTTAAACAAAAGGCAAATAATTAAATACATGAAATGATGGTCTAAACCCAAAGGGACAGGAAAAAAAACACTTCCAAACTTCAGCAGCCTGGCTTTGTGGAATGAAACTTGATGCCCTGCTCCTAAAGAGCCCAGTGGCTCCCAACAACCCAACTCAAAAAGAAAGAGGCTTTTTAATGCTATTGTTTTGGCTTCTCAGCAATCCAACAGCTCCAGATCCTCAGCAGTGAATTAATTGCTCACAGGCCCTGAGGACATGAATCTTCATCACTAGACACTTTCTCACATCTGTGTGAAGTGGGGATGAAATGGCACCATGCAGCTGGCTGGTGCTCAAACAGCCAGTGCCACTACAAAGGAAATAACTGCATTAATCTGCAAGGAGAACACTCATCAGCACTGTGCAGGTTTGGGTCATCCTTCTCACCCAGGCCTCTCTACAGCCGTTCCCATCACCTGCAACCCAGCAAGAGTCCCGGGTTCAGCCTCAGGGCACATCTGCAGTGTCCCAGCTCCACAGCTTCTGCAGGACTGCAGGACCAGGAGCAGACCCCATAGAACCACAGGCTGTCCATGGCCAGGCAGCTGCTCAATTCCAAGCTCCAGCCTCCACGGGCTTACACATCAGCCATAGAAATTCCTCCTGACTGTAACTTGGCACCAGTGCTTTGGGTTGGGGAAACATTTATTTCTACCAAATTTGGAAAAAATCTGTGTAGATGTTTCTACACTGCAGGAATGGAGAAGATGAAAAAACGGTTATTTTTTGTAAACAATACTAACACAGTTGACTTCAATTTGAGAAGGACTTTACTATTTCAACTGAAATTGTGAATATCATTGACACCAGCAACCCCAGCTTGGTGTGAAGCTTTGTTCCACTTTTTTTTCTCAAAGCAGTTTGTTTAATTCCAACAGGGGGTTCTACAAACAGAGGATTTTTACTACAAATAAAAAAACCACCATACAGCACGAGGCCTTGGTCTTGCAGATAGAGCCTGTAAGCTGAAACCAGTGCCCACACAGTGCTACTGGATTCAAGGACACGTATTTGTAAGAGACAGAGCTGTGCAGATGCTGCTGCAGAGCAAAGGCTGTTAAGTGCTGTCAGTCAGGCCTTTGAGGGTTCAGAAAGACTAAGTGAATCACTGCCACACTCAGATTCAAACCCATGCCTTTGGTCTAACTCCTCCTCACCAACATTTTGAATCTGAGCACCACCAACCACTGTGTTTCACTGGGGCATACTGGAAGCCACACCTGAGTTGAGCTGCTCTTTCCAGCACCACACTAAGTTCTTCATCTCTCAGACAATGAATTTTAGGAACTGATGATGTGACAGAGAGACACAAAACATTCCCAGTTTAGACATCTTGCTATGTAAGAACTTTCAAGATGTCTTGCTCTACAGTGATGGGCACCACCAGTACTCCCTAAACTCCAATAATGGTGAGTCCTTCTTCTACTGTTCCATCACAACCACCCACAGTTCTTGGTACTTCCCAGAAACACACACCATCTTCAAGACCAATTTCAGCTCTACAAAAGCTGCCAGGAGGACAAAGGAACAGCCATTTTTAACTCCTCAGTACCAGCTGCAACACAGCAGGGAAAGCAACAGGGAACTGGTACAAAATCTGCTGTGTGGATACTGGGCTGGGGATAAATAAGGACAACTCCATTCTATACCTGTGTGGCCTAGGAATACAACGTGAGAAAAATACAACAGGAGTCAGGCCCCCAGTTTTAGACGAGCATATTTATGCTACAAGGCAGTTTTCCTGCAGGGACTAGCTGTGGCTCCAGCATATCAAAAGCTCAGCATAGGGCACAGGACAGTTCCAGGGCTGTGCACAGAAGACCAACTGAGACATTCTTAAAGCTGAGTGTTGCACCAAAAAACACCATCACAGCACCTGGAGTAGTCACGGCATGTTTGGGAAGCAGCCTGGTGCTCAGAGACTGATCAGTGCTGGTAAGCAGCATCCTGAGCCTGCTGGCACCAGTGCAGCCATCCTCCTGTAACCGGAAATTTAAATTTGCTGCTGTCAATTTAGCCTGAGTACTGACTCCAGGACAGGCACATTCCCACCCTGTCCCGGGTGGCACACAAGCCTGCAGCCAGGGAATCACCACCCAGTAACAGACTGCTGCTGGCCTTGGTAACAAGCTAAATATAGCTGTATTTTCTGGCTCCTTGCAAAATGGAAGGAGTCTGAAGGACCATATTCATCAGCTTCTTTGCCAACTACAGCCAGGAGGGAAAAGCATATGGACTGCACTTTCCAAGGCTTGAAAAATGGATATTAAAAATAAATCATTAAAGGATTTTATAAGAGTATCTTCTCCCCATTTCTTCCCACACACTCCCCCACCCTTACAGTAGGCTGCTGGCATGTGATTGACTCTGTGTTGCCAACTTAAGTCATGCTGTGATGGCGTATACTGTAAATGGCTGGCATCTGACACCAGCTAACGTGACAGCAGCTTGCACTGCAACAAAGCCAGCTGTTTGGAGTGCAGCACTGACAGCAGCACTCTGAAACCCAGTGGAAAAACCTGCACTACACTTGGCTGTGTGGAGTTTGCACCTTGTCATCTGCATCCGAGCTTGGAGTGATGCAAGAAAGAGCATTCTGGGTACTGCACCAGGCTGGATGAACCTTCCCGAAGCATGCTGCACAAATTCTGTCTTCCCTGGCTGCTGAAGTGAGTTGAACTGTGCTGCAGTAACAAGGCTTCCAGCACAAACCCCAGTGCTCACGAGCATCAGTAATGCAGTGGTTACAGTATCTTTAATCCCTGACACCAGTGAGGGGTTCCAACACATTTCTGGTTTTAATGACTGCACACTATGTCCCATCAATCACCAGCAGGTCTCATATGAAAATCTTCAAGCTAATGCGGCTTTTCACACACTGGAGGCTGCAGTAGGTTGGTGCCCTGACTGTGCAATCTTTTCCACAGACACTGATGACATGTGCAGTGACTGACAGCAAAAAGAATGAAAAGAGACCAGGCAGGAAAGGATTTCCATGTTTTGCACAAAACCAGGCACCAAAACACAGCTTGTCTACATAACTTCTCTCTGCATGAAGCAGCAGATTTCCACCTCCCCAAGAGGAACTCAGTGGGGAGGCACATTCAGAGATGTGCTGGCCCTGCTTACTCAGTGCCTGTCGCTCCAGTGCTGAGGCATGAAACGCTCTCTGCTTTCCATCCCACTCACCACATGCACACAGAGGCTCCCTCCTGGCCATGGATCCTCGCTCCTGCCACAGCCTTGCATGGCTTTCTCATACACAATACACCACGGTGTCTGCCCCACATCTGTAGGGCAAGCTGCAGAATTCTCCTACAACAGTGGGAGGCAGGAAGTGGGAAGCTCAGGGTTGCATCCCTGTGTCCATGCAGCACAGCTAAGAACATGTACTGAGCAGCACATGCTGCTCCAGGTCTATCCCTACTGCAATCTGCTCTGTAAAAAAAGAGAGGTCCTGAGAGGCAGACTTGGTACCTGGTAATGGCCAAACTCTAAGTCCTTCACCCATCCTATAAGGACTTGCAGCTTCAAAGTTACCCTTCCAGGACAGCAAACCAGCAGTGCACCACCTCTACTCAAGTGCTTTGTGCTCACTACAGTTTATCCTTAAGCAACCTGCTCCAGGGCTGAGCAAGTGGAATGCTGCCTGGGTTGAGTGGCTCATCCAGCCACCTCCAATGCTGCACCACGCTCCTCTTTCCACACAGGTAGAGCGCTGCGTTGGAGGAAGGGAGATAGCTGTCCATCTCACTGTGGATCAAACGCCTTCCACTGGCAAAGAACACCAAATAGCATGGAAATAGCATGTTTTCACTGGAAAACAAAGGAGGCTGGAGCTGACAAGTCAGTCTGATCATTAGCGAGTGTTATGTCTCAGATAGGTGTTCATGCAGCCCAGCTGTCACTTTGCTGCAGTTCAAAGCCAGCCCTGAACACACCTTATCTTCAAGTCCTTTCTACATATTGATGAAATTTCAGAAATTATGCTGCCAACTGAGTCAGTGAGAACTGCAATCTTGCAATCTCCCTTGAACATTGACCCTGGCCCAATACATCAGGTAACTTCTGCTTAAGAGCAATTAGGAGCTTCCCTCCCAGCAGTGCTGGAGGCAGCTCACTTTCACAGGGAAGCTTTAAAGTGTAATTATGTACAAAACATTCCCTGAATATGTTTTCATGGAAGGCTGTCAGACCCCCTACAAGCATCCTAAAAAGCAGGTCTAGAAGAATGTAGTGAAGTGATACATTTCCCCATTGCCCACACACAACACCTATTTTCTTTGTACCCATTACCTGTGTATTTCCCAGACCCGGACTTCAACACATCAGTCTCCTCACAGCTGATTTGCAACTGCAGTTTTGCTCTACTTGCAACAGAAACCTAAAACTTCTGATTTAGGCCAGAACAGGAATTATTCCCTTCCTCCTTGAGGAAGAACCCATATTAAAGCCTGTGGAAACATCTAACCTCCTTCTTTACAGCTCTCAGCTCTAGACTATGCAAATCATCCTTTTCAACTCTCCCGGCAGTCTCCAAGCTTTTCCTTAGGCTACTCCCCTGGTCCCTGCTGCTGTGGGTGCCTGCACAGGGCACCTGCATCCTGACCAGTGCTGTGCAGGTACACAGATTTTTTTTCACATGTCCTGCAGACGACACTGCTGCTTTTACATCCCTGCATGGCATTTTCTTTCCTGCTAACAACGTAACATTATTTGATTCACTCTCAACAAGCCTTTTCCAGAACTACTCCAGACCCAGCTATGCTGCACCCTGTATGAGGCAGCTGATTCACTCCAACGCTGTATTTCACACTGCTTTTATTGAACTCACTCGCCTTTTTATGGATTACTTTTCCAGCCTGTCAAGACTATCTGCAACTCCACATCTGGTTCTCTAAAGAGCGTCTGTAGTTCCTCCCAGCTCAGAGCACCCTACCAATTTAACAAGCATACTCTCTCTATTCCATCATTCAAGCCATCAGAACAAAACAAAACCCAACAGTCCTGCCAAGCGCATCCTTCCAGACTGCCACTGAACTCAGTTTTCCAAGCTGTTGTGGATAATCACATAAAAGTTTATCCTATGCTTTGTTCCCTGTCTTGTTTGGAAGTGGATTTGTGCTGCGTCAAAGACTCCCAAACCTAATGCCAGCACCCCATCCTCCCTTTTTGAAATAACTCATCTCAAAAGCTTTCCAGTTCTCCTGGAGCTTTTTCTGCTCCTTTTGGGACAGATGTTGGGATTCCAGAGTCTGCACTCTGCACCCCTCCTACACCAGCAGCCCTGCTTATACCATATTGAATACAAAGAAGCTGGTGGTCTAAAGTTACTTGCAACAGTGATAAAAAATACAGCACAGCTGGCTGCTGACATTTTTCAAATGCAGGTGTAACACCCATTTAGAGAGAGCCCAGAGACTGCTGTTATGGCAAGGATCCTGCTGTGAATAGATCATAGCTGGAAAGAAAAAGCAAAAGGTTAGCATTACCAAATGGCAATCAGCCTCGAAGGCAAGGGAAGCAACACAGACTTCCTACCATACAGAAGTTTCAATTTCAATGTGTGTGAATAAAAATTCTGGAGTTAAGGTTAATCTGGTAGGTTCCAGCTATGGATGATACAGACCCTGTGAAGTGCATGTTATAGCCAGGAAATAGTACAGTTCATGAACACAGAATTTGTTGGAAATAGAATTCCAACAGCCCACAAAAAGCACAAACCACAGTTTTACAACATCTCTAGGATGAGTTTTGCCTAACTTGAGTCCAAAGAGCCACCTCCCTGAGTCTGCACAGACAGATGAGAAGAAAACTGCTCAAAACACTCCAGGTGTTATTTTGGCCCGACTCAGCTCCCCTGCAGACACTCGAGAATCGTTTGCAGATTTTATGCTGTTCTGAACGATGCTCTGAGCTGCAGCAGCAGCATGTCAGCTCTGACCCAGTGCTGCTGAGGTGAACAGGGACATGTCTTTTGTCAGGGTACAGAAGACAAGAGTCAGACCTGCCTTTCCACACAGCTTCAGTGGAAAAAACCAGAATAGCTATCACAAGCTCCCAAGGCTACCAACGTTCCCAGCACTCTCAAGGCAGCCCCAACTTGTCACTAAAACAGCAACTGAATTTCATGGCTTCAATGAATGTTAGGTCAAGCCCTTTCTGAGCAAGCCTAGACTTGATTTTGACTGAAATGAGTGAACCTTGATGTTTTGCATGATTCCAAATGAAAGCAGGTGACATTTGGCAGCTACGACAGGAGTTTTGGGTCCTTTTGAACTGAGAGCTTAAAGCAAAGCTCAGTGGCACATGCAAGTGCAAGGCAGCTTGAAAACTCCCAGAGCACACCAAGCAGATACTGTGTGTTCTCCCCACTGAGGGGAGGCTGGTATATTTTGTAGAGTCCCAGTCTACCCAGTTTTCTTCTCCCTACAGCTGTGGGGCAGAGCCTTGGGAAGCCAACCAATGTTTGTGTTCAAAAAACCCAAAACATGATATCCCTCTGCAACTTTAAAAGAACAGCTCGGCAAACCACTTCAGTGCAAGTAGGGTCTAGCTCTATGCACAGGGAGTTAGAAAAATGCACAAGGAATGGAAAGCAGACACTGGCTCTAAGACACTGATGCTGCTCTTCGGCCTCCCCCTGTGACTGCTCTGCTGGGATAATTTTGCAAAATGCATTCAAGTCCTGTAAAAAGATGCCAACAGCCAGCTGAGGAGAATGTTGAACAAATACTGCTAAAGACCTGTATCACTTCCATCTCTCTGTCTGTGAAAGCCAATCTCACAGACACAAACCAAGCTGTAGGGGCTGTGTTGTGTGCCACTGGCTCAGGGGGATGTGCTGTGCTTGAAGGCTCTCTTCCATCACAGGACTGAAAAGATGCCCCTTGCAACCAATGCACGATGACCAACCCCTGCGGCATGTGGCCAAGCTGACAGGGCTTTTGCCATCTATTTATTACACAGTTGGACAGGTCACCAGCAAAAGGCACAAAAGGGACAGCAGCACTTACCCCAAGCAGAGGACATGCTTCCCACCACGTGGCACAAACAGTTTAGCAGCTGAACAATTTCACCAGTGTATTAAACACGTACACTAAGCACATCACACAGTGCTTCCCTCACACCTCCCAGGCTAAGGGAGTGATCAGGTGTAAATGCTGGGAACAAACAGATGCACAGCATGGCCAAGCCCTACTGCACATGCCAGTCTTTTCTAGTCTGTACAGAAGTGCAAAGCACTTGGACTGGGGGTTTGCAAGATCAGATGTGCTCTGCAGAACTCAAATATGCTTATCTAGGACTCGCTTAAAATCTGCAGCCTCAAAATGCTTGTCAAGTTTGTTTTTGTTGCATAGCTCAAACTAGAGCAGGAGACAAAAACAAAGCAGAGAGCAGTGTTTCTATGTCCTCATCTCCCTTTTTGGTAGCACCTTAACTGGTGACAGCCAGTCATAGCCATTGCCAATCACTTCAAACCACTGACCTCGGCAGGCAAATCTGGCTCCAGAAAGAAACGATGGCTTGTTACCACAGAGCTCAAGTACTATCACCCTGACATTTTAAAATATATTTTAATTAGGAACAGGGGGGACATGCAACTACTGCATTCCAGTAGACTCTAAGCAGCCACAGGCACTAGCCTAAATTCCCAAATCCTTATTCACCTGGCAATTAGGGAAGCTGAGAGCTGCTGTGAGTGAAGTTTTGCACATTGCTGAATACAGCAATGTTCCACTGAGTTTCCCCAGGACAGCACAAAGAGGTCATGGCTGTCCTCCTGCTTTCACGCAGGATTTTCATTCCAAGCTGTTTGTTATACTTGAAGGTTCTTAAAAACTCATTTTGTTGGGGAAAAGCCCTGTAGCTCCTTCATTATATTTTTACATCTTGACAACTCTTTCCAGCTCTGTTCCCCTGCCAAGCTCTCTTCTTTGAGGCCAATGGCACGCTCTGTTATGTTCAATGAAAAAAAAGTGTATTGATTTTAATGTTTTTGGTTCGTGGAACATTTTAGCTTGCTCCAAGCAATGGACAGTGTTTACCAAGCCCAAGAAATATATATAAAAAGTGTATGGCACTGTGAAAGTATATTTTTTGAGCTGTACAGCCACAGAGCAGAAAAACATGTTTATCTGAGAGATTACTACTTCCAATAACAGCAATCTCATGCCACAAAAGACAGGAATAAAGACTTCATCAAGCTCCTTTCTTTTGTATCCACCAATACCTTTTGATTATGCTACGTCTGTCAACCATATCAGTCTGTTACACCATGTATTTGAAATGAGGTTTAAACACAGTAGAAGTATCACCATTTAAAATTCTGAACTGAGCATATTTAATGTTTTCGACGTATTATTCCACTACTCTCTTAGGTTCAGAAATGTTAAAAGCACAATAAAACAGGCTTCTTTAATACAGCATCAAAACCAGGCTCTCTCCAAGACAAATACAACTTTACAAACCTGCCTGGAGACAGACCTGCTGAAGGAACTGATCGATAACAATTACAAAATAAGGCATTTAGTGTCCAGTAAAGAGAGCACGTTTAGGAGCATGTTTAGCCCTGGGACCTCTGTATGCACAGAGTAGGATGTGGAATAGGTGACATCCAGCAATGTTAATATTCCTGTGGGTTTCAATGTGGGACTATTTCTAAGTTAAAAAAACAAAAAAAAAATCAATTCTACCTGGAAGATAGAAACACTGGCAAGTCATTGATTTTTCTTCTATAATAAATTACAAAAAAAACCCATGCCAGCTCTCTGGAACAATACTGCACAAATACTGTATTAAAAAACTAAATCACAAAATCCCATAGAAAAACAAACAAAATTAAACTTCACATATGTCTTCTACCTTCCATCTCCCTCAGTTGTGTCCCTCCTGATTGCTATTGCAGTTTCTCTTGTCCCTTAAACCATCTTTTCATTGTAAATCCCATAATCCAATTCTATAACTTTCACCAGCTGAATCTGTCAAGGTCATATGGAAAGTTGATGCTTCTGACCTTCCTCTACCTACAGTGTCTGTTGAATATTACAATTGCAGCAGGCAAACCACACGTAGACAGAACCAAGCAAAGTACATTAAAGCCCAGGAGAATAAATGTTAAAGTACTGTGTTCATGAATACAAATATCGGACATGTGACCACCTCCGGCAGCCTCACGTCTCAAGTTTACACAAGGGAAAAGGCAAACAGGGAGAAGCAGAGATTGATAACTAAATGGCTGACCCAAACCCTCCCTCCTGTCCTGCAGAGAGGAAAGTCATGCTCAGAAAACCTCATTCTCACTGTGTTTTGGGAAGCTAAATGAAAATGCAGATAAAAAGATATGGAGGTGGTTAGGTTTGGTTGGGTTTTTCTAACAGCTCAGCAGAATACAACCATTCCCTGAGCAGGAAGGATGTGGCTGGGCTCTGCCACTCTCGCCTTCCACACTTCAGGTGGAAACACCAAGAACTGTCAGAACATGACACCACAGTCCCTCTGTGCAATAGCTTAAGCCAACAAAGGAGGTGACTGCAGGGCAACAGCAGATGCAGCAATACAGGGGGTGATGGCCTCAGTTCCCACCACAGGATTTGCTCCCTGGCATCTGTCAGAGCCAGGGGTCTGATGTTCCAAGGCACGGGACACCTTTCTGCTCTTGGCTAAGATTTGTCCCATGGCAGAGAGCAAAGCCAGCTTGCCCTGCTTCTCACCCTGATGTCCCCAGCTACTTTCTCAGGCTACAGTTCAGTTCACCAAAGGCCAAGCTTTGTCCTCGTGCTCCTGCTTCAGCTACGTGTGTCAGGCATATTTGTGCACAGCAGCACATTTCCCCTCTGGCTTTGCAGAGAAGCTACCAAGCTACCAGAAAAGGGCTGATTGTGTGCCACCAGCTCCACAGACTCTCACTCATCTCTGAGCAAGGACCCCAAAGCTTTCTAGTCCGTGCCAGGCCTCAGATTTCATGCCCACGGTATAATGAACTTGCTGTTGGTCAAAGGATTAAAGGTGCAGATACAAAAAGTACCTTCAAGAGAGCTCCTGCAGCCTGCTAGGCACAGAAGGCATGGACCACACATCTCACACGGGCCTTGGCTTCCAAAGAGGACATTCAGGCCAAGTGACACTGAAACACAGCCCTCCATCTAGGAAGCAGCACGGCTTAAAGAGAAAGCAAGAAAGAGAAAAAAGGGAAAAAACCAAGCAAAAATAAAAAGAAAGCCTGCCTTGCCCTAGGCAAATATTCCACCTCGGTCAGCTTTTGCAGACTGATCTATTTAGTGAGTTGTTTATTACAGCCAGTAACACATGCACATTTAAGTCACAGAGGGGATTTTTCTCTTAAAAAACACCTTCAGAAGTGCTCTTTAAGCAGCACCTGGCATTAAAAAGCAGATATGTGACAAACATTTGCTACCATCTCAAGTGAAAGGGAGGTTAAGGCAGTAAATGTTTGTTAGGAGCTGAGCCTATGGAGAAGCACAGCAAGCTGTGGTGGCAACAGGACAGACCTTTTTCCACAGAGGCAAACATGATGGGTTCACAATGCTAAAGGTAATATACTGACATCTCTATGGGCAAAAGAAGAATTTGGTAATGACAATTCTGGGATAAAACTGCAATTAGTGAGACATATTTAGGTGCACTTCCCGTGCACTAGTCACAAGTGCCACACAGGCAGCCAGCTTTAATGAACACGATTCCCAATTCTGTGCCAACATCTGAAAACCTGTTAATATACAATGGATTTATTACAACAACCCTTGGCCAGAGCAAAACTTCTACCTGTTCTAATTACAACATTCTTCACAGATCCCTGTTCCCACAGTCTGTTATGCAGTCTTGTGAGGGTCTGTGCAGATTCACACTCCCAACCTCACTCAGCCAAAGAAGATCCATGCTCTTGTCTCTAACTGAGCACACTCAGGTAACAATCCCTTCCCAGGAACAGTAAGCCAACAAAGATGCTGCAAACCAGACTGCTCAAGAAGACTTTCTGCTCTCCCTGCATTTCATGCTGACCTAGATAGCCGAAATTCATGATTTGTAGGTCTCTACACCAATGTACAGCCAAAGGACCCCAAAGTCTAGTGAGAGTGGTCTGCTTTCTCCACATGATGCCAGGAATGGGTATTAACTGATACTGCATTTTGTAGAAACCATAATTTCAGCTGCTGAGAGGTTAATTCCATGTAGCCACTGATGAGATCCGTTCCCTTCTCTGTAACAAGAGCTGGAGGCCAGGACACTGAAAACCTTGTATGCCTGGTTAGGTGGATGTATCCACTTACTCCTGCGGGATGCAACTTTTGGTCTGACCTAAATTCTCCTCTGAGCAGCACTGGTGTAAGTGCCAGAACAGCTAAGAAAGGAATGTGCTCTGCGTGTGCATACATGTGTGTCTGTCCATCCATCTGTCCCGGCTGACCAACAGGAATGGAACTGATCAGGGCTTTCTTTTCATTTGCTTGGTGTTTTGGAGTCCATGTTTTTAATAACCGCCAGATTCGCTTACTTAGTTTTGAGAGCACAAGAGAAAAGCTGGGGGAGGCAGAAGCAACTAAAGCATATCCATGTGGATGTGCTTGCTTATTCAGACTTGAGGCACAAAAGCAAACTGATCAAATTACCACGGGGTTTTTCTGTCCTTCCTGTATTGCTGCTCCTTCCAAACGCCTGCCCTGAGCTTTGTCCTGTTCACCAATGCAGTACAGACTGCCTGAGATGCTCAACCTTTTAAAGATGAGGAATGCAAGGGTTACCTTTTGAAGGCCATTTTCTATTAGAAAGCAATCTTAAACAACACGACTTCCTTAGGCAGCAGACACCTGACCTCATGTATTTTGTTTTTGCTACTGACAAGAGATACCTTCAGATGCAGCACAATCCTTTCCTAAAAGGGCAGCAAGAAAAAGACCTTTCACTGCCCTCAGCAGGCACAGTCAGGATGAGTCAGCTGCAATGCAAATGTTCATTTGTTTTTAGGTGGGATGGGCCCATATAGATGGGGGTACGAGGGATTGGAGGGATTTTTCTGCAAGGAAGAGTGACCTTTCTTGAGGACATCTGCAGTCTCTCCGCCACGTGAGAGGAGTAGCTGCAAAGAAGCTCCAGGGTCATTAGCAAGTCTGGAATGCAGCAAGACCAGTGCCTAGGTAAGCGAACATCCAGCACTGCTAGAAAAATGCTCTAACTGGTTTAAACCAAGACAGATGGACTTCTGATAGTGCCCAAGCAGAAATCCCTGCACAAACTTTTCTTCAAGTGCCTCTGATACAGGCCAAGAAGGACAAAGTAAGAAAAGTGCCAACACTTTTTCCCTGATTGGGCTAAGTACTGAAAGGATGCTTAAAATCATTCTCCAAGAATTAACGCAATCAAAACAGGGGGAAAAAACCCAGTTCTGAGTAGTGTTTTTGTCCTACCTAATATGAGCTCTATTCCAAGTAAAGACTTCTAAAGATTTTATATTACTGTGGACTCTTCAAAAACTCATGCAGAGAAACACAAAACAACAATGAAAATCCTCTTAATTCAATCTGTGCTTTACCGCACAAGGCCGCAGCAGGGGATTTCTGGCTGTGGGAATACAAATACTCATCAATGCTACAGCTCAGGGTCCTGCTCCAATTACTACCCAAACACAAAATGAGACAGTCCCAGCCTGAAGAGTTTTCAGTCTAAATACACCAGACTTGGTGGAAAAACCCCAGGCAGGCAGGGGAAGCCTCAGCAACACCCAGACTGCATTCCAGCTGCTCTGTGCTGGGCTGCTGCAGCCGTGATGCCCTTGATGCCTCCCGAGCTCCTCCCTCCCAGCAGCCTGTCTGTGCCTACCTCTGCATTGCTAGCTGAAAGTGATCCTGCCCATTTGTCTTCCAGCCCCCGAGGGATTTCACCCACCCCCAACTCTCCCAAACTGCACAGAGCAGTTTGAGTGGGCTCTGGTGACAAGCGTGACATGGGCTGTGCAGGGTAATCCATGCCCTGCTGTGACATGCCAGCCAGCAGACACTGACAGAGCTGGCTGGGATGGGTGGCTGGGGCCACTGACATCTCTGAGCTCCCCAGTCCCATGGAAAAGTGGCTTGGGGAGCTGCAATGCTCCTCCCCAGAGTCACCCCCACCTCCTTCCCTCGAGGTCGTCCCTCGCAGCTCGGAGAAGGTTTCAGACATCCCTCCTTGCTTTAATCAACCCTGATGGCTTTCCAGCTCCGAGCACCAGAGTCACTCAAGCCTGCCTGCCTCGCTCCAGCTCCCACCCTGCAGCACAACGCCGAGCTTTTACAGGCAACAGGACTGACACAGCAGGGAGTCAAAGTCTGCAGGGAGGTAACCGCGATTACATCTTCATCTGCAAGGGCACCAGATGCACTGAGAAATAAAAATCACTGCTGAAGCAACAGGAGAGGAGAGCAAGAGACTTCCCAGGCTGGCTTGTACAGTCCTGCAGACACCACAACAGGGACAGAGGACAGGGGAGCCGCAGGAGGGCCTGGGGACAAAAAGGCCCAGAGGGGAGGCGGAAATGGAGCACAAAAAAGAAACAGGGCATTAGAATAAGGCTGCAAGTCTTGCACCATCTGAGTGGGATTTGGGAGGGTTTCTGCATAAGCAGGAGCATCCCCTACAGTGTTTGGGAAGGAGCAACATTCCCTCCAAAGACCACTCTGTCTGCAAAGTCTGCTGGTTTATGAAACAATATTCCCTCACAGGGAGGAAAGAGCTGACATAAAACACAATAATCTCTGCCGTGTCTACGTGACCTTCCAAGCCCTCCCTAAAGGCTTATGTATATGTCTGGCTTTCAACTCCCCACCACATGAACACTAAAGTGCTACTGAAATGTCCAACCCCCAGGACTCCAGCTTTCTCCTGGCAAACTCATCCTGGGTTTGCTATCTGCAGCATCACGTGGAAGGGACTCTGGGAGCAGAGCCCAAACACTGCATGCAGCCCAACACTGCACAAACTGACCATTTGGGATCACGAGCACATAATGGCCGCAAGCCTTAGCCATGCTCTGATCCTTCAGGAATGGACAGCAAGAGGAAGAAATGCAGACCAGAGGGATCGGCCAACACCAGTGGGATTACACACTGAGGTTTTGTATTCAAACTCTGCTGGGTTGAAGCAGGGCTCTTTAAGGGCCTAATCTCCGTGTGACTGTTCCCAGCACCAGCCATGGCCCAGCGGATAAGAGGGGCTTAGGGAAGCACCGTCATGACAGTTGCAGTTTCAGGCACACTGGCTGCAACTCCACTGTGTTGGTGCTGCCTTGGCCGCCTCTGCACCCCCAGATACTCCACGCTTTCCCAAATGCCCCTCTGATTAAGAGCTGTCTACTCCCACCACACACCCAGAGCTGATCACTGCACCCCAGAGTTGATACGGCAAAGACGAAGTAATGAGACAGAGTTAAAGCACCATGTTTCAGGCTACTGGCTTAAATCCCCATCAGAACCTGGTGTGGGTACTGCTGGGCAGAGATGTGGACATCACTCATGCAACTCAACTGGATTCCAACACTCCTATCTGTAGTGGTTGTTTTGGGTCTTTTTCTGACACCAGTGTAGGAGAATAGCTAGAATTTAGTGCTGTGTTAAAGCACAATATGGTCAGAGGCAAGATAAAACTCAGAGACCACTCACCTGGGCAACGCATTGTGATACCACACTCATTCTGGAGTACTAGCAAACTGCTCCTGGGTCCCATTCCCAGAACTGTTAATTTAAGCAGAACCTGCCTCACTTGTTAATGGTGCTCTGTGCATCTACCTCAGCAAGCGGTGGGGGCCAGCAGCACCCCCACAGCAGTTATGCTGGACTGGGTGGTAGGTCTTCCTCTCTACTGTGCAGCCAGATAAATACACAAAGTAGCTTGTTTTAAACATTCACATTCCACTGCTGTAAGAGGAAAACTTCTTCCCAGAGCACAGGCTGCCACCTTCCAAACAAGGTCAGACACTGACCTCCTCCCCCACCGCCAATGACCTTATTAGCACTGATCATGGTTCTAATAATATCCCGCATTGTAAGCGGGCCATCTGCTGTAACATTTCACTACAAACTTGGGGAATTGCTTGATTTGAGTATGCTCATGTCCCAGCAAGCCAATTGTGCCCTCTCGGGAATATGCTTCTTCCTCACAGCTTTAAGCTAAATGTTGCAGAAAGGCACCTCCAGGTCTCAGCTTTCTAGTTTGGAGCTGAAGCATGCAGAGAACAGCACCAAGCCATTCCCAGGTGCTGGCTTCAGACACAGGAGGTAAAAACACAGAATTAGTGGTTAATAATCTCTCACTCCAGCATCCGGCTCCTCTGACAGTGGGGACACCAAGTAACCATGTCACTGAAATCCTAAACCAAGGCCCAACACTAACCAGACATTCAGAGAGGTGATGTAAAGCCCAGGGCTCCCGAGAGATCAGCATTACTTTTGTGCCATGTACTTTCTACTGCGTGGACAGCAGAAAGATTTTACTATCCTAACACATTAGCTATTATGGTTAAGCTGAATATTTTCACTGCCATTACAGAACAGGAGGCTTTCCTAACAGGCAGGTAAGCTTACAGAACTAAGCATGTTTGACAGCTATTCCTTTGGAAGGAGCCAGGGTTTGAAATGCTTACTCAGTTCAGACACCTGTCTAAAACATCCAGGGTCTTGCTACTACAGCAGCTCAGCTGCACTCAGCCTTCAAAGACCTTTTTTCGTACTTCTCCTGTGAGGTCAAAAAGTGCAATTAGGCAAAGAGATCGACATTACAACACTTTGAAGCAGTTTGCATCATCACGAGACTCTGAAAGCTGGTTTTCCAAATCCTTGGCCTTTCCTCTAATCAAAAGACTGTCATCAGACATGGCACGAGGACTATATGGGGTGAGGAAGGGGGTCAGTGCCTGGGTCCCTGCTGTTTTATGAACAGCAATAAAACAGTTTTAATAAGCCAGAAGTAAAACTGTGCCTGTATGGGGCAACATTCATTCAAGGTCTTCAAAGCATTTATTTTAATACCAGCAAAACAATATTTATAGGGGCAGATTTTCAAAGAGCTCAGCTCCTCACTTGGAAATCTAACCACTTATTGAAATGCTCTGTGGGAGATGTCAGACGATGGGCTCTCCAAAAAGCCTGGCACATCTTGTTTATATTTGTTTTAAAGCTTCCAAACAGCTCAATTACATAAAAGCATGTTACTGCACCCTCCTTCAGAAGGGTGAACTAAGTGGCAGAGAGCTATTGTCAGCTAAGGGATTACATCAAACTGATGCTACGCCACTGAAGAAATCCACCAACTCCACATTCTCATTCAGTCACTCCCCTTGAAGTTATCTTTCACCACCTTCCCCCCAAGCTCGTTTTGCTGGCCTAATGCAATGAGGAGATGAGAAGTGCCTGGGTAGATTCACTGACACTGCAACAAGCTAGGACATCACAGTCAAGCATCCTCTTTGGCCCAGACTGCAGGCATAAAGACTTGTAGGTTTTGTGCTTTTATTTCAATTCCAGTGTTAGCTACTGCAACTATCAGGGCTAGAAGATGCAATGCTTTGACTTTTTCCCTAAAAGAATTTGGCAGCGCCACATTTTGCAACATGGTACCATTTGAGGTGCCAGAGCTCACTGTACACACACACACACAAACCCCCTTTGTGCTCCCCTGGCCAACTTCTGACTCACAGCAGGCAGGGGTAAACTCAAGTACAGCCACTTGCTATCTGGATCCAGCACCTCATCTCCCTCCCTCCTGTACAGAGGAAGACCCTGGGTTTCACAGAGCAACCCCCTGCAGTAGTGCTGGATCACAGGCATGGAGCTTGTGCTTACAGATCCCAGCAGGCTCATCAAGACTGCAAACTCAAGGTGTGCGTGCAAAAAACCTCACAAAAGCCAAATGTGGAAGAGCAAATGAGCACAGGCAGCTCTGCCCCTTTGGAGACTGGCCAAGAAGACCACTTCCCACACTCAACACTTGATGCAGCAGCTCACTCCAGCACAAGGAGCTCTTTGCTGCCCACAGAAACTCTACAGCACTTAAAATCAGGTTCAAGTATTTTGCAGAACCAGAACCTTGGTCTTGAGGGCTTTGCCCTTAAAATGGGAAAGCAAGCCTCAGGAGCAGAAGGTGGCCTGCCATGGCCAGTGGAACACTGCAATATGCCCATAAAAGGTTTCAAAACGTATCTGCTTAAGCACACACACAAGCTCAGAAGGGTTTAGAGTCAACATCCCAAAAGAATTTCTCCCCTGCTTTTTTAGGCAAGTGTGAGCAGCAGTCAGCACTTTACCATCATCTTCCCAACCAGAAACCCAAGGTTACTCTTGGCTAATATTAATAATGTAAATGTTGCTGGCTTTGCCCTTTGAGGATGGTGGTTTGCTCACGCCACAGGGAGAAGAAGAAGGCAACATGAGCTGCAGGCAAGAGCAGAAGCCCTGCATTGCCAGGGCTGGCTGGCGAGGAAAGGAGAGGCGAGGCTGGCAGCAAAACCCCACTGCTGAATTTGCTTGGCCCATCTCCCTGAAAGAGCTGGCCTCCAAAGCGTGGTCTCAGGACCAGTTTGTGGGCACAGCTCTGCTTTCCAACACGTACAAGGGGGAAAGCTCACAAGACTGAGGCCCAACGAAACACTGTTCCTGTGCTTGCCCCTCGCACAGGGAGTGCCTCCCAACATGCCAGCCTGTGCCTACACCTCTGCCAGCCTCTTGAACCTGTCCCAGAGACACCACGCATGAGATTGGCACTCACACACAAGCAACAGCAAAGGCATCTGCTCCTGTGTGGGCAAGCCCTCAGGAGAAGTGTGGGGTCAGGAGGTCTGAGGCAAAGAGGATGCTCTCTATCTACCACACAGCACCAAATGTCCACTCTCTGCAGGAGTACGAGCAATGAGCTGAGGAGAGAGCATCCCTCCAGGTTAGCACCTGACTATGCACCAGGAAACCTACAGACATCTCACCTTCCTTGCCATGTTACCATGGACAACACCAAATTTCACAAAGCACATGTCCCTGTGAAGGTAAAGGCCAAGGCAGTGTTCCCTGCTGAGGCTGCTCAGCTACAGAAAGACCCAGTAGAGACAAGGACAAAGCCAATCTCTTTGCTCTCCATAACACACCTCAAAGACCACCTGCTTGCTTTAGAACACAGACAAGAATTCCTGCCAAGGACTCTGCCTTACACCTTTGCAAATGGCTGGTAATGAATAAAACCTTCATGCACTTCCCTGTCTATTGCTGTCCTGGCAGAACAGACACCAGGTAACAGCAGCCTGTTTCCAGTTAGACACATTCATCACCCAGCAGCACTGCAGAGAGCCAGGACCACAGGAATTCCAGCTGCTGGACTCTGTACTCAGTGCCTAAGGCACTCTGTCCTGCTAACCCTGCCACAGTGGCAGCAACCTGCAACAGAGAAGCTAGGGGACAGCTCAGAGCAGCAATCTTCTAAACCATGACAGCAAAACCCACCAGCGTTCATCTGTCACGGTTCAGCTGTCAAAAAGTCACAGATAAATGAAGTGAGACTACTGGGCCATCAGAGAAACCATTGGATAATACCAAACAAATCAAACATGCTGTGCACAGATCTCTGTCCCACAGAAAGATCAGCTAGGAAGATTAAAGAAACAAGGTGTATCCTTTCCCTGGAAAGCTGAACATGCCAAGGGAGGTCACACATCATCTTAAGTAACCAGACCACAGAGAGCATCTGCAGTCCAGACACTGGGGCAGGCCTGGGGGATGCTCAGCCACAGGCAGTGCCAGGTGAGCTTCTGCATCAGTGCTCTCCATCCCACAGATGTGCCAAAAACTTCTGAAGACACTGCAGAGTATAGACAGCATGTGTGCCAATTAAATTAAGCTGTGAAAACATGGAACTTCTTGCAACCTATAGACAAGAAGGGATTAGGCCTAAATTATTTTTCCAACACAAGCTCTCCTATTCTCCTTGAAATACCAATTTACTTCAGAGAGAAATACAAAGAGGAATATAGAAATAAACAGAGAAATACAGAAAAATAATACTGTATTAACAGTTTTTTATAAATAAAATTGAGTCTAAATACGTTTCCCCCCACTTTAAGTTGTTTGATTTGGTAGCTGTAAAAAGCACTTATGACATGCCATAAGACACACATGCATCCAGAGGGAACAGAAAACTGCTGCAAATCCACTGATGCCACACAGGTAAGTGGCTTAATGACCAAGGAAAAGTGGATGTTTGTCACACAGGGGACTTGGCTCAACATTGTTGTTGTGGAATATTTAAATCTCCATTACACTGAGCTGAGACATGCAGTCAGAATGTCTCCAAAAATATCACTATGGCTTTGTTTGCTTTCTTCTTCCTCTCTAAAAGTGTAACCATATGCTAAGTTTAGTGAGTGTTTTTAGTTGTTTCCTACTTTGGAGTTTATTTAAATCCCAAAAAAATAGATTTGATTGCCAACCAGTAACAGTCAGAAATAATTCTAGTCAAGTCAGCATAAAGCAGGTACAAATTAGCATGAAAACTGTGAGGAACAGCCTCAGGTACATCAGTTTCAAGATCATATAGTACATCATTGCCCAAGCAGTGTGAACTTTTTCAACTGCCGTGGGACTTTGAATATTATTACCAGAGAATAACACTTCTTTTAGAAAACAGACAATTTAGACAAAACTACTTTTAACTTCTTTTTATGCCTGTTCATAGAAAACTTTTCACCTTCTTTTTATAGAGCACTGCTTTGAAACATGCAATAGTTTAACAATTTTTTTTACATTAGACCTCCCAAAGTCAAAATTCATATTACTGAAATTTTTCACCCCACTATTTTCCATCTCAAAATGTTCTTTGAAGCTTCAATTTGCACCAACATTCATAAAGAAAACTTAAAAACTCCTAAACAGCAAAAAACCCCAGCCCACACCTCACAAAGCTGCGTTTTAAGTATTTTTAAACCACAAGTCCTCAATGCAGATACCCAAAATGTGAGCAGTATAAATCAAAGCCTCCATGAACACCTGATGTACATTACCTACATATTTCTATATAATATGTCACCATCTCTAATGCCCCATCTCTCAGCTCTCTGCTCCATTAGTGACCAAAGATGATGCTTTTTTTCCTTCCTGACAACATCAGAAACTGAAAACACAACCAATGACTTGCTGGCCAGGAACTAATGGTCAGATAAACTCATATTCTGCCCTCCTGATCCAGCCTGAATGGGAAAGTTAATGACTTATGAGCAGCCCACCAAAGTGTCAAAACAGACCTTTGTAGGAATTGCCATGAGCCAGCAAACCATATCCCAATCCTTACAAAAAGCACTGGCTCTGCATGGGACAGAGCACAACAAGCCTGGGAGAGAAGCAGTGAATGAACCCAAAGGCCACCCGAGTTTCCAGGGATAGTATGACATTCCTCTCCTCAGAACCTCTCTGAGGTGCCACAGGACCTACCTAGGAGGTACCAGAGAGCACTGGCCACTGACCAACAGCTCTTGTGGTCACTTCTGGAAGCAGGGTGGCCCAGCATAGCCACCATTGCTCCTCTGGATTGCCCTGCAATCAAGCAGTGCAGCCTCTCCTGCCATTCACACAAATTAATTCAGAGAGCAATGCTGCCAGAATAACAAGGAGGGATGCACGAGTAGAGTGAGAGCTCTCTTGGCATCTGATTCAAATCGTAGCTTCTTGCAAGGAACTATTTTTAAGTTTTATATCAATCTGCTTGAGAAAGGTTCCTTCTGCTGCCTACAAATGTGCAAACTCCCCCTTCGAAGAAACACAGCTTAGGACAGCAAGATCCAGCCCTGCACTTTCAACTTAATCAAGACCAGATACTACGTGACCAAAGCATTGCACAGCACACAATGTTCCTGTAGAGCGTGTTCTGGCGACCCCCACCTGAGCATCAGCGAGGGGCCCCCATTACCTTCAAGGAGTCCTGTGTGTTCTTCACAAGATTACAGGTAGCACACAGTCACCTGTGAAACAACCCACACTGAGGCAGCCTGACTGCTTCTGGAAGCATTACTGCTTTTCCACTGCAACAGGCATGGAACTGCCATAGGAGATTGAGGACAAAGAGAAAAAGGGGGAAAAGGGTGATTCAGCAAGCGTATGGATGCTGCACATGACCTGACCAGTGAGGTGAAACCATTGTTTGCTGGGTTATCAGAAGTTCCTGTATGAAGGCATTGTTCAAGCTTAAGAGGTCTGTGAGAAAAAAAAAAACAAGCAACAGCAGCACACAATGGATGCAGATAAGCAACGTCTGAACAAAGCCCTGGGCGGCTGCAAGACAATGGGAAAACTTATTAGCCACAAGCATCCTATATCCTGCCTCCAATAAAGCAACACAGATGTTCTGCTAATGCAGGGTGTGAAAAGAAAGAGAGCACTAAGCAGCTATTGAGCCCTCCACAGGAGAGAGGGTCAGCGTTCCACAGCTGTTGGGCACAAACCCTCTTTAACAGGTCTGAGAATGAAACATCTCTCTGGTGACCGGTAAGGGTGGCCACACAGCCATGAGCCCCTCAATATCACTGCAAACAAGGCTTTGAAAGTCCAGCTCCGGCCCAGGAACAGAATGACCACTGAGGGTTTAGTTGCCAGGGAGGTTATCTCCACTGGGAAATGCATGGCATTGGACATACACAAACCCAGCCTGCAATGCTGGGGACCACAGCCCTCCATGCCACAGGGAAACAGGGCTCTGTCCGCTTTCCTAAGTCCAAAAAACCTGTTCTCTGAAAAATTCAGGCCACTTAACCAGCACATACTGGGCATCTGCTACTGTGACAAGGGGAAACTGCAAGCAGAACGTTATTTAACTGCCAGTTACACCGGAAACACTCTGAGCTGTGGAGGATCACACCCTACCCCTTCCACTGGTCTTATTGTTGTTTTCTAAACATGGTGTTCCGCATCCCGCCTCCACTGCTGAGGTGGGAGAAATGTTTGCTCATAGGATTGGGTGGGATTTGAACTCCAGCTGCCCATGGGCTTGGTCCTGCACATCCTCCCAGCCCCAGCTGTGCAGACAGGGGCTGGCACAGAGAGCCTGGGCATGCTGCAGGAACTGCACTGCCAACAGCACACGTGAGAAAGCGTCACACACCGGGTGACAGCACAGCTCAGAGTCCAGCCAAGCTGGGTGGCTGCACAGGGACACCTCCCCAGGATGCTGCAAACACCAGCAAGGGGCACCAAACTACCCTCCAGAGCATGACAGCCCTCTTTTCCATTCACAAATAAACACTGTAAAATATGAACATATTAATCTCTTCATTAAAAGTATCTGCACTGCCACTGGCTACAATTCAAAAGTTTCAAGGGCACAAAGAACAAGACTTTTTTTCCCCTTCAATAAAAAAAATGTTTGTCTCTCACTGTCAGCAAACCAGCAATGTAAATGAACATTTGAAAGTCACTGTATAACTAAGAGTCATTGCATATAATCAGATTAAAACGAGAAAACCGAATGCAAACAGAAAACTTGAGCTTCTTGGAAAAAGAGAACAGAAGTGAAAATATAAAGAAGCCACTAACAGGAACAAAATGGGTAAACCAGTCTTAGTCCAAATCCAGTCCTGGTCTGAACCTCTGCATATATAAATCTACCAGTTCTGTTACTCATTATGCTCATAAAAATAAACCCAAATCTTTTCAAGCAACAGTTGAAGTTCAAGAGAAAACTTTAAAGATTATAAAATTTTCCAGACGCTTTCTAGACATTTTAACAGGTTGATTACTCTGGCTGAAACATTAAATACAATGTCAAGAATTCTCATTTGCTATCCATTATCCATATGGTCTCAGAGTAAAAAAACTTTTGAGGAATCATACATTTGGGAAAATGAAAAAAAAAGTAGATCTGCCTTTCCCAAGAACCACGGTAAAGTGAGGCCAGAAAGAGATGCCCACATCCCCCTTCTGTGAGGCCCCCCCCACTCCTCACCCTGAGTCACAATCCAGGTCTTTGGCATTTTTAAAGTCACCCCTGGAACCCCACCAGGGACAAGCAACCAGGGGCCATTTACTGCGTCCAAAATTGACTCTGCAAGGATTAGCACAACCACAAGGCTCAGCCATAGCTCTAACAGGCCAGGCAGAGCCATCGAGTTCGTGTGTCCCTAGCAGAAAGCATTTTCCCAATGACCATTTCTGGAAATGTTGTTCTCCAAATATTTTGGCTGGTCCTCATCTACAGGACAGCATTAGAGTCCATTTGCAACTCTGTTTCCAGGAAATACATGTAAAGCTGATTCATTATCTTAAAATGCTTTCATTTCTGCTCATTAAAAGCACATTTCAGATCCCCGCACCAAATGCACAGCTAATGTGATCTGGACACTCAAAACTGGGTTTCGGCTCTCTCCACTCTTCTTATTTCATTTGCTGCCCACAATCTGTGTTCTCTATTTCAGGGGCAGCTGTATCAAACCTGAAAAATGCCCTGGATAAAATCCTCTCTCCCTGCAATGCCTGGCACTCCAGGCAATCGCACCCGATGTCAAACTCAGCCTAGATTTCAGGAGCTGCATCCCACACCAGCAGCATCCTCCCTGCAGACACAGAGCAATAAACAGCTGTTCTGCACATCCCACACCCCTGCACACCGAGCCACTCGGAAGGGAAAGAAAAGCAAGGAAGCTTAGGTAATGCACGCGTTACAGTCCTCACCTTTAGGGAGTCAAAGCAGGCAATAACTCGACCATTTTCCACATGGCAACTCCGTGATGGATGGGCGAACTTGCACTCTGCATCAGACCGAGAACAAGTCCCTCTCTGAAACTCTCGACACACTTCTAACGTCAGCCATTTTGTATCACGAACCAGGGAAACGTTTACAGCCATATTAAAAAACAAAAATTAAAATGCAAGCAATCGCACCCTTCCTCAGGGTAATGTTTACTGCTGATCTTCTTTTTTCTTCTTTTTTTTTTAAAAAAAGGGTAAAAAAGTGAATTCAAGTTAAACGTGAAGAAATAACTAACTTGTTGCTTTGGTAAAACTCCTATTCATCAGCACTTAGGTTTTCATTTAAGTCAAATCGTGTTTCTTTAAACAAGAATTAAACATAAAGCCAATCATAAAATAGAAATCTTATCAGAACAACTGAAAATCAAATTAGAGGCCAGCTCCTAAAAGTGCAATTGTAGAAGTTAAAATACAAGTGTTATATTTTGTGCCACTGCCAAAGTTACTTGCAAATAACTGGCAGACTTTCAAAAGAATTCTGTGCTCTCCAGTTAATGGTTTCAATTATTCTTGCAAAAAGCATATGCTGCTGGCAGCACTTCAGTTTGTGGAATGGTCTCGGTCCTTGGGGAGAAAACTTCGGGGTTTTTTTTTCCTTCTATTTCTTGCTTCTAAAAATTATGGTTCACGAGCATCAAAACAGGCAAAAGGATGTCTGATTTTTTTTTCCTCTTTCTTTTCTTTTAAATATTTGCTACATAGTCGGGGGAAGGAAAAAAATAAAATGGCTGAGCAAACTGCGTGTAAATGGGGAGCAAAAAAAAAAAAAAAGGGCAAGGCTGGAGGAGCCGCCGTCAGGGCACGGACCGCAAGCAACGCCGAATTAAACAGAGAAGGGGGCGAGGGGCAGAGAGAGGCAGCCCTAGACAGAAATCCAAGCAGCGGTGGCTTCAGGAAAGGCACTTTTCAGCAACCTGCAGGAAAAAGAGAAATAGAATCAGCCAGGAGCCTGCGGCCCCGC
>JAHLSL010000024.1:7193394-7225110 GCA_025920805.1 Petroica traversi | reverse complement strand
CACCCCCTCTTCTGTAGGAAGCGTTCTGGCAGGCAGAGCAGCCGGTGGCTTTCTGATATACAAGGCTCCAGCTCAAGCCTGCACCGCTCCGCACTTCCAAGGTGTTCCATTAAACCCAGAGCAGGGCTGCTCCTGCCATGGCACATCAAGACAAACGACTGGGTCACAGCCGCTCCTCTGTGCATTCAGACCCTACAAAACTAAGAGCCAACCCGACAGGGAAACCTAAGCCACACACACACGGAAAAAATTAACTCATTGCTCACAGCTGTAGTTTTCCACCAGACCAAAGGCAACTCGAATTACTCTGACTCCAGCAACTCGTGTTATACAACAAACAACTTTCAATGCATTCCAGTTGAAGGCTTCCTTGGCATCCACTAAAATGTTAAGCTGTCCCTAGAGTCTCCCATTCTAATATTAGCTGTACCATTGCCGCCTGATAGGATTGGGCTGTTTCCAAGTTCCCAAAATCTAGCCCTTTATCTTCCTAAAGTAAGACCGTCCACTTTTGCAAACATTTGACAGGCACGGGATGCGACTGCTATTAAGATTTCAAGCTTTCGTAGGAGAAGAGCCTTCAACTACAAAAAAAGGAAGCTTAAATTCCTCTTTTATTATTGGTGTGTTATTGCAATTACACTGATCAGTAACTGAAACCTACTGGAGCTGGAAACAATGGAAACAATGCTACCAAGGAAGAAGTGTGGGAAGAGGCTGTCATCAGCAGCAGGGGGTGGGGCACAGAGGCTGTTTGATTCACAGATCGAATTATTTCAATTTAGGAAAAACAACACTCGTTAAACCTACACTGCAAATTCTTTCTAGGCTTAATTAGACTCAAGTTGATAACAAGACCTGCTCAGATCCCTGCGATCCAGCTTGAGGTATGAGCACAAAGCTTGGTCTGACCCACACTTATGGAAGGACCTTTGCATTTTTGCACATCAGGTGGGGAACAGAGACTGCAAACGTCATATTTGCTAAGCATGTTTTAAACTTCAAAGAGAATGAAAAAAGGCACATCTAACCATGCTCATGTCTTTTGGGTTTTGTAAAGAAGAGAAGCTCTAAATCAATTCCAGTTTTGCAAATAGGGCAAATTTATACAGGAATCCCATTCACTGATATGTGGGCTCCCCGTTCAAATCAGCTCAGAAAGCAAAAGAAAGGAAAAGATGGGCAGAAACCTTCTGCAGGGAGCTAAGGACTAGCTGGGTGCAGCTCTTAAAAACGAGCTAGAACAGGTTAGATATGGGTGGGGATTAGAAAGAATGCACTCTCAGAAGTTCTTCTGAGCAGACTGAAATACAACCATCTTGTGGATTAAGTGCCTGTTCCACAGCTTCAGACTCCCGAGGGACATGAGAGTCTGCTAATGCTGGGGATAGAATATGATGGGTCTAGCTTAACACAGTTACACCAAACACCAAGATGTCCAAACAGTGTAGTAACATCTGCTCTTCCCAGCCCTTCAACCTCAAGAAATCCCAATGTAACAAACCTAATGTTGATCTTCCTCTCAAGCCATGCAGCTCAGGAGCATACACTGCCCACAGGTACATGGCTGCACTAAACTGCTCAGTCCTCAAAATGAAGGGCATCATGTTAATGAAAGGAAAATCAAATGAATCCTACAAAACATTAAACTACAAATATCAAAACACTCAGACATGTAACACAGTGGATATTTTTCTTTACAACTCGTGGAGGAGGAAACAAACCCACTGATGGAAACTGCGCCTGCCCCACACCCTGCAGAAGGGCACACTAATCTGTGCAACATTCAAGAGACAAGAAATTTTCTGTGCTATGGAAACAACCCACCTCCCTACAGAAGGATTGACTCATCTCAGACCCTGGCACTAGAGCTCCTGTACTGGAGGGAGCCAAATTAATGAATATATTTTTCATACCGCGATTCTGCAGCCTGCGAGGCACATGGCAGAGCGCAGCAGCAGCACACGCTGCCCCATCACTTGTTTGCTGGGCACTCAGGAGAGCAGTTAAGCACATGCTTAACTCTGAGCATGCCAACAGTCTTTCTGGAAAGAAAATCTGAAACGTGTACTTAAGTAGTTTGCTGAATCAGGGCCTAAATAAATGAATCTGCTTCACAGGTTTATCAGGACTGGGAGGCCAGCAAGCACAGGCAGCAGTCATCGTGTTCCGGCTTACATGATCACAGCCCAGAGGAGCACGAGTTAGGCTTTTCTGCAAGTCAACAAATACAGTTCTGTCAGTGTTTGGATTGCTGCAAATCCCTCTCCGTGTGGTCACGGGGAAGGCTGGTAACGCGTGCATGCAGGGCTGACATCACAGCGAGTGCTGCACACTGCTGCAGCGAGGCTCCCACGCACAGCCCAAGGACAGCACACCTCACACAGAACCCGCCACTGACACTACACAGAGCTCCAGCTCTCCAGGTTTCAACTCCTGGCAGCAAACAACTGTTCTCACCAGAATGCACCATTACAGTTCCCTTGTATTACCCTTTTTGGGGGGGAGGGTGTGGGGCGGCTGGCATTTTATTCCCTTTGTTCTCCCGTATATTTCAAATGGGAGGAATTGAAAGAAAAAAAAAAAAAGCATCCATGCCAAAACCAACATACAAACTACAAGGATTAAAAAGTAGCTCCAGAAATCAGGGGCTTCACTAGTGTGCAGGAAATACAACAAAGGGTAGGTCCTGCCTTTTGAACCCTTCCCAGCAAGCCAGATCCGTCTGGCAGGGCTCAGCCCCTCTGCTACCAGATGAGCCAATCTCATTTCAACGGCATCGGCATCAAAGCTGGAAAAAGCAGCAGAGCAGAGAGAAAAGCCTGTGGCCTTTATCCCTGTAAAGAAACTACAATATCCCTGAAGCCTCTGCTCCAGGGCCACTTGCTGGGCCAGGCTCTAATTGCCTGAGCTGCAGGGGGATGGGGCTTGCTCCAGATGTCAGACACAGCCTTACAGCTACAGAAGTGCAGGGGAACAAGGGCAGTCTGAGGAGCAAAGGTCACACCAGGGCTCGCCTCTGGCGGGACTAAGATGCCCTGACCGCTTGAGGTAACATGAGGACGAGCATATTCACTTGACGCTTGAATTCCTCCTGCTTGCCACGAAACTGATCCCCTTCCACTGACAGCCCCCATGGATGTCAACTTGTGAGGACACTTCCTGACAGCCGAGTTCAGAAATGGTAATTTATGTGACAGGATGGATTCGAGCAGTTCCCAAGTGTAAATGATGCTATTTAAAAGATATTTTTTCTTTTTCTTTTTTTTTTCTTTTTTTTTCTTTTTTTAGAAAAAATGACTCAGTAGAAGTGCCAAGGTGGGTTCCTTATTTACTGTTTCTCAAGGATTTCTGGGTCATGACTGCTCAGTTGAGAAACAGAAGTGCTGTTGCCCTAACTCACAGTCCAGTGAGTAAGAACAGCAGCTATTCCTTTTGCCTGAAGAGGAATAGGGATACTGCAGACACACTGGAGTTTTCCCAAGGTTAAGTTCCAGCCTTGCCCATTCTTTATCATATAGATGTCCATGCTCCTCTTCCACTCAAACCCCCAGCACATGACTGTGGAACTGAGGACTGGCTCTCCTGAGTCCACCCTCAGCCCTACACTGCCAGGCTGCAGTGTGCTTTTCCCAGTTTTGCAAGTTATGGTCAATGAAAGCTCAGACCCAGTCTGGGTGGATGGATACCCTGGAGGCACAGCAATAGAGAAATTGTGCTTGCAAAATTAAGACCTCAGATTTTACACAAATTCCACTAAAACTATATATTGCTATTAATGTTCACTGAGTGTCTAGTTATAGTCAGAGCCCAAAAAAGACTTGTCTGTGGGCTTTCCTCAAAGCACCAAATTCACCTGGCAGTACAAATGCCACACTCACTTCTCAGTCCTTGTGCCTTTGAGACAATTCTGTAACTTCAACTTTTTATGGCACCTTAATGAGTATGGAAGAGAGCTTGGTTTGCCCACCACACATTCTTGATAAGCCAGAATAGGGAACTCCTCACCCAAACAACAGTGAAATGTTTCTATTATCAAACAGTCTTCCAAATAAACACAGTGTTCCTGGAAACACTGCAAGGCAAAGAGAAATGGGAGCAACGAAAATAGCACGTTGAACTGTTTTATTCTGAAAGAGAAAGAAAACACTGTGGAGAACACCACCACCCATCCAACAGCATTTTTACATTCCTATGAAAAACCATGCCTGAGAATATTTCTCAGTCCTCTCTTTCTCTTCCACTTTCACAGCAAGTAGCAAAGAAAACATGAAACGATATCCTTGCTTATCAAAGGAAACAAAAAAGTTATAGTCAAAGGCAAGGTTTTACTGAAAAGTGTTCTACTGTTACGTTTATTGGCAGTGATGCATGAGTTAAGATAATGCACATTTGTGGGCAGCTTTCTGAGTCAGAGAGGAGGGGAAATAAAAAAGTTTTTAAAATCTTCATCTAGGATCTACCAAGCCAGGAACACAATGACATTAGCTGAGCTGACTGACATCAGACAAGTTCATTTTGGGCCTCAGAAAAGCCCATGGCATGTTAGGTGCTGTCACCATTGTTTCACAAGGCTTTACTTGGGACTGACTCAAAAGTGCCGCTTCACAACAGCCAAAGAAACCACAAAAATAACCCCCATAAAATCCAGGCGTGGCTCCTCCATTGCCGAAGCGCCAATGACAAGGCTCTTACCCTACCTCCATAAAACCCAGCAGTGCTCAGATTCCCACAGACACGATTCCTTTGCTGTGGAACATGGACAGTTTGCACACAGCGGGGCTGCCTCGGACACGGGCCGGCTGCTGCCCCCCGCGCTCCCAGGCTGTGCGCTGGGACCGGAGCCATCCCGGCAGCTTCTCCAGGGCTCCTCAGCGCCTGCGCACTTAACGGGCTGCAGTGTCAAGCCTGAAGAAGGTCAATTTATTTTCTGTTACCTGCAATAGGTATTTTTGCTTTCAAATTAGAAAATAATCTTCTATTTTTTGCTCTGGCCTCATACATTAAAACAAATACTTCAGGGACATGGTAGACACTTTGAATATTTCTTTTGTGAACATTCTGTACCTGGACACTTTCTCCCTCAGGGAACCGTTTACTTAATTTAAGGTAGACCTTTACAGCTAAAAGAAAATAAACCTGCTTTTGTTCTTCTACTAGTTACTCAGAAAAAGAGCAAGTTTCCTCTACCATGGGCATGCATGAAAAGTTTCTGTTCAAGGTCTAAGCACAGATGTTGGGGGCCGTGAATCACCAGGGGTCACACCGCGTGCCAAAAAGTCAACTCAGCTCTGAGTGCCGTCTGTTCAGAACAGGATGGCAGAACCCAGAAATAAATAATAAATCCGCGCAAGTAAAACAACCCCCCCATGCTGCTGCAATGGAAAAGCCTTGTTTTCAGGACATAAACCCACTAGAGAAGCGACAGGGTGGATGTTTGGGCATGGAGGTACCACACAAATCTGTGCTGAAGGGAATATAACACCTGTCCTGCTTTCCTCACATTCTCATTCTGCTGGCTTAAAACTGCTTTGGAGAGTGACTCTTACTGGTTGTGACCTCTCTGGACAGAGCAGCACAAGGAACATTCTCCTGCCCCTCATTGGGGAAGGCTGTACCTACTGCATCCCATCCCTTCAGAGGCTCACCAGCCTTGCTAAACTCCTGGATTTATGGCACCCTGGAGATGGCTGTGGGGCTCTGCAGGGCCAGCAGTGCCACTGTCCTTGGGAAAATGGATTGTGCATCACTGGCCTCTGGGTGCTTCCCACTGCTCTTAGCTGCCCTGACATAACCTCAGCACTTCTCTTACACGCAGAGGTGGGCAACTGAAAAAAACAAGGGGGGGAAAAAAGGAAAATATGCAAAATAAGGTAGCATGAGGGAAGGAAGCCCTTCACTGTAGAGAAAAAGAATGTATAAATACAGGGAACTTTATCCTCCCTTGTGTACATGCAATTTTCCACACTTACACCCTGAAGCAAACAATCACAGGAAAAATTAATGCTGAGTTTAAGGAAATATTGAAAAAAATCCTTTTGTTTTTGAAATCTACCATTCTTCAATGTGCACTGTGGTGCTCCTATTCCCTCAGTCACCTGAAATCTTCAGTCTGTTTTCCTTCTTCCTGAACCTTCAGCACCCTTTGTCCACCAAAGTTCAGAGAACTCCTCTCCCCTTCACTCCTACAGATTAGTTCTTCAAATGCTTAAACAGGCAAATGGCTGGGAGTTATTTCTCACTATCTGCTGGGGATTTCTAAGCCAAAAATGCACTACAAAAACATTGCAGTTTAAGGAGCTTTTTTGTTTATTTGTTTGTCTTTGAACAAAGTCACAGAAGCTGCTGTGCTGGACCCACACACGTGCCTTGGCAGAACAAATACCTTTCCATAGGGTGTTCCAGGGCAGCATGCATTGCGGTGCTTCAAAGGGAACTTCCCCCTCTTTCACTGAATAGATTTGTTGTTAGAATAACCACACATGCACATTTCTGTTCTTTTGGGCTTTTGATTTTCTGCCATCAGCTTATTTGGAATCAGTCAGAGATCAAGACCCTTATCCTCTCCTCTCTACCTAGGACTCCACCTCTCTACTAGGATGGATACCAACCCACTGCCATCCCTCCCCTGCCGATCAGGCAGCCAGGGGGGAGTTTTGCTTGACTAAGGCCACTGCCAGTAAGAGACACATGGAGAAAGATGCTCCCTTCTGGTTAGTACTTGCCTGGCAAATCCCTCTGGCCTCCTACATGAGGCAACTTCCTAGTGCCAAGAGCCAGGGAGCTGCCTTACAGCAGGGTGGCTGACCCAAAAGGAGCATTTCCTCTGCAGTGCAGAAGCAGCTACTGCACTTGCTGTGAAACAGTGCTAAAATCCTCTCCAGTGCCAGCACCACTTGGGGAGGGGTTAGGACCACAATTACACCAGCTGCAAACACAAAAGAAAAGGGAAAAAAAAATTGTTGGCAGGGATCTCTGGAGGTCAGCTAATCCAAACCCTGTCTCAAAGCACAGCCAGCTTCAGAGGTGGATGCTTCCATATCCAAGCACAAAGAGAGCTGTCTCACACAAAGAGAGCTCAATTGAGTCAAACAAATTTACAGAGGAGACAGGAAAGGCCAAGGCTCATTAAGGCTTGTTCCCCACCACGTAATCATAAGAAATAGGATCAAGCAGATGTATCCCACAATCTACCTGATTATCCTACTCAGTGTTCAAGAAACCCCCAAGGTCCTTGTCAATCAGATAAGTGTCCGCATGTGTTTGGGACAGCTGAGGGGTGGGAATGCTTTTACCCAACTGCCCTTCCGGGGATTCTGCTGACAGGAATGACCTAGGGTATCTCCTAAGCTCCAAGCATGATCCTAGCCCTCAAGCCAGACAATATACTCTGTCAGGCAGGAGAAACATAGAAAGTGGAGCCCAGCTCAGCCACTCACTGTGCTGCAGAGGCAGCCTGGGACTTTCAAGAGGTATCAGATATGTTCTATACACAGAGGAGACCAACCTAGGTCTGGTGCTTCATAAGTGCCTCTGCCCAGGCACACATACTTGTGCCTGGAAAATTCCCACTCCAGATTTCTCAGTCACAGAGCCTTCTGCTCAAAGACACAGGTTTTTCTCCAACAAAAAGGCACTTCCCCTACAGGTCCCATATAATATCTTCTATAAGCATGTACATGCTCCTACACTACAGCTGAAGCCACTCCAGTGTTAACTGCCCTACCTGGTCACCACAGGCCTGTAGAAAGAAGAGACAGCATTTGGACTGCGGTTTGAATTCTTTCTCAGCTGGAAGAATTCAGAGAAAACAAAAAAAGTTTTTCTTTTAACATTCTTTGTACTGAGCGCTTGGATAAGCCATAAGTAACTTGGCAGCAAACCAGTTTGGTACAAACACAGCACACCAGAACACAATGCAGTCATCACAAAGCCACCACTCTGGGCCAGACAGTAATTTTCCCCTTCGCACAGGGCAGGCCTCCAAAGCCTTTGTGCTCCTACATTCGAGTCCATCTGATTTAACATGATGTGTTAAAAATGAGGACTCATGCACAAAAAGGAAAACACCTATCATTTATGGGCTACGTAGAAGGGCGTGCAGTGCACAAAGGTACTCAAAATACATTTGGCAAACAATTCAGGACTTGAGAAAAGTAAAGCCTAGACTTATTCCTCAACTCAGACCTCTAACAGCATCCTCGGATTGCAAATCAAATATGCAATGACAGGAGGAAACTGAAAGGCTGGTAACAAAAGCATCCAGTGTATTTACAATTATTTTCTTTCAGAATAAAAATAAAGAAGTTAGAACGTGTAGGAAAGCAGGAAAACCAAACATAGTGGCAACTGAGAGCATATTTTCCACTTCCATATGCCAGTGAAAATCCAGAACAGCCTAGTCCCAAACCCCAAAGGCATTATCGATGCACATCATTTTGACAGCAAAGATGCTCTAGTGCTGTCACACTGGGACTCTGGACACAGGGGGTCAAATACTGCTGCAGCCACAGGTGCCACAAGTGACAAGTCACTTAATCCCTCTGCAATCGGGGGTTGTTACTTTCCCATCTCTCAGTGATGTCTGGCAGATAAAACACAGGAACTGCAATCAGGCATTAAGAAATTGCTGCGGTAAAGGCTGCACAAACACCAGATGAACAGATCTGTTTCAGACCCCACAGCCATTACAGTATGAAGCAGAATAGAAGGGGGAGAGCAGAAAGCATGCACACGCACAGAGATCTGCCCCATTAATCCAGCAGGCTGCAACAGGATGAAAGGCACGTCCAACAATTCCAATCCTGCTTGCGCAGCAGTAAACACCCTCCCAGCGAACAAGGGAGGCACTGCTGTAGAACTGACAGGGGAGAAGCCAAACCAGAAGGCACCTGAAGGTGTAAGGGCTAGTTTTGGCAGAACACTTCGGCACCAAGCACCTCCCACTCTACTCTCTGTCCAGTGCTCCTGTGGGAAACAGGGTTTAGGGGTGCATGGAGAGAGATGCCAGCACAGCTAAGCCCTAAAAAAGGCAAGGGGAAGTCAAGGATCACCCTTGAGGCACTTCCCAAGCCATTTAGAGTGTTGGCTTCTCCTGCCTTCCATGCACCCCAAAAATCTGTTACTCATTACTCTTCATCTCACTGCCAGGTGGATGAATCAGCTTTTCAGGGACTGAATATCCTCTGTTTTCTCTGAGATGCTTGAGTGTTGACACCAACTGAAATCCTCAGATCTCATTGCCCTCCTGCATCTGTAACACCACAACCTGTGGAAGTCTTAGTGACATGCATTATTTTCAATTTCCCCCTTAAGGCACCTCTGAATCAAAACCAGGAGCCCAAGAAGGTGGGCAGATGTACAGCTACAAGTGCCTTACCTATGCCCCCTCCTTCCTGCCACCAGTCCGCAGCCCCGAGCCACATGCAGACACACAAGCACCCACCCCTGCCTCGTTGGGTGTCTGTCCAAGCTGAATTTTAAAGAAGGCAGCAAGAAAAACCAAACAAACAAACAAAAAAAACCCCCAAAAACAAACAAACAAACAAACCAAACCAAGAAGGGATATATTCCGTTAAACCTTGAGCACACACACTGAACCACTATCCATTAATGCACTTCTGTCCCCCCCGCCAAGAGAAGGAGCTTGGGTGATGGCAGGAGGAAGAAGTGAAGTCTTTGTTTTAATTGGCTGCTGTTAAGAACATTAGAAGGATGTTTGAAGGAGAATGACTACGGGCAGAGTGCAGAGGAGGTAATCAGAGGTGTCCAACAAACTGAATTTATGATGTGGCTAAGCAATCCATCACCTGGCTATCATTCCTATGTACATGCACATACACAAGCCTCAAAAAATATTTAGCTCAGGGGCTCTGGAAAAAAGGCTGTTCTTACAACCCCAGCTAACAGTATTTTGCTCCTTATAATATTACAGAAGCAAGCTTTTTCCAACAAGGGAGGAAAATCAGATATAAAGGATAAATTGTTTTAAATTCTTCTTAGTGTGAAGACAACTTTGTTTACGAAACGCATACGAGGGAACATATGTGTACAGCACAAACTCAGCAGTGGAAATTTGGCTCCCTGCAATTCCCTGTTATATAGATGCATTTTTTCCAGAGGAAGTCCAATGGTCTTGTTTGTTTTCACCACTAATAGAGGAGTTCAATGAAATTTTCTATTGGGAAAGTCTAATGAGGTCAGAATAAGAGAACAGAGTAACTAGGAAGGAATGTCATTGCGTTTTATTTTTAGAAGAAGGATAAAGGTGGGGCCTCACAAGAGGCAGGGGATGGGCCTGTTTTGGCACAGAGGGCCAGGCTGGAACGCTTGGTCCTGTGAGCCTGAGGGGGTTTAGAGCTTTTTTTTTTCTTGCAACAACAAATCTCTTGCCAAAATCAGTGAATGAGTGGAGGGGTCCAGCTGGGAGAAGAGCAGAGGGGTGCACAGACAGCAGGGTGCAGCAGCCCTGGGGAATGACTGAGGGGCAATTCTCAGCCACACTCCCCTCCTCATCTTGTTCCCTTTTCTTTCCTGGGAAGGCAAGTCCCTTCAGCACTGATCTGTGGATCTCTCTACTGCAATTTAAAGAGAATCCAAGTGACAACTGGGCAAACACAGAGGGAATCAGGAGCAAGAAAAGCTCAACGCAGAAGTGCAGAGGGGCACATGGCTCTGCAAAGGGAGCAGTCATGACCACGACAGGAAACAGGATTAACTGTTTTTAAGGCTGGATGTCAAAACCCTGAGAGACAGCCTCTCTGGAGAGAGAGAGATGGGCCAGAGAAAGGCTGTGAAAATGAAAAGGAAGGAACAAAGCTAAATTAAAGAACTGAGGCAGAGCGGAAAGGGGCTTGACTGGGATAAACAGGTAAGGAGGAAAAAGGGTGCATTCAAGAGCAAGCAGGCCGTGGTCTGTTTCCTGGCATCAGCTAATCTGATTGGCACAGAGATACAAGAAACAGAGGCTTAAATAGCTCATGGGAGCAGACCTTCAGCTGGAGAGAGCCATCATCACTCAGCAATTAACTCCCTCGTAGGCTCTTCCCCCAAACCCGAAGTACAGAGCTGATCCTGCTGAGCACAGACAAGGCAGAATAAAGGAGCACAAGAGGAAGTATCTTTCCAAGGGTTAACAGACAGCAGAGAACAAGCTGTTCCATGCATTCAGGTCACAAAAAACAGAACTGGGACTCACCACACGCACCATGCAGACGCTGCTCTGCCAGCATCACCAGAGCTCAAGTGCAGGAGCAGCCAACTCTGCCTGCTAGGAATGAGACTGCAAGGAGTTTCACCTTAAAAATGTGCAAGAACAGCATTAACCCAGGGAGTATAATTTAGAGAACATGGAGGCATCTGAGAAGACCAGAGACTAATATCTCTGTTCTGCCTCCTGATATTCGGTCTAGGAAATGAGTAAGGGAAAACTCTTTAGGGGGAAAGTGTGCAGAATCAGGCATAAAGCACTCTTTCACCCTTTCCTGTGCTGTCAAGTGCTGCAGGTTTTCTACTTGTGCTGAATACCTAGGTGGATACAACCCAGCAGACTGGAACCAGAACCACAGGAATGGTTCAGGGAGGGCAAGAAAATGCTCCTTGACAGGGAGAAAGGAGAGGCTGGACTTCCCCTTCAGCGTGAAAACCCTCAAACATCATGTTTGAGAGTGGTCCACTGTTTGTGGGTCCTTCCTCTGCTCCTGACCACAGGCAGGTGTAGGCAAAGAAGGCACGAGCAGCAGCAGTGTGGAGGAAGGACCCTCCTTCCAGCTGGGCTACAGCTGGTGAAAACCATCCAGCAGCCTCACAGATGCCCAGAAGTAACAGCACAGCAGACAGGCAGAGACTCCCACCCTGCTGCTCCAGCCTCCCACTCCTTCTGAGGACTCCCTAAGCATGTCATGGTTTGCCTGCTCACTACTGCGCATCCACCTCCTTGCTCACTGCTTGCCCAGTCTCCTCAGCACTTCTGAAAGCTTCATGTGCCCACAACACCTTTTGGCAAGGACCTCCAGAGCTCCACTATGACTCATGTGAAGGGGAAGACCTCCTGTAAGTCCCTGGCCACAGTCATGACCTTATCCCTTCCCCAGGCTGATTTCCCCTGATGCTGCAGACTGAGCATCAGTCTCTTCGCAGAGACACGTGCTTTTGGGGCTTCTAATATCAGCAGTAAACTTGAAATTTATATACAGCGGTTTACAAAGCTTATTTTCCTCTTAGGTAAAGAGAAGGGGCAGAGTGAAACGAGTAGTTGCAGGATGAAATGCCACAATTTCCAGCCCTTTCTGGGAGCTCAACACAAGTCTCATATCCAACCCCAGACTTGAGAGAAAGCTTGCAATTAAAAAAATTAACAGTGACCTTGAATACAATGGCTACAGTTTAACTAACCCGCATTCAGGCTTTGTTAATCAAGAAGCCCTTCTGTAAACCACAGCACAAAGGCACTTTTCCAAAGATCAGGTTACCTCAGCCCAGCCGAACCACGGTGGAAATTTTAGAGACCTTTATTTAAGAGCTCAAAAGAGTTCTCCAGTGCTAAAACCACCCTATTCACTCTTCATCCTTTGCTCTGCAAGGAGCAAGGTGAGCAGGAGCCTGGCTCAACCTGTGGCTAAGGCAGGGCTTGCAGTTAAGCAATAACAACCACAAAGAATTTCCAAAGCACTGTTGACCAGCTGGATGAGGTTACATCACATCCATGGACCTAAGCAGCATCTCAAGCTCTGGAACTGCACAGCAGAAGCTGCACTAGGATTATAAAACAAAATGAGAACATACTCTTAAAACATGCATCTTTCAAGGCTCTGGAGAGCCTTACAGCTACATCTTCACAGATAATCACATCACAGGTACAGGACAAGGTTAGCAAGTAAGTGCCCAGAGCTAATGAGCCAGTTTATCTATTTTATCTAGCAGAGAAGTGTTTGTTACCCTCCATCCATAGTAATGTTACCTTGACAGGTGCAGTGCCCACAGTAAATACTATGTCTGCCCCATATTCTGAATTATCCCTTTAGGGATGAAAGCAAAGATACATATTCAGGGAATGGATGTTTCCTGCAGCCTCCTGCACAGCTCCCGGCATCAGAAAATTAAGATGTCTGGAAGAACAAAGCCTGATGCTGCTCCTAAAGCAGAACTTTTTGGTATCATTACTCATAGGCCAGTTAAACTAGGGAGTTGGCAACTCTAGACTCTTTTCTGTTTATTTTTTAATAAATTCTAGAGCAAAATATAAATTTCAAATAAATGTTCTAGAAATGCCGTGTGCCCTAGGACACCCCATATATCCCACTGGCAGCAGCAGTGAGCCTAACTTTGCCTCTCTCCTTAAATTGTTACCCTTAACAAAATATCAACTGCATGCCTTGCTTTTATTGACTAGCTAGAATACCACTGAAATGTGGTGGCAGTTGGTAATTAGTATTTTTAACTCTTGGGAAGTGTTTTTTATGGCAGTACTTCCTGCTGGGATTGGTTTTAACTTGTTGTCCTCACTCCTCTGGAAGGCTCACCAAGACCACATCAGATGTAGACGTCTGTGTTTGGGAGGGACCAAGGTCTTAGAAGTGTTATCAGACTACAAGGGAGCTATGAGGTCCAAATGGTCTTGCCTCCATCCAGGCAGATGTTCAGCATTCTAGATTTGTGCAGTTTTCCCATCATTCTCCTCTCTTGGCAGTTTTAGTTGCTATATCAGCACATCCTCTGAGTTCCACACTATTTCTGCCTAGCCTGAACTCTGCCTGTAGACAGGAGAGCTCTTTTTGTCTGGATCTTTGTTCTTTCAACATCATCTAAATATCACTCCCTTAACACCTGATTTAGTATTTCAACCCCTCTAATTACACACAGTGAGATTTTATCGGAAATCTGATTATTGTTTGAAAGTCTGAGCATTTCATCCCAGCCTCAGAATTGATCTATTGACTGCCTTTAAATCTCACATTTTAATTTAACATTTAACACTTTATACCCGCATTAATTACATTTCCCATGATCAATATCAACAAACACCCTCTCTGACCCTCTCCTGATAGAGAGACCTTGGAGACCCTGCTCTGCCAAACACTCAAGATAGCTTTGCTCTTGAACATGGACATTTACAGGGCTGATCTATCCAGTGGAAGAGAAAGAGAAAGGAAAAAAACGTGAAACACAGCAGGAGTGGGAAAGTAGCAAGGTGTAGTAAGCAACACCACTGCTGGAGATGCACAGGCACAGACCTGGCCACGGTGGTGGCACAGGGACTGGCCTGGCCTGGCCCCAGGACGTGGGAAGCAGAGACTCCAGCCAGCTCATCATCCATCTGTCCCACTCCCACCTTGGCTGGAGGGAAACTGGGCTCCAAAGCAGGGAGCCACCAAGTATAGGCTCCATTGTAATTCCTGCTCACTCCAAACAGTGGGTGAGCTGGGCTTGGCCTGTCCAAGAGCTGCACACAAGCACTGGGCCACAGGAAATGCCTGACTGGCTCAGTATCTGCTGGCACTTAACCAGCCTGCAGGTCCAGTCTCCTGTTTGCCTCCACAAAGCACAACAGGAAGAGCAAGTGCCCCTCTGACCTCCAAGTCCAGAAGATCTCTTATTAGCAGACACAAACTGCACAGACTAATTAAGGAAGACACCCATCATGCTGCCTTTCTATCCAGCCACTGCCAGTCTCAGAGGTGGCTGCTATAAGGCACTGGATCCAGCTTTGCCAGGAGGACAGCTCCAGATCTCCTTCTCTAGGCCATGGGAAGCAGAACTGGCTGTGCTTGAGGAGAGTCGGGTCCTCCTTGTACCCCGGCTGCAATGCATTTGTGTTTGTGTTGCGACTGGAGATGGAAGACACTGTCCCCAGTACTGCAGAAAACCGGAATATTTGTCCCTGAATAATTTCTCTAGCATATTAAGCACAAGTCATTCTTATGCAAAGACTGCCCTGTACAGCTGCCAAGGTCAGTAAGACCTTGCTTTATTTGCTGCATAAGGGCTGGCTGCGCAAGTTTTACCTTGTACATATTTTTCCATGTGTTGTCTTAGATTTCCCTGCTGCTAGTGTCTGTGCATCTTGCTGTCTATTCAGTAGGTCATGCTACCTTCTCTGGCTGTTAATAATGACTACCCAATATCCAGTGCTCCAGAACAGTCAAAATTCCAGCAAACCAACTCTTACAGTATGTTTAATTCAAAAGACAGCAAGAACAACATTGAATACCAATTTTCAAGGAAAACATGCTCCACAGCTTTTGCTAACAACATCAATATGTTTCTATTTTCAGGGGGTCGTGACCTGCTATCCACTCACACAGACATCACTGTTCACATTCTAGTATCTACATACAGACGATTTTTTGTGCAAGGATTGCATTCAACCACACGGCAGTCCCTGCATCCACAGGCTCTGGATTACAATATCAGTGAGTGCAGTCTTCAGGAAGCAGCCAAGTACTGAAGAGCCTGGTATTAAATAGATGACAGGATCTGAAAAGAATTCCCTATATTTTTTAAACTGCAGACACATTCTTACAGACTACAGCCAATAGTTATACCTAGACTAAGGACTGTCCCTCTCCCCAGTTTACAAAATCCTGTAACATTGTGGGTACAACAGTCAAATTTAGATATTCACACAGAAAAAAAACAGTATTTTGAAACTGTACAATATCACAATACTGCAAAACTCAAAGTTCTTGACATTTAACCCAAGCAACTCCTTTGCAAAAGAACAGAATTAAATGATCTACCTTAGGTCAGTGGCCAGTTAGGAAAACTTGACAACAGCCTGCCCTGCTCAGGAAGCACCTTGCCTCACCCCACCCTCTGAACCCAAATCAGTGGGGAGATGGCAAACAAAAACGTCTAACACAGCCCCTGATTTGCCAGGAGCAGCAGAGACCCCAAATAACCCATCTTTCTTGCTCGTTTATTTCACCACACCTGATCCACTACAGCAGCATTTGGTGCTGAGCCCTGGTTTACCAGTGTCTGATGCAAGCAAACTTCCAGCCAGTGAGGAGATCTGGTCTGGTGGGAACAGCAAGCCAGGACCCCAGACAGCAGCTCACACATCCTTCTTCCAGCTCAGAAATCAAGCTGTTTTAACTGTCTCACTCTGCCCCCCAACACTGCTTAAACCCCATTCACAATTTAGTTAATAACACTAATGTCACATCACCCTGAGGGCTACAAGCTCCCTCTTCCCCTTTACCCTGCAGCAGTCTCTGACCTTGGTAAAACTCCACAGCCATTGCCAGTAACACAAACCATCATTCAAACTTAAACACATCCTGGTGCCAGCAGTCTCTCAACTGGAGACAGGCAGCACTACAATGGAGCTGCACAGAGGGGTTAAGGAGCACTGCTGAAAAGGGATGCAAACAAGGACTCCAGGCTCTGAGCAAGCACACTCTGCCATACAAAAGGTGAGCATCACTTGTGTGCAAGAGCTGTCTGCCTGAGTATACTGCCTTTGTTAAAGAGAAGGCTACATGATGGAGTGGGCTAATTAACTGCATTTTACTTTGGGAGACCCAGGCTTCAATCCTGGCTCTTGTCACAGTTGAAAATGAATTTAGGGACCAGAATAAAGGCCAAGATAATTTATTTTCTACAAAATCATCAAATAGTTGCCCATCTCCTGACAGAGAGGCCCAGAATTCTATGCAAGGGAACTACTGCTTATGCAGTTATTTCTCCAAATATAAAAGTTATTAACTGAGTGAACTGGTGATCACAGCTATCCCATGCTGCTTAGCTGGACTGAGCACCCCAATGTGATGAGTCTCACCATTCAGCATGGCCTGTGCTTCATGATGCAATGCCACATGGTTGCAGGTCCTACAGGGAGGGACATCATGCCTAGCAGGATTTAAAATTCAATTTTCATATGGAGTCATTTATCCCTTACATTTGAAGAGTTAAAGCACAGCTCTGGTGTAATTCTAGTTACTTCACTGGAAAACCACTAGGACTGGTTGTGGTCCAAGGGAGCTGAGGGTAATTTCCCCACTTCCTCCTGGCTGAAGGCTGCCCAGCAGAGCCAGGAGGGAAGCAAGTACTTTCCCCATAAAGTAATTCTCTATTTTTATCATGCTAAGAAAGTTTTTCATTTGGAAACTAAAACTCCTGCTTCAGGAAGAAGCTAAACACCCTCTTCCTTTCTGATTTATACCATAGAGGTGTTCATCTAATCAAATCAGCCATTTTTTCTGAAAGGCTGAAAGGAATCACAGTGGAAAAAAATCAAAACAGCAGACCAGTTCCTGAAGATCTCCAGGCAAGAAGTACAGATAAATTACATTCCTGACCCGGGAGGTGGCATGTTCCTTCATTCTACTGTTTGCAGTGTCACCTCACCCATCCCAAAGGATGGAGATCATTGGTGTCAGAGCATTTCTGAGAGCAACATACTCAATGTGCAAGCAGCAGCTAATGATCATGAAGCACAATTTTTGGCACAATATGCTGTTCTACCAAAGTATGGGGTTAGTGCTTCTATACTGCCATCACCCTCCTCCTTCCTTCTCTCTCAAAAAAGGGACAACCTCCAACATCCTCAGCCACCAGCACAATGGAATTTGGGCAGGAAGACACAGGGAGGTCAAAAGGAGCACAGAAACATTTTCTGAAGCAGCTTCCAGCACATAATGCTCCAGCACACAGCACAGCTCAGCAATACAGCACCTTTCATCTGCACCAAGCAGGAGACCCAGACACTTAACCCTCCAACACAACAAAGTGAGGGGTGGGTGTTGTCATCACAGTAGGGGTTTACACCAAGCCAAAGGTTTGTGTGGGAGCCTTCCCTTGAACAGCAGAAGAAAAAAGCATAAGTCAGACTTCTATCCAAAAAGACAGACTCAGGGGGAAGGGATCAGTCAGGAGACATCCATGAACTGGAGCAGCAGCCACAGTGTCCTGGGGCTCACAGAGAACTCAGGGGACCAGGAGGTCCCTGCTCCCAGGCACAGTGAGATTTCCAGGGCCAGCCCAAATTCTGCAAGTAAGGGCCACACATCTCCCCCCAGTGTTATCTTTAAATCCTCTTTACTCTGCAGAGCTATTCTCCACCCTCCTTCCCTTTTAATCAGGCCTGACCTACAGATGTCAGCCTCATTTCGGCTAAGTCAACACAACTGCCACATCTAGGATGCTGTTACAGGAAAAACCTTACTTACACTCTTGGCTGGATTCCAGAGTCTACTTCTTCGTCTAGACCTGACCTCGTTCCTTTTCTGCAAGCTTAATCCTATACCTTAAGGGCACAGAGAACACACAGGGACTCCGACGTGGGCCTATCCATGCTCAGTCTCCCCTTCAGCCTGAAGAGACTCTTTTGATCACCTTACACAAATACCAACAATTATTGACAGGAGGCTCCCTCAGAACTGATTGTTCTTAAAAACCACACATGTTCAAAAGCCAAAAAGCAAACAAAACGCACAGTACTTTCTAAAAGCTGAATCCTTACCCTAGAGCTCACCCAACAGAACATGTACCTTAAATCAACAGGCCCCAAAGTTTCCTCAGAAGCAGCCCTGGCCTCACACTGAAACCATAGCCAAGTTTGGTACATCCAGCTTCATCTAAAGGTTAGAATAAAAGAGTTGGGGATGAAACCAATCTTAAAAATCGTTTCTTTCCAATGCCACTGTCCTGGGCAGGAATACCTTCCACTAAAACAGGTTGCTCAAAGCCCCATCCAACCTGGCCTTGAGCGCTTATTCATCCTTTGTCAGAAACACAAGTCAGCTGAACACAAAGGACTTCAACCCATACCACATCACCTCTGACAGCACCTCACCAGGCCCAGCTCAGTGACCTGCTGCAAAGGCACAGTCCAAGAGCAAGTTGCTCCTCTACTTTGTCACACATGGCGTGGTCCCTGCTGTCCCCACCCCACGTGGCCAATATGCAGGAGGCACAGGCTAGAGATGGATGGACACCAGCTTGTCCTATCTTGCCCAAACACACCATACAAACAGGGTATCAACGCTGAGCAGGATCCAACTCCTGCACTCCACCTTGTGACCCAAAAACCTCGACCCCAGTCACACATCAGTAGCAGCAGTGGGAATATCAAACCACAAATAAGGTATTAGTAGCAAATTTGCTATCTGCTTATTCCAAGAAGGCAGCTAGCTGTGGATTCAACCTTCAGGCAACAATGCAGGTTTTTGTTAGCTCTCAAAAACATTTGCACAGTGCTTTATTAAGCGATTGTGGGTGATGTTCGAAACCCCAATTATCTGTATCTGACATGATGCTGAACCAATACTCTCCTAGTTCACAGGAGTTGTAAAAGCAAAGCTCCATCAAGGCTAGGAAGAGCCTTTGGATCAAATTGTCTGAACTCTGAAGCAGTCCTTGAATATGTGCTGCAAGAAATCCTCCATACAAACACACCTTTCATATTGTGGGAGGAGGAGGGGAGGGAGAGAAAAAGAGATTAAAACCAAAAGCCAGATCCTCAGGTAACAGAAAAATCAGAGGTTCTCCCTTAGTTTACAGTACCAAGGATTTGAGCCAAAGGTGCTTTTAAAGTCCTTTTATGAAATATTTTAATCTTTCTACCTGCTATGTGTGCAAGCTAGGCAGTGCTTTTCAGAGAAATTATTTATTCAGCTTTACAGTGACTAACCTGAATTTCCAGATTGCTTCAAAAGAAAAACTGAAGCATATCTTTACAAAAGGCAAAGAGCATTAGACTTCTTCCCTCCTTGTTTTTCCTTTTCTTTTTTCCTTCATCCCTCAGCTGAAACATCTCTACCTCTCATCTGATAAATAAACAAATTACGTATCTTTCCATAAAAATATGCTCTTCCCTTCACCTCCATGACAAAAATGTGCTGACAATTTTTTCTTTTATTTTTCTTTGCTGACACCACTCAAAATGGAATAAATTATTTTCCTTTTTTTTTTAAATTGATTTTTCAATTTAGCTACATACATAAAAACAAAACATCAAGTCTTACATCACTGGCTGCAGTTTTACAATCTGGAATAAACTGAACACCATGCTGAGAAGCATGGGATTACTATGGGCTTGGCATTACTGGGATACCCTCAGAGAAACAGCCACAGTAAAAGGCAATTACAGGGTCAGTGAAAGTGGCCACTCTGTTGCATGAACTGCCTGGATGTTACTTCCCAGTAAGTAAGTAGCATCACAATATTTACATACAATTAAGGCTTTAATCCAAGCCATCAAATGAAGGATCAGTTCCAACAGGCATGGACTCACCAGGATAACACTTCCTGGCACCCAGGGTAGATGTCCTGAGGACAGGGAGCTCAGGCAGCACACACCTCTCTTCACCATGCCTTCACTATGTGCCTGCCACAGGGGAAGCAATGTCACAAACAGCAGGTTTGGTTTAAGGCAATGTTTAAGGTTCTTACAACTGTATTTCATCAGGAGTAAGCTCTAATTCTGGGAGGTGGAGGGTGGATGTACATTTACTTGGGTGGAAATGTCCTCTACTCAACCCAGCCTAAGACCTTCACTTACACCAGGCTGTGATTAGGGGATTCAGGTCATAAGCAAGCAGATCCTTTGCTTTAATTCTCTCTCTTGCTCGTATTTTGGTTGCCTGGATCTCCAAGATGAGCAACACCACATTCCTACAGAAACCTAAGCTCGTGTGCACCAGCTCTGTCCCTCAGAGGTGGGAAATGCTCGAGGTTGATCATGATAACTTCCCACCCAAAGCTGTTGGATGGGCCACGGTGCTCTCCCCACGCTGAAAGCTCCAAACAACAATCCTTAAGCCTCCTCACCTGTACAACCCAGCTAACAATACTGCATCAAATTCATCTGTACCAATGCATTCGTACCCTCCTCTAGAAAACCATCCAGAAAGCTGTGCATACAAAACCACAGCAGCCTGCACCCTCTCGCACTCCTTCAGCTTCCTGCTAAGATCACCCTGCTGAGAATCTCTTTGGCAGCACAGGTTCAAGACCATCCTAAAACCACCCACGCAAGGATATCAGATTGCAGCCCTTGTTTCACTCTCATGTAAGCATCATGCAGGATTAGCCCCTTGCTAAATGATCTGGGACTATGGTAACACGCTCCCAGATTTGCTATTTATTTGTGGCAGCTTTCACTACCTGCAGATGCTGTCCAAAAATACAGAAGAAAAATGTATGCCCTTGGGAGCTCATAGTCTAAAGGCAGAGGTCAGGAGAAACACTCTGTTCTTATTAATGCAGTTCTACAGAGAGCTGGGGGAAAAAAAAAAAAGGAAGCCATGTCTGTACGCTTCTCAGAAGCAGATTATAGTTAATAATACAAAGATTAGTGACATTAAATGAATTTAAATTCATTCTTCTATCATTCAGAATATTAAGGTTTTTTACCTTCCTCCCAGAATCACTCCCATTTGTAGTCAGCCTCACTTTCTCCCTATCACAAAGTTATTGTATTTGGACAGTAATCACCACAGTGGACTTCTCCCCCTCGACAGTTTTGTTGTATTTGGAGTCTTATTTAAAAAAAGCATTCATAATGTTAGTTTAACCTAAAAAAATAGGAAGACAGGATGCTTACAATTGCTGCATAAATCTCTGAAGGAGTTTCTGCAATCCTAACAGGTTCTTTACTATCAACAGGCAAGGGGAAATCTTGCTTGTGCTGCTTGCTGTCACTCCTGCAGACAGAACAAGTGGTGTTCAGCCCTGGGCTCTGCCAGGGAGAAGGAGCTGACACTTACCAGCCTGGAACATGCCACAGCACCAGCACACATCACAGGCACATGGGACCAATAAAAAAGTGTCTGTTGCTGGTGACTAAAACTTGATTTTAAATCAAGTTGCTCCTCAGTAACATTCAGATTCAAACTGAAGACACTGCTCTGCACCACCTCACTAGGAATTTAATGGTTTAATAGCCAGCACCAGCAAACTGAAGATGGAGCACAGTAACTGCAGCAAAGCCAAATACAGATTTATTTTCATAAGAAAAAACTCCTTATGAAATTTAAGTTTCAGTTCAACTGTAAAATCCCTCTCCCCAGTCATAATGACACTGACAGAGAAATAGCTGAGGATGCTAAAAAGAAAGCCATCAGCCAAGCAAGCCACCAGTCACGTGTTTGCTGCTGAACATCACGAATGATTGCGCTAAAAAAGCGTCTCAAAAGTGTTTGAATCTACATTTTACTGAGAGAAAAGGAACTTCATGTCAAAAGACCTGCAAATCACTGCCAGTCAGTCCCAAATCTGGCATGCTTGGCTGGACAGTGGCATTCCCCACTTGCTCTCCTGGTCCCTGGGAAGTCAAGCCAACACATCCCCACAGCTACAAAACCAGAATCAGTGGGCAGTTTTCTGAAATGTAGTGTGTGGTGAATTGCCACTGCATGGGATCCATCCAACTCAACTGTCCAGCCCTTTGGTTTCAAAAAGGGAATTACAGCTGCTAAAAGGCACCTGCCCCAGCTCATGGCCTTATGCAATGGATGCTCTAAGCATTTTTCTAATTAAATCAGTACATAATTATTAGAGTGTTTTATTGAACCAAAAAACCCCAGCACCTTGCGAAAGGCTGCCAGAGGCTGACTCAGCCTCACCCATGCAGATGCCCTCCTGCAGCACTGGGCATCCTCCAGCTCCTCTTTCACCACCTTTTCCAGCTGACCCAAGCACGGGCTGCACTGGCCCAGGCATCATTCCTGCCCTCTCCCTCAGCCAGGACAAGTGTTCATGAGACTGACAAGGCAGAGGAAAGAAGACAGCAGCAGTAAGGAAAGAGAACACCTTTCAGTGTCAAAAAACATATGAAGTGCATGAAAGAGCAGGCTTAGCTCCTCATGGCACCCATGAAGCCGAGAGCACTTGGCACAGCCTAGGAGCTCAAGCAGCCAATGGCTCTGCCTTGGCAATGCCCCACTATCAAGAGGTTTCCACAAGTGTCCCAAATACATGCGTGCCCCACAAGATGTTCCAAGACCTAGGGGAAACTTTCATGTAAGCTGGCAGGCAAAATGGTGTTGCCACCCAACAAGGGGCATCTATGACAGTCTCTACCTGAGCCGAATTCAGAAATCCAGGCATCTCTAGAAAAACAAGATGGGTGGCACTGTACAGAAAATAAATAAATCTGCTATTAAACACACAAGAAGCTTCCCTGTACTTTATGAATAGATCTCAAGGTCTTGTCAGAAGGGTAATCTTCCATCTTGCACAGAGCACAAAATGAATTTGGCATTTGGCAGCAGCATCCTCATTCCAACCTTCGTACCTGAGCTCAGCTACTGAATGAGTCATATTACAACAGTCACCAGAGCTGGAAAGTCCCCAACACAGCAGACCTCTCCCTTCAGCAAGGTTCATAAAACCTCATGCAGAATCCACCCTACATGTCATATTCATCTCCATAGTCTCAGAAGAAACGTGGATCACAGCTACTAAACCCACTGCTCTGCAGACCCTGAAAATCATGATGAAGGTGGTCAATCCCATGTGAGAGCCACCCAAGAGAGGTGCCCTGGGCATACTGGTCCAAGGGAGTGTGCAGTGCAGGCATGGGGAGCAGTGGGGACAACCTGCCTGCACTTCTGAGCAAGGGGGAGAGGCTGGTTGCACCCAGGGGAGGTGTCACCTCACTGCAGAAATGCAGGAGGGAATGGGCTCACTGTTCATCCTGCAGAAGAGCAGCCCACTCTGGTTTCCTTATTTACATGACCTGAAGTGCAGCTTCCTCAAGCACCATGTGAAAGGTGCTGCTTCATTAAGCAGACCACGCCTGGGCATTTGGCACACTGCCAATGTTAGCTCGTTACCAAGGCTCTGCTTAACGAAGGGCACTGAGGTTGTCACACCAAGTGCTTCACTGAGTAATTAGTCAAACCAAATCCATCAATGATGGACTTGGTCTGAGGAACAAGCAGCATGCATGGAATGGAAGGGTTTGTTTGTGGATCCAGGAGTCAAGTGCAAATGCAAGGAGAAGATGCCAGTGCCAAAACCTGGGCAGTCTGTCTAAGGGCACAGAGGCTTCACAAAACACCTCTGCACTTTGACTTCCTCTGTCAGATACAAGTCCAGCATCTGAAGGCTTAAGAGAAAGGAGGATAAACCCTATGTAACCCTGTGGATGGCTCCATGCTACTGTTTCTTCTTTGCACTTCAAAAAAACTTCACTGAAATGTATCTGAATGTAATACAAGCCCCCTGGGCCAGAACTGCTTATTACTATTTATATAAAAATGTTCAGACTATATTTGAAAGGAGCCCACTGATACCTGGTATGGCCATAAAAAGATTTATCCATCCTGACTTGCTGGCTGCAGAGTAGGAGACCCTACAACTGAGCAACTTAAGAAGAGTGCTCAGCATTCATAAAGAGTTTTGACCAGATTTTGCAGAGAGAAACCAAAATACCTTTACTGCCCAACCAAGGAAGAGCCCAGAGAACCCGATTCTCTCTTCTCCATCAGTTTTGCAGCCTACGACCTGCAGTAACATTTTGCATGCTGTGGACTAACCCAGTGCTCTGGAGAACTCCAGGTCAGCCATGGCTCAGAGCTGGTCCTTTACCGGGCAGGATTTCCATCAGTGGCATGGGATGTTTTAGAGCTCACCATTCCAGCCTTTAGGACCACTTTAACAACTGGTCCATCAACCCACACGGGCCCCTCCCAGCATCACAACCCTGCATTGCACAACCACACCTCACCACCACACAGTCCCAGAACCTTCCACCAAAACATTACCAAACGCTTCACAAGCGTTAACGAATTAAGTCCCAGCATCCCAATTAACTCCAGGAGCAGAGAAGCAGGCTGAGGTGTCCCTGACTCCCTGTGAGCCTGCTGAGGAGCCAGGCATGGCAGACAGACCTGCCAGCTCCATCCCTCCCAGCTCAACTACAGACCTGTGCGATATTTCAAAGGCTCTTTCCAAAACAGAAGGAAAAGAGAAAAAAAGAAAAAGCGTTCTGTTTTCCTTGAAAAGCAGGTCGTGCAACAAAGAAAGCACTAATAAGGGTTTCACCATCCAAATTAAAAGTCAAAGGCAGCAATAAAGTGTCTCTGAAATATAAGAAACACGTTGTGCACGGTGTGAAATTTATTGCTGCCTAGCAGAATGAAGCCAAACATCTTAATATGGAAAAACACCGCTACTTTTGACCCAAACAGATTTGGAACAGGAAGTAAAAACAAATCACCCAGCTGCGGCCTCCCCACAGTAAGAGGAGCAGCAGCCAGTGTTTCCTGCCCACCCTCGCCCTGTCTGTGGCTGCCAAGGTCTGCACACTGTTTGCTCAGGGGCCAATCCCACCTAAAACAGACAGTTTGTTATTAAAGCTGTTGTAAGCAAGATCAGGCCTTTATTGAAGGGGATTCAGCTGGGAAGAGCCAGGAAAATGGAACTGCAAGAATCACCCCAAATGCTGCAACCATTTGCAAACCATACAGGGACAGGCTCCCCTGCAAGGAGATTCCCCTTCTTTCAGTGGCTCTCTCCATTTTCACCAGCCAAATTCCTGACTCAGGACAAGCATATTTCAGGAGTTAATTTTGGTTTTACTACATCATCACCAGCAAACCCTGAGAAATTAAGTCAAGCCTCAATTGGCTCAAAACATAATTGCATTTCTCTTAAATAATAGCTTTGCATTATTTCATTTTTTTTGTTGGTTGATTTTTTTTTTAGCTCGTGCATATTACATTCTAATTATATTTTAAAGCTTTCATTTGCAGCTACAGGAATAACCTAGAAAGACATACAGATGAGCTAATTTTCAAATCATTATTTGACGAAGGACACGAAGCTTTAGAAAAAAGTGACAGATAGGCCAAAGGACTTGAAAGAAAAAAATGAAACATGCAAAACTGAAAGTCCATTATCTCTTTTGTTAAAGCCAGTAACTCAGTGCCAAAGAGAATGGCTCTAAGACCTCAGCAGAGCAAATGCTGAATATCACACATGTAATGCAGCAGAAAATGCCATTTACACAAATGCTACAGACTGAACAGCAGCTCAGAACCTGGTATTCTGACTAAAGTTCTGCTTTCAGCAAATCTTAAAAGTATCATTTTTATCAGCTCAAGCAGATTTTTCCTACAAGATTTTAAAAGATTACATGCCAGGTGTAGAATACTTCATAAAGCAGGATTAGATTTTTGCCTTGCATGATTTTTAAAAAATTTCTTATTTATATATAATAGCAACCAGCAAATTACAGCCATTAGTTCGACACTGCCTTCACAGCAGATTTATGGAAGCATTACCAAAAGCAGAATTTAATCCAACAACACTTCTGGGGAACACAGACATCTGCAGAACCAAGGGGGGGATAAAGCACATAAACATTCACAACCACACATTTTGTGCATTACCATCCAAGACTTTTACAAGGATGGGAGTTTTGTGCCACTGTTCTGCAAGACAGTACCCTGAGCACGCACAAGGGTATGGCACACACTCCTGCACACAGCGACCTCCAGTCCTACCTCATACTCTTTTAAATCCCTCACCTTCCTGCTCATAAATAGGGCCTTGGCAGAGGGGCTGCGCTGCAAGGAAGGAAACTCACCCCACACTCCTGTTACAGTGCTACATGAAATCATCCCTCTGCCCCAGCCAGCTCGCAGCAAAAATATCCAAGTTTATCATGCCAAGGAAAGAACAATAAGTGGGAGTCCGAAAAGGCAGTCAGAAGTACCGCCAAAAAATCAGAGCTCTTTCTCAAAAAAAGGCCCTCCCTTAGGAAGCCTGCCAATCAAACCCGATCACGAGGCTGTTTTCCGAGGGTGAATAGAGTTCTTATTGACACAGCTTATGTCTGCAGCATGCAGCCCTCCACAAGGCTTTCAAGAGCAGATCGGATTACACAGACACATTCTCTCTGATTTTATGCATTCAGAAGCCCTCAGACATAAAATACCCGGCTCAAAAGGCCACCGCTTTTTCAGCTTGCTATCGGCCTACGTGCTTTTACCAAAAAAAAAACCAAAAAAAACCCAGGCAAACAGATCGTGGCACCTTTACTTGGGCTCCCAAGGCCCTTATCCTCACTCAGCAGGGCCTTATAATTTGCAGGCCAAGCCACAGATTTGCTCCATGTGAATAATACAAGACAGCTCATTCCCATGGTGAGTACTCAGCATCAGAATGAGAGAAGGGAAAAAACAAATATCTGCTGACACCATTTAAAATGGGAGACGATAACATCGCTCTGGGTAGACAATCCTTCCTGGAAGATGGCATGGAAAAAGGGGAGGATACACACCTTTTAAAAGAACAACACGCACTGCACAGCTTTACAGGCAAGAGGTGAGCAACTGCAAAAGCATCACAGGCACAAATTAAGGTAAATCATCTATCTAGGGGCAGCAATGTGCACACATGGAAATCTGGAGAAAGCAAACTAAAAGGATCCATTTATACAATTTCTATACTTAGGGGGCACAATAAGGAATTCCATTTCAGCAGCAGACACAGAGAGAATGTCTGGGGTACCTGTGGTGTTGCATTAGAGGTGAACAGAGAAATACAAAATGTTTTATTATAAATACTCCAGCTTAAAGACAGCATTTCAGCACAAGAGACAAGTATGTGCTTAAATCTATGACATATTAGAACCTGAGCATTGCCCTAGAGATGGATACATGCACCATCCAGAGATCTGGACTAAAACAATTAAAAAGAAGCTCACAATCCCCTCCTCCAAAAAACAGTCTAAAAAGCATATCAGTACATTACACACGGGTAAGTGGATCCCTATCACCTAAAAAGGAACTCCTGCATCAACTCAGCCACACTAAATTGGAACTTCTCACTGAAATATTACGTATGGCAAACACAGCAAATCAAGCAAGCTTAAGCTTCAGAGCTTTTAAGGGATTTTAAGAGCAAACACACACTGTTCAATAAAGACATCCTCTCTTCCTTGCTTCCAGGCTGCAGTCACTCCCCAAGCAAGATTTTCTAGCATTTTGCAAAAGCTTTTCCTCACATTTTTCCTGCTGGCTGCTGGGAGGCTGGACCTCGGCAATGGAAATGCAGAATGCTGTGTCTGTCTGACATGGCAGTTCTTTGGTTGGACGTTTGCACTGTTCTCAAAGCACACCATCACTCCTATGACTACCTTTGGATATTGAGATCTAAGCAAACTCTGCTTTTTAGTGCTCAGCCTCCCCTCTCAAACAGCAGCCTCATATTTCTAGTACTCATTTTAGTTTCCACACGTGACTTCTAGTATGTTCATGGTCCAAAAAGCCTGCTCCTATGAATGCTCCATACTCTTTCCCAACACATCTGAGTCATGCAATGGTTCACTCCACTGACAAAGCCAAGTTGTCACTACCAGCACAGAAGGGGTGTCCTGCTGTGGGCATCAGTCACCAAATCCTGACTGTAGATTCATCATTTCACCCGTGCCTGCATTAGCCACAAAGAAAATCTTCATTTGTTTTCAGGCTCCTGACTAAGCTGCAGGCACTGGTGACTAGGCCAGCCATGGTTTGACTTGTGCCTTTAGGAAGATCCATTTGCCAGACATTAGAAATGCAGTTATGCTGTGGCCCAGCCTCATCCTGTCCTGCCTGGGCCCCCCAAGCCCTTGTGCCAACACAACCACTTCTGTGGCCACATGGAGAAGCTGAGTGATGGCTAAAATGAGCGTCCTTTTCTTCTTGTTATTCTGCAAAATTATTCTTAAATCACAAGGATGGAAAAGAGGAAAAGGCTAGATGCAGGAGCACTTCTACCACAACACCAGCTTCAAAGCTGACTTCCAAGCCATGCTGCAAAAAGTAAGAAAGCCAGCCTCTCTCTCTGCAGTCACAAGCTTTTAAGTTGCACTTTGAGATTCCCTTAAATGTGCAGAACAGCCCCTCAAATCCTAAAGTCTGATGGCATCATAAGTGCAAAATTCTAAGCTCCACATATTCCTCTTGCCAAGATGGGACATGCCCAGGAGAAAAATTTCTAGGTCTGTAAAATTCTAAGAATAACATTTAAGGCTCATGCCAGCCATTCCCCAACAGAGAATAAGAGGGCAGAGCAGGTCCCCATTGCCTGTGAAGTGGAACTCAGCACAAAAACCACTATAAAATCCTCTGTGTGGATTCAGCATCTCAGAGGGACAACTGCCCAGCACCCCTACTGTCAGTAACCTTCCTGCAGCACATGGCCCAGCACAGGGATGGAGGAATGACAGGTCTAGATCCACTCCCTCTTTCTCCATGAGGGTCCCTCACAGCAGTGGAAAGGATGTTGTTCCCTGAATTCTGCTGACCTGGCCAGAGGCTGCAGGAGGCTGAGCAGGACAGTTTACAGCACCGTGGGGCTCATTTCCTTGCTGACCACCAGGTCTGCTTTGGTTCCCTGCCAACATATCCCAAAAGGCTCATAAGGCAGCACCAGATCTGCAGCAGCCACACAGCTGTAAACAGGCTGAACCAGGTGCATACACAAAACTCAGCTGCTCCTAGGAAGGCCAACTGAGCCCAAAGCAGACTGCTCCTTCTCCTGCTATCACCACATCCCATAATCCCTAGAAGCTTCAGCACAGCCCATTGTCTTTGAAACACTCAAAACACTGAGATAGTTCTCAAACTTTTCTGGGCCATCTCTACTTTAAAATGACTTCATTTAAATATGTACCATGTCTATATATACACACACACACACCAAGGGAAATTAGCACCCGTGAGCAGAGCTGGTGCCCACACACCGTAACTGCACAGCCTCCCAGGGCTGCCTGAGCAGCTCCACACCAGCACAACCCCACAGCAAACCAGAGCCGCCTGAAGCTGCCCCAGGAAGGTCCTGCCCCACTGGAAACCACTGAAAAGACCACAGCCTGCGGGCTCTCCACCAGACTTGCTAACACTCATCTTTCTTAGGGTATGGAGAGTAATGGTAGCAGGGAAGTCTCAATACCAAATTACAGAGTCCTTTAAGTCCTCCACTTCTGCACGAAGCTGAGCCCTCAAGTCCTTCCTTCAGGGTTTTTTCCCCTCCCAGGATCCAGATGCATGATTTGGATATTCATTAGTAAATCAAGCTCCAAGGAGCAAGATTGTGCCATGTAAGGCATTTCTCCAACCTGGAGAGCAGCACCATTGCAGCCTCCACGTACCACCTTAACATCAGAGCACCCGCAAGGAGGACCCACAGGGGGAAAGCATCTCTGCAACCCCATGGAAGATGCTCTATGGAAACTTTAACTGCATTACTTCTGCTTCTGTATAAACCCAGAATAACTAATTCAGACTGCTCCAACTCAGACACTCGATAGTTTCAACATGGTATAGACTATAACCTCACTCTAATTACAGGATCACGTTACATGTCCAACAACCGCTGCAATTTAGTCTTGCCTGATACATCCCAGCTGAAAATTGCTCATCCCACCCCTCACTCTCTTACTTTTTGGCAACCTTTGAATGGAGGCAAGGATACCCAGCAACACCTCAGCATCTCTCACATTCGCACCCCAAACCCCAAAAAGATTAAGTCATTATTTCCTTGTGATATCAAAGGCAGTGACTTCAATCAATGCTGAATAAACTAGTTTTAGGCAAACAACAGAGGCACAACACTACTGTTCATACACTTCTCTATGCAAACACAATATAGGATTATTGCTAAGAGCCACACCACCACGAATTCGCACGTAGCTCCCCGAGCCAGGTGCTGATCACACACAGAGCCTATCCGAGCAAGGGGGGGAGTTTTCAGAAGCAAAAGCTGCAGGACCAGGCAGTCGGACTTTCACTACCTCAAAGGCAGGGGATGCTCCTTACAGCAGCGCACGTATCGCCTTTGAGCTCAGACCTGCATCCGCGGCTCCCGCTGCCATGAAACGGGAAGGTTTTCTGCCCGCAGCCGCTCGGCCGCGCCTGAGCCGAATGTTAACAGGTCTGTGCCTCGCGTCAGCTCCGCCACCGCCTCATGCCCGGCCGGGGAATGCTCCGCTGCCCGGGCGGACGAGCTGTCCGGCCATGGCTCGGCGATGATTCAGCAAGGGGGTGGCTCCCGGTGAGAAGGCACACCTCCTGCGAGCTGTCACACCGCGGGGCCGGGGCAAAATGGGAGAGAGAACTTGCTCTGTCTATCATGGCTGCACTTTCCAAAATGCGTAACCTGGCCTGGTAGGGACGAGGGGGGTGAAGGGGAGAGGCGGGGGGATGTGTTTCCATCACCAAGCGCATGGAAATAATTGAAGGAAACATCTCGAGGCTTTTAACTATGGCACAAGTAAATGAAGGAAAAGAAGAAAGGGAAAAAAAAAAAAAAAGAAAAAAAGCCAGACACTTTGGGAGCCAGCATCAACTTCGCCAGGCTGTGTTCTTTGTTTCTAGGCAGACTCCAGTGCGGTGGCAAGAATGAACAAATGCGCATGTCTTCATAAGAGTCAAAAAAAAAAAAAAAAAAAAGGAAAGAAAAAATCCCCCCTCCCCTCCGGCCCCTCTCTCGCCGCTGCGGCGGCCGGAGCCCTCCGGAGAGTTTGGGCTGCTTTTCCAGAAGTAAAACTCCGCTTCCCGCTGCTCCGAGCAGGGGTTTGCCACGCTACCAGGCGTCCGGGGGAACGGCAGCGCCTGCAACACTTTCGGCTGCAAAAATTAGTTCTGGTGTGGGTTTTGCAATTCTTTTTTTTTTTTTCCTATTAAAGAACGGAACGCCGCCCCCGCCACGCTCCAACCGCGCCAGCCGCCCTCCGCAGCCGCCCGCCGGAGCGGGTGCCGTTCCCCCGGACGCCGG